>CAKAJA020000064.1:0-600000 GCA_916610235.2 Lasioglossum morio | reverse complement strand
TGCGTTATGCTTTATGCGTTATGCATTATGCGTTATGCGTTATGCAATATGCGTCATGCGTTATGCGTTATGCGTTAGGCGTCATGCATTATGCGTTATGCGTTATGCGTTATGCGTTATGCATTATGCGTTCTGCGTTATACGTTTGCGTTGTGCGTTATGCGTTATGCGTTATGCGTTATGCGTTATGCGTTATGCTTTATGCGTTATGCATTATGCGTTATGCGTTATGCGATATGCGTCATGCGTTATGCGTTATGCGTTATGCGTTATTCGTTATGCGTTATGCGATATGCGTTGGGCGTTATACGTTTGCGTTATGCGTTATGCGTTATGCGTTATGCGATATGCGTCATGCGTTATGCGTTATGCGTTATGCGTTATGCGTTATGCGTTATTCGTTATGCGTTATGCGTTATGCGTTGGGCGTTATACGTTTGCGTTATGCGTTATGCGTTATGCGTTATGCGTTATGCGTTATGCGTTGTGCATTATGAGTTATACGTTATGCGTTAAGCGTTATGCGTGATCCGTTATGCGTTAGGCGTTATGCGTTTTGCGGTATTCGTTATGCGTTGTGCATTATGCGTTATGCGTTATGCTTTATTCGTTATTCGTTATGCGTTATGCGTTATGCGTTGGGCGTTATACGTTTGCGTTATGCGTTATGCGTTATGCGTTATGCGTTATGCGTTATGCGTTATGCGTTATGCGTTATGCGTTATGCGTTATGCGTTATGCGTTATGCGTTATGCGTTATGCGTTATGCGTTATTCGTTATGCGTTATGCGTTATGCGTTGGGCGTTATACGTTTGCGTTATGCGTTATGCGTTATGCGTTATGCGTTATGCGTTATGCGTTATGCTTTATGCGTTATGCATTATGCGTTATGCGTTATGCGATATGCGTCATGCGTTATGCGTTATGCGTTATGCGTTATTCGTTATGCGTTATGCGTTATGCGTTGGGCGTTATACGTTTGCGTTATGCGTTATGCGTTATGCGTTATGCGATAGGCGTCATGCGTTATGCGTTATGCGTTATGCGTTATGCGTTATGCGTTATTCGTTATGCGTTATGCGTTATGCGTTGGGCGTTATACGTTTGCGTTATGCGTTATGCGTTATGCGTTATGCGTTATGCTTTATGCGTTATGCATTATGCGTTATGCGTTATGCGTTATGCGTTATGCGATATTCGTTATGAGTTATGAGTTATGCGTTATGCGTTATGCTTTATGCGTTATGCATTATGCGTTATGCGTTATGCGTTATGCGTTATGCGATATTCGTTATGAGTTATGATTTATAAGTTATGCGTTATGCGTTATGCGTTATGCGTTATGCGTTATGCGTTATTCGTTATGCGTTATGCGTTATGCGTTATGCTTTATGCGTTATGCATTATCAGTTATACGTTATGCGTTAAGCGTTATGCGTGATCCGGTATGCGTGATCCGTTATGCGTTAAGCGTTATGCGTTTTGCCGTATTCGTTATGCGTTGTGCATTATGCGTTATGCGTTATGTGTTATGCGTTATGCGTTATGCGTTATGCGTTATGCGTTATGCGTTATGCTTTATGCGTTATGCATTATCAGTTATACGTTATGCGTTAAGCGTTATGCGTGATCCATTATGCGTGATCCGTTATGCGTTAAGCGTTATGCGTTTTGCTGTATTCGTTATGCGTTGTGCATTATGCGTTATACGTTATGCGTTATGCGTTATGCGTTATGCGTTATGCGTTATGCGTTATGCTTTATGCGTTATGCATTATGCGTTATGCGTTATGCGATATGCGTCATGCGTTATGCGTTATGCGTTATGCGTCATGCATTATGCGTTATGCGTTATGCGTTATGCGTTATGCATTATGCGTTCTGCGTTATACGTTTGCGTTGTGCGTTATGCGTTATGCGTTATGCGTTATGCGTTATGCGTTATGCTTTATGCGTTATGCATTATGCGTTATGCGTTATGCGATATGCGTCATGCGTTATGCGTTATGCGTTATGCGTCATGCATTATGCGTTATGCGTTATGCGTTATGCGTTATGCATTATGCGTTCTGCGTTATACGTTTGCGTTGTGCGTTATGCGTTATGCGTTATGCGTTACGCGTTATGCGTTATGCGTTGGGCGTTATACGTTTGCGTTATGCGTTATGCGTTATGCGTTATGCGTTATGCGTTATACGTCATACATTATGCGTTATGCGTTATGCGTTATGCGTTATGCGTTATGCATTATGCGTTCTGCGTTATACGTTTGCGTTGTGCGTTATGCGTTATGCGTTATGCCTTATGCGTTATGCGTTATGCGTTATGCGTTATGCGTTGGGCGTTATACGTTTGCGTTATGCGTTATCCGTTATGCGTTATGCGATATGCGTCATGCGTTATGCGTTATGCGTTATGCGTTGGGCGTTATACGTTTGCGTTATGCGTTATGCGTTATGCGTTATGCGTTATGCGTTATACGTCATACATTATGCGTTATGCGTTATGCGTTATGCGTTATGCGTTATGCATTATGCGTTCTGCGTTATACGTTTGCGTTGTGCGTTATGCGTTATGCGTTATGCGTTATGCGTTATGCGTTATGCTTTATGCGTTATGCATTATGCGTTATGCGTTATGCGATATGCGTCATGCGTTATGCGTTATGCGTTATGCGATATGCGTCATGCGTTATGCGTTATGCGTTATGCGTTATGCGTTATGCGTTATGCGATATTCGTTATGAGTTATGAGTTATAAGTTATGCGATATGCGTTATGCGTTATGCGTTATGCGTTATGCGTTATGCCTTATGCCTTATTTGTTTGCGTTATGTGTTACGCTTTATGCGTTATGCGTTATGCATTATGCGTTATGCGTTATGCGTTATGCGATATTCGTTATGAGTTATGAGTTATAAGTTATGCGTTATGCGTTACGCGTTATGCGTTATGCGGTATGCGTTATACGTTATGCGTTATGCGTTATGCGTTATGCGTTATGCGTTAGACGTTATGCGTTATGCGTTATGCGATATGCGTCATGCGTTGTGCGTTATTCGTTATGCGTTATGCGTTATGCGTTGGGAGTTATACGTTTGCGTTATGCGTTATGCGTTATGCGTTATGCGTTATGCGTTATGCGTCATGCATTATGCGTTATGCGTTATGCGTTATGCGTTATGCATTATGCGTTCTGCGTTATACGTTTCCGTTGTGCGTTATGCGTTATGCGTTATGCGTTATGCGTTATGCGTTATGCTTTATGCGTTATGCATTATGCGTTATGCGTTATGCGATATGCGTCATGCGTTATGCGTTATGCGTTATGCGTTATTCGTTATGCGTTATGCGTTATGCGTTGGGCGTTATACGTTTGCGTTATGCGTTATGCGTTATGCGTTATGCGATATGCGTCATGCGTTATGCGTTATGCGTTATGCGTTATGCGTTATGCGTTATTCGTTATGCGTTATGCGTTATGCGTTGGGCGTTATACGTTTGCGTTATGCGTTATGCGTTATGCTTTATGCGTTATGCATTATGCGTTATGCGTTATGCGTTATGCGTTATGCGATATTCGTTATGAGTTATAAGTTATGCGTTATGCGTTATGCGTTATGCGTTATGCGTTATGCGTTATGCGTTATGCGTTATGCGTCATGCATTATGCGTTATGCGTTATGCGTTATGCGTTATGCATTATGCGTTCTGCGTTATACGTTATGCGTTGGGCGTTATACGTTTGCGTTATGCGTTATGCGTTATGCGTTATGCGTTATGCGTGATCCGTTATGCGTGATCCGTTATGCATTAAGCGTTATGCGTTTTGCTGTATTCGTTATGCGTTATGCGTCATGCATTATGCGTTATGCGTTATGCGTTATGCATTATGCGTTCCGCGTTATACGTTTGCGTTGTGCGTTATGCGTTATGCGTTATGCGTTATGCGTTATGCGTTATGCGTTATGCGTTATGCGTTATGCATTATGCGTTATGCGTTATGCAATATGCGTCATGCGTTATGCGTTATGCGTTATGCGTCATGCATTATGCGTTATGCGTTATGCGTTATGCGTTATGCATTATGCGTTCTGCGTTATACGTTTGCGTTGTGCGTTATGCGTTATGCGTTATGCGTTATGCGTTATGCGTTATGCTTTATGCGTTATGCATTATGCGTTATGCGTTATGCGATATGCGTCATGCGTTATGCGTTATGCGTTATGCGTTATTCGTTATGCGTTATGCGTTATGCGTTATGCGTTGGGCGTTATACGTTTGCGTTATGCGTTATGCGTTATGCGTTATGCGTTATACGTCATACATTATGCGTTATGCGTTATGCGTTATGCGTTATGCGTTATGCATTATGCGTTCTGCGTTATACGTTTGCGTTGTGCGTTATGCGTTATGCGTTATGCGTTATGCGTTATGCTTTATGCGTTATGCATTATGCGTTATGCGTTATGCGATATGCGTCATGCGTTATGCGTTATGCGTTATGCGTTATTCGTTATGCGTTATGCGTTATGCGTTGGGCGTTATACGTTTGCGTTATGCATTATCCGTTATGCGTTATGCGATATGCGTCATGCGTTATGCGTTATGCGTTATGAGTTATGCGTTATGCGTTATTCGTTATGCGTTATGCGTTATGCGTTGGGCGTTATACGTTTGCGTTATGCGTTATGCGTTATGCGTTATGCGTTATGCTTTATGCGTTATGCATTATGCGTTATGCGTTATGCGTTATGCGTTATGCGATATTCGTTATGAGTTATGAGTTATAAGTTATGCGTTATGCGTTATGCGTTATGCGTTATGCGTTATGCGTTATGCGTTATGCGTTATGCATTATGCGTTATGCGTTATGCGTTATGCGTTATGCGATATTCGATATGAGTTAAGATTTATAAGTTATGCGTTATGCGTTATGCGTTATGCGTTATGCGTTATGCGTTATGCGTTATGCGTTATTCGTTATGCGTTATGCGTTATGCGTTATGCTTTATGCGTTATGCATTATGAGTTATACGTTATGCGTTAAGCGTTATGCGTGATCCGTTATGCGTGATCCGTTATGCGTTAAGCGTTATGCGTTTTGCTGTATTCGTTATGCGTTATGCGTCATGCATTATGCGTTATGCGTTATGCGTTATGCATTATGCGTTCTGTGTTATACGTTTGCGTTGTGCGATATGCGTTATGCGTTATGCGTTATGCGTTATGCTTTATGCGTTATGCATTATGCGTTATGCGTTATGCGTTATTCGTTATGCGTTATGCGTTATGCGTTGGGCGTTATACGTTTGCGTTATGCGTTATGCGTTATGCGTTATGCGTTATGCGTTATGCGTTATGCGTTATGCTTTATGCGTTATGCATTATGCGTTATGCGTTATGCGATATGCGTCATGCGTTATGCGTTATGCGTTATGCGTTATTCGTTATGCGTTATGCGTTATGCGTTGGGCGTTATACGTTTGCGTTATGCGTTATGCGTTATGCGTTATGCGATAGGCGTCATGCGTTATGCGTTATGCGTTATGCGTTATGCGTTATGCGTTATCCGTTATGCGTTATGCGATATGCGTCATGCGTTATGCGTTATGCGTTATGAGTTATGCGTTATGCGTTATTCGTTATGCGTTATGCGTTATGCGTTGGGCGTTATACGTTTGCGTTATGCGTTATGCGTTATGCGTTATGCGTTATGCTTTATGCGTTATGCATTATGCGTTATGCGTTATGCGTTATGCGTTATGCGATATTCGTTATGAGTTATGAGTTATAAGTTATGCGTTATGCGTTATGCGTTATGCGTTATGCGTTATGCGTTATGCTTTATGCGTTATGCATTATGCGTTATGCGTTATGCGTTATGCGTTATGCGATATTCGATATGAGTTATGATTTATAAGTTATGCGTTATGCGTTATGCGTTATGCGTTATGCGTTATGCGTTATGCGTTATTCGTTATGCGTTATGCGTTATGCGTTATGCTTTATGCGTTATGCATTATGAGTTATACGTTATGCGTTAAGCGTTATGCGTGATCCGTTATGCGTGATCCGTTATGCGTTAAGCGTTATGCGTTTTGCTGTATTCGTTATGCGTTATGCGTCATGCATTATGCGTTATGCGTTATGCGTTATGCATTATGCGTTCTGTGTTATACGTTTGCGTTGTGCGTTATGCGTTATGCGTTATGCGTTATGCGTTATGCGTTATGCTTTATGCGTTATGCATTATGCGTTATGCGTTATGCAATATGCGTCATGCGTTATGCGTTATGCGTTAGGCGTCATGCATTATGCGTTATGCGTTATGCGTTATGCGTTATGCATTATGCGTTCTGCGTTATACGTTTGCGTTGTGCGTTATGCGTTATGCGTTATGCGTTATGCGTTATGCGTTATGCTTTATGCGTTATGCATTATGCGTTATGCGTTATGCGATATGCGTCATGCGTTATGCGTTATGCGTTATGCGTTATTCGTTATGCGTTATGCGATATGCGTTGGGCGTTATACGTTTGCGTTATGCGTTATGCGTTATGCGTTATGCGATATGCGTCATGCGTTATGCGTTATGCGTTATGCGTTATGCGTTATGCGTTATTCGTTATGCGTTATGCGTTATGCGTTGGGCGTTATACGTTTGCGTTATGCGTTATGCGTTATGCGTTATGCGTTATGCGCTGTGCATTATGAGTTATACGTTATGCGTTAAGCGTTATGCGTGATCCGTTATGCGTTAGGCGTTATGCGTTTTGCGGTATTCGTTATGCGTTGTGCATTATGCGTTATGCGTTATGCGTTATTCGTTATTCGTTATGCGTTATGCGTTATGCGTTGGGCGTTATACGTTTGCGTTATGCGTTATGCGTTATGCGTTATGCGTTATGCGTTATGCGTTATGCGTTATGCGTTATGCGTTATGCGTTATGCGTTATGCGTTATGCGTTATGCGTTATGCGTTATGCGTTATGCGTTATGCGTTATGCGTTATTCGTTATGCGTTATGCGTTATGCGTTGGGCGTTATACGTTTGCGTTATGCGTTATGCGTTATGCGTTATGCGTTATGCGTTATGCGTTATGCTTTATGCGTTATGCATTATGCGTTATGCGTTATGCGATATGCGTCATGCGTTATGCGTTATGCGTTATGCGTTATTCGTTATGCGTTATGCGTTATGCGTTGGGCGTTATACGTTTGCGTTATGCGTTATGCGTTATACGTTATGCGATATGCGTCATGCGTTATGCGTTATGCGTTATGCGTTATGCGTTATGCGTTATTCGTTATGCGTTATGCGTTATGCGTTGGGCGTTATACGTTTGCGTTATGCGTTATGCGTTATGCGTTATGCGTTATGCTTTATGCGTTATGCATTATGCGTTATGCGTTATGCGTTATGCGTTATGCGATATTCGTTATGAGTTATGAGTTATGCGTTATGCGTTATGCTTTATGCGTTATGCATTATGCGTTATGCGTTATGCGTTATGCGTTATGCGATATTCGTTATGAGTTATGATTTATAAGTTATGCGTTATGCGTTATGCGTTATGCGTTATGCGTTATGCGTTATGCGTTATTCGTTATGCGTTATGCGTTATGCGTTATGCTTTATGCGTTATGCATTATCAGTTATACGTTATGCGTTAAGCGTTATGCGTGATCCGTTATGCGTGATCCGTTATGCGTTAAGCGTTATGCGTTTTGCCGTATTCGTTATGCGTTGTGCATTATGCGTTATGCGTTATGTGTTATGCGTTATGCGTTATGCGTTATGCGTTATGCGTTATGCTTTATGCGTTATGCATTATCAGTTATACGTTATGCGTTAAGCGTTATGCGTGATCCATTATGCGTGATCCGTTATGCGTTAAGCGTTATGCGTTTTGCTGTATTCGTTATGCGTTGTGCATTATGCGTTATACGTTATGCGTTATGCGTTATGCGTTATGCGTTATGCGTTATGCGTTATGCTTTATGCGTTATGCATTATGCGTTATGCGTTATGCGATATGCGTCATGCGTTATGCGTTATGCGTTATGCGTCATGCATTATGCGTTATGCGTTATGCGTTATGCGTTATGCATTATGCGTTCTGCGTTATACGTTTGCGTTGTGCGTTATGCGTTATGCGTTATGCGTTATGCGTTATGCTTTATGCGTTATGCATTATGCGTTATGCGTTATGCGATATGCGTCATGCGTTATGCGTTATGCGTTATGCGTCATGCATTATGCGTTATGCGTTATGCGTTATGCGTTATGCATTATGCGTTCTGCGTTATACGTTTGCGTTGTGCGTTATGCGTTATGCGTTATGCGTTACGCGTTATGCGTTATGCTTTATGCGTTATGCATTATGCGTTATGCGTTATGCGATATGCGTCATGCGTTATGCGTTATGCGTTATGCGTTATGCGTTATGCGTTATGCGTTATTCGTTATGCGTTATGCGTTATGCGTTGGGCGTTATACGTTTGCGTTATGCGTTATGCGTTATGCGTTATGCCTTATGCGTTATGCGTTATGCGTTATGCGTTATGCGATATGCGTCATGCGTTATGCGTTATGCGTTATGCGTTATGCGTTATGCGTTATTCGTTATGCGTTATGCGTTATGCGTTATGCGTTATGCGTTATGCTTCATGCGTTATGCATTATGCGTTATGCGTTATGCGATATGCGTCATGCGTTATGCGTTATGCGTTGGGCGTTATACGTTTGCGTTATGCGTTATGCGTTATGCGTTATGCCTTATGCGTTATGCGTTATGCGTTATGCGATATGCGTCATGCGTTATGCGTTATGCGTTATGCGTTATGCGTTATGCGTTATGCGTTATTCGTTATGCGTGATCCGTTATGCGTTAAGCGTTATTCGTTTTGCTGTATTCGTTATGCGTTGTGCATTATGCGTTATGCGTTATGTGTTATGCGTTATGCGTTATGCGTTATACATTATGCGACATGCGTTATGCGTTATGCGTTATGCGTTATGCGTTATGCATTATGCGTTCTGCGTTATACGTTTGCGTTGTGCGTTATGCGTTATGTGTTATGCGTTATGCGTTATGCGTTATGCTTTATGCGTTATGCATTATGCGTTATGCGTTATGCGATATGCGTCATGCGTTATGCGTTATGCGTTATGCGTCATGCATTATGCGTTATGCGTTATGCGTTATGCGTTATGCATTATGCGTTCTGCGTTATACGTTTGCGTTGTGCGTTATGCGTTATGCGTTATGCGTTATGCGTTATGCGTTATGCGTTATGCTTTATGCGTTATGCATTATGCGTTATGCGTTATGCGATATGCGTCATGCGTTATGCGTTATGCGTTATTCGTTATGCGTTATGCGTTATGCGTTGGGCGTTATACGTTTGCGTTATGCGTTATGCGTTATGCGTTATGCCTTATGCGTTATGCGTTATGCGTTATGCGTTATGCGATATGCGTCATGCGTTATGCGTTATGCGTTATGCGTTATGCGTTATGCGTTATTCGTTATGCGTTATGCGTTATGCGTTATGCGTTATGCCTTATGCGTTATGCGTTATGCGTTATGCGTTATGCGATATGCGTCATGCGTTATGCGTTATGCGTTATGCGTTATGCGTTATGCGTTATGCGTTATTCGTTATGCGTTATGCGTTATGCGTTGTGCGTTATACGTTTGCGTTATGCGTTATGCGTTATGCTTTATGCGTTATACATTATGCGTTATGCGTTATGCGTTATGCGTTATGCGTTATGCGTTATGCGATATTCGTTATGAGTTATGAGTTATAAGTTATGCGTTATGCGTTATGCGTTATGCGTTATGCGGTATGGGTTATACGTTATGCGTTATGCGTTATGCGTTATGCGTTATACGTTAGGCGTTATGCGTTTTGCGGTATTCGTTATGCGTTGTGCATTATGCGTTATGCGTGATCCGTTATGCGTTAAGCGATATGCGTTTTGCTGTATTCGTTATGCGTTGTGCATTATGCGTTATGCGTTATGGGTTATGCGTTATGCGTTATGCGTTATGCATTATGCGTTGTGCGTTATAAGTTTGCGTTGTGCGTTATGCGTTATGCGTTATGCGTTATGCGTTATACGGTATGCGTTATGCGTTATGCGTTATACGTTATGCGTTATGCGTTATGCGTTATACGTTATGCGTCATGCGTTATGCGTTATGCGTTATGCGTTATTCGTTATGCGTTATGCGTTATGCGTTGGGCGTTATACGTTTGCGTTATGCGTTATGCGTTATGCGTTATGCCTTATGCGTTATGCGTTATGCGTTATGCGTTATGCGATATGCGTCATGCGTTATGCGTTATGCGTTATGCGTTATGCGTTATGCGTTATGCGTTATTCGTTATGCGTTATGCGTTATGCGTTATGCGTTATGCCTTATGCGTTATGCGTTATGCGTTATGCGTTATGCGATATGCGTCATGCGTAATGCGTTATGCGTTATGCGTTATGCGTTATGCGTTATGCGTTATGCGTTATGCGTTATTCGTTATGCGTTATGCGTTATGCGTTGGGCGTTATACGTTTGCGTTATGCGTTATGCATTATGCGTTCTGCGTTATACGTTTGCGTTGTGCGTTATGCGTTATGTGTTATGCGTTATGCGTTATGCGTTATGCTTTATGCGTTATGCATTATGCGTTATGCGTTATGCGTTATGCGTTATGCGTTATGCGTTATGCGATATGCGTCATGCGTTATGCGTTATGCGTTATGCGTTATGCGTTATGCGTTATTCGTTATGCGTTATGCGTTATGCGTTATGCGTTATGCCTTATGCGTTATGCGTTATGCGTTATGCGTTATGCGATATGCGTCATGCGTTATGCGTTATGCGTTATGCGTTATGCGTTATGCGTTATGCGTTATTCGTTATGCGTTATGCGTTATGCGTTGGGCGTTATACGTTTGCGTTATGCGTTATGCGTTATGCTTTATGCGTTATACATTATGCGTTATGCGTTATGCGTTATGCGTTATGCGTTATGCGTTATGCGATATTCGTTATGAGTTATGAGTTATAAGTTATGCGTTATGCGTTATGCGTTATGCGTTATGCGGTATGGGTTATACGTTATGCGTTATGCGTTATGCGTTATGCGTTATACGTTAGGCGTTATGCGTTTTGCGGTATTCGTTATGCGTTGTGCATTATGCGTTATGCGTGATCCGTTATGCGTTAAGCGATATGCGTTTTGCTGTATTCGTTATGCGTTGTGCATTATGCGTTATGCGTTATGGGTTATGCGTTATGCGTTATGCGTTATGCATTATGCGTTGTGCGTTATATGTTTGCGTTGTGCGTTATGCGTTATGCGTTATGCGTTATGCGTTATACGGTATGCGTTATGCGTTATGCGTTATACGTTATGCGTTATGCGTTATGCGTTATACGTTATGCGTCATGCGTTATGCGTTATGCGTTATGCGTTATTCGTTATGCGTTATGCGTTATGCGTTGGGCGTTATACGTTTGCGTTATGCTTTATGCGTTATGCGTTATGCCTTATGCGTTATGCGTTATGCGTTATGCGTTATGCGATATGCGTCATGCGTTATGCGTTATGCGTTATGCGTTATGCGTTATGCGTTATTCGTTATGCGTTATGCGTTATGCGTTATGCGTTATGCCTTATGCGTTATGCGTTATGCGTTATGCGTTATGCGATATGCGTCATGCGTTATGCGTTATGCGTTATGCGTTATGCGTTATGCGTTATGCGTTATGCGTTATTCGTTATGCGTTATGCGTTATGCGTTGGGCGTTATACGTTTGCGTTATGCGTTATGCGTTATGCTTTATGCGTTATACATTATACGTTATGCGTTATGCGTTATGCGTTATGCGTTATGCGTTATGCGTTATGCGATATTCGTTATGAGTTATGAGTTATAAGTTATGCGTTATGCGTTATGCGTTATGCGTTATGCGGTATGGGTTATACGTTATGCGTTATGCGTTATGCGTTATGCGTTATACGTTAGGCGTTATGCGTTTTGCGGTATTCGTTATGCGTTGTGCATTATGCGTTATGCGTGATCCGTTATGCGTTAAGCGATATGCGTTTTGCTGTATTCGTTATGCGTTGTGCATTATGCGTTATGCGTTATGGGTTATGCGTTATGCGTTATGCGTTATGCATTATGCGTTGTGCGTTATATGTTTGCGTTGTGCGTTATGCGTTATGCGTTATGCGTTATGCGTTATGCGTTATACGGTATACGTTATGCGTTATGCGTTATACGTTATGCGTTATGCGTTATGCGTTATACGTTATGCGTCATGCGTTATGCGTTATGCGTTATGCGTTATTCGTTATGCGTTATGCGTTATGCGTTGGGCGTTATACGTTTGCGTTATGCGTTATGCGTTATGCGTTATGCCTTATGCGTTATGCGTTATGCGTTATGCGTTATGCGATATGCGTCATGCGTTATGCGTTATGCGTTATGCGTTATGCGTTATGCGTTATGCGTTATTCGTTATGCGTTATGCGTTATGCGTTATGCGTTATGCGTTATGCCTTATGCGTTATGCGTTATGCGTTATGCGTTATGCGATATGCGTCATGCGTTATGCGTTATGCGTTATGCGTTATGCGTTATGCGTTATGCGTTATGCGTTATTCGTTATGCGTTATGCGTTATGCGTTGGGCGTTATACGTTTGCGTTATGCGTTATGCGTTATGCGTTATGCTTTATGCGTTATACATTATGCGTTATGCGTTATGCGTTATGCGTTATGCGATATTCGTTATGAGTTATGAGTTATAAGTTATGCGTTATGCGTTATGCGTTATGCGTTATGCGGTATGGGTTATACGTTATGCGTTATGCGTTATGCGTTATGCGTTATACGTTAGGCGTTATGCGTTTTGCGGTATTCGTTATGCGTTGTGCATTATGCGTTATGCGTGATCCGTTATGCGTTAAGCGATATGCGTTTTGCTGTATTCGTTATGCGTTGTGCATTATGCGTTATGCGTTATGGGTTATGCGTTATGCGTTATGCGTTATGCATTATGCGTTGTGCTTTATATGTTTGCGTTGTGCGTTATGCGTTATGCGTTATGCGTTATGCGTTATACGGTATGCGTTATGCGTTATGCGTTATACGTTATGCGTTATGCGTTATGCGTTATGCGTTATACGTTATGCGTTATGCGTTATGCGTTATGCGTTATGCGTTATGCGTTATGCGTTATGCGTTATGCGTTATGCGTTATGCGTTATGCGTTATGCCTTATGCCTTATGGGTTTGCGTTATGTGTTACGCTTTATGCGTTATGCGTTATGCATTATGCGTTATGCGTTATGCGTTATGCGTTATGCGATATTCGTTATGAGTTATGAGTTATAAGTTATGCGATATGCGTTATGCGTTATGCGTTATGCGTTATGCGTTATGCCTTATGCCTTATGGGTTTGCGTTATGTGTTACGCTTTATGCGTTATGCGTTATGCATTATGCGTTATGCGTTATGCGTTATGCGATATTCGTTATGAGTTATGAGTTATAAGTTATGCGTTATGCGTTACGCGTTATGCGTTATGCGGTATGCGTTATACGTTATGCGTTATGCGTTATGCGTTATGCGTTATGCGTTATGCGTTAGACGTTATGCGTTATGCGTTATGCGTTATGCGTTATGCGTTATTCGTTATGCGTTATGCGTTATGCGTTGGGCGTTATACGTTTGCGTTATGCGTTATGCGTTATGCGTTATGCGATATGCGTCATGCGTTATGCGTTATGCGTTATGCGTTATGCGTTATGCGTTATTCGTTATGCGTTATGCGTTATGCGTTGGGCGTTATACGTTTGCGTTATGCGTTATGCGTTATGCGTTATGCGTTACGCGTTATGCGTTATGCTTTATGCGTTGTGCATTATGCGTTATGCGTTATGCGATATGCGTCATGCGTTATGCGTTATGCGTTATGCGTTATGCGTTATGCGTTATTCGTTATGCGTTATGCGTTATGCGTTGGGCGTTATACGTTTGCGTTATGCGTTATGCGTTATGCGTTATGCCTTATGCCTTATGCGTTATGCGTTATGCGTTATGCGTTATGCGATATGCGTCATGCGTCATGCGTTATGCGTTATGCGTTATGCGTTATGCGTTATTCGTTATGCGTTATGCGTTATGCGTTTAGCGTTATGCTTCATGCGTTATGCATTATGCGTTATGCGTTATGCGATATGCGTCATGCGTTATGCGTTATGCGTTGGGCGTTATACGTTTGCGTTATGCGTTATGCGTTATGCGTTATGCCTTATGCGTTATGCGTTATGCGTTATGCGATATGCGTCATGCGTTATGCGTTATGCGTTATGCGTTATGCGTTATGCGTTATGCGTTATTCGTTATGCGTGATCCGTTATGCGTTAAGCGTTATGCGTTTTGCTGTATTCGTTATGCGTTGTGCATTATGCGTTATGCGTTATGTGTTATGCGTTATGCGTTATGCGTTATACATTATGCGACATGCGTTATGCGTTATGCGTTATGCGTTATGCGTTATGCGTTATGCATTATGCGTTCTGCGTTATACGTTTGCGTTGTGCGTTATGCGTTATGTGTTATGCGTTATGCGTTATGCGTTATGCTTTATGCGTTATGCATTATGCGTTATACGTTATGCGATATGCGTCATGCGTTATGCGTTATGCGTTATGCGTCATGCATTATGCGTTATGCGTTATGCGTTATGCGTTATGCATTATGCGTTCTGCGTTATACGTTTGCGTTGTGCGTTATGCGTTATGCGTTATGCGTTATGCGTTATGCGTTATGCGTTATGCGTTATGCTTTATGCGTTATGCATTATGCGTTACGCGTTATGCGATATGCGTCATGCGTTATGCGTTATGCGTTATTCGTTATGCGTTATGCGTTATGCGTTGGGCGTTATACGTTTGCGTTATGCGTTATGCGTTATGCGTTATGCCTTATGCGTTATGCGTTATGCGTTATGCGTTATGCGATATGCGTCATGCGTTATGCGTTATGCGTTATGCGTTATGCGTTATGCGTTATTCGTTATGCGTTATGCGTTATGCGTTATGCGTTATGCCTTATGCGTTATGCGTTATGCGTTATGCGTTATGCGATATGCGTCATGCGTTATGCGTTATGCGTTATGCGTTATGCGTTATGCGTTATGCGTTATTCGTTATGCGTTATGCGTTATGCGTTGGGCGTTATACGTTTGCGTTATGCGTTATGCGTTATGCTTTATGCGTTATACATTATGCGTTATGCGTTATGCGTTATGCGTTATGCGTTATGCGTTATGCGATATTCGTTATGAGTTATGAGTTATAAGTTATGCGTTATGCGTTATGCGTTATGCGTTATGCGGTATGGGTTATACGTTATGCGTTATGCGTTATGCGTTATGCGTTATACGTTAGGCGTTATGCGTTTTGCGGTATTCGTTATGCGTTGTGCATTATGCGTTATGCGTGATCCGTTATGCGTTAAGCGATATGCGTTTTGCTGTATTCGTTATGCGTTGTGCATTATGCGTTATGCGTTATGGGTTATGCGTTATGCGTTATGCGTTATGCATTATGCGTTGTGCGTTATATGTTTGCGTTGTGCGTTATGCGTTATGCGTTCTGCGTTATGCGTTATACGGTATGCGTTATGCGTTATGCGTTATACGTTATGCGTTATGCGTTATGCGTTATACGTTATGCGTCATGCGTTATGCGTTATGCGTTATGCGTTATTCGTTATGCGTTATGCGTTATGCGTTGGGCGTTATACGTTTGCGTTATGCGTTATGCGTTATGCGTTATGCCTTATGCGTTATGCGTTATGCGTTATGCGTTATGCGATATGCGTCATGCGTTATGCGTTATGCGTTATGCGTTATGCGTTATGCGTTATGCGTAATTCGTTATGCGTTATGCGTTATGCGTTATGCGTTATGCCTTATGCGTTATGCGTTATGCGTTATGCGTTATGCGATATGCGTCATGCGTAATGCGTTATGCGTTATGCGTTATGCGTTATGCGTTATGCGTTATTCGTTATGCGTTATGCGTTATGCGTTGGGCGTTATACGTTTGCGTTATGCGTTATGCATTATGCGTTCTGCGTTATACGTTTGCGTTGTGCGTTATGCGTTATGTGTTATGCGTTATGCGTTATGCGTTATGCTTTATGCGTTATGCATTATGCGTTATGCGTTATGCGATATGCGTCATGCGTTATGCGTTATGCGTTATGCGTCATGCATTATGCGTTATGCGTTATGCGTTATGCGTTATGCATTATGCGTTCTGCGTTATACGTTTGCGTTGTGCGTTATGCGTTATGCGTTATGCGTTATGCGTTATGCGTTATGCGTTATGCGTTATGCGTTATGCTTTATGCGTTATGCATTATGCGTTATGCGTTATGCGATATGCGTCATGCGTTATGCGTTATGCGTTATGCGTTATTCGTTATGCGTTATGCGTTATGCGTTGGGCGTTATACGTTTGCGTTATGCGTTATGCGTTATGCGTTATGCCTTATGCGTTATGCGTTATGCGTTATGCGTTATGCGTTATGCATTATGCGTTCTGCGTTATACGTTTGCGTTGTGCGTTATGCGTTATGCGTTATGCGTTATGCGTTATGCGTTATGCGTTATACATTATGCGTTATGCGTTATGCGTTATGCGTTATGCGTTATGCGTTATGCGATATTCGTTATGAGTTATGAGTTATAAGTTATGCGTTATGCGTTATGCGTTATGCGTTATGCGGTATGGGTTATACGTTATGCGTTATGCGTTATGCGTTATGCGTTATACGTTAGGCGTTATGCGTTTTGCGGTATTCGTTATGCGTTGTGCATTATGCGTTATGCGTGATCCGTTATGCGTTAAGCGATATGCGTTTTGCTGTATTCGTTATGCGTTGTGCATTATGCGTTATGCGTTATGGGTTATGCGTTATGCGTTATTCGTTATGCATTATGCGTTGTGCGTTATATGTTTGCGTTGTGCGTTATGCGTTATGCGTTATGCGTTATGCGTTATACGGTATGCGTTATGCGTTATGCGTTATACGTTATACGTTATGCGTTATGCGTTATGCGTTATACGTTATGCGTCATGCGTTATGCGTTATGCGTTATGCGTTATTCGTTATGCGTTATGCGTTATGCGTTGGGCGTTATACGTTTGCGTTATGCGTTATGCGTTATGCGTTATGCCTTATGCGTTATGCGTTATGCGTTATGCGTTATGCGATATGCGTCATGCGTTATGCGTTATGCGTTATGCGTTATGCGTTATGCGTTATGCGTTATTCGTTATGCGTTATGCGTTATGCGTTATGCGTTATGCCTTATGCGTTATGCGTTATGCGTTATGCGTTATGCGATATGCGTCATGCGTTATGCGTTATGCGTTATGCGTTATGCGTTATGCGTTATGCGTTATGCGTTATTCGTTATGCGTTATGCGTTATGCGTTGGGCGTTATACGTTTGCGTTATGCGTTATGCGTTATGCTTTATGCGTTATACATTATGCGTTATGCGTTATGCGTTATGCGTTATGCGTTATGCGTTATGCGATATTCGTTATGAGTTATGAGTTATAAGTTATGCGTTATGCGTTATGCGTTATGCGTTATGCGGTATGGGTTATACGTTATGCGTTATGCGTTATGCGTTATGCGTTATACGTTATGCGTTATGCGTTTTGCGGTATTCGTTATGCGTTGTGCATTATGCGTTATGCGTGATCCGTTATGCGTTAAGCGATATGCGTTTTGCTGTATTCGTTATGCGTTGTGCATTATGCGTTATGCGTTATGGGTTATGCGTTATGCGTTATGCGTTATGCATTATGCGTTGTGCGTTATATGTTTGCGTTGTGCGTTATGCGTTATGCGTTATGCGTTATACGGTATGCGTTATGCGTTATGCGTTATACGTTATGCGTTATGCGTTATGCGTTATACGTTATGCGTCATGCGTTATGCGTTATGCGTTATGCGTTATGCGTTATTCGTTATGCGTTATGCGTTATGCGTTGGGCGTTATACGTTTGCGTTATGCGTTATGCGTTATGCGTTATGCCTTATGCGTTATGCGTTATGCGTTATGCGTTATGCGATATGCGTCATGCGTTATGCGTTATGCGTTATGCGTTATGCGTTATGCGTTATGCGTTATTCGTTATGCGTTATGCTTTATGCGTTATGCGTTATGCGTTATGCGTTATGCCTTATGCGTTATGCGTTATGCGTTATGCGTTATGCGATATGCGTCATGCGTTATGCGTTATGCGTTATGCGTTATGCGTTATGCGTTATGCGTTATTCGTTATGCGTTATGCGTTATGCGTTGGGCGTTATACGTTTGCGTTATGCGTTATGCGTTATGCGTTATGCTTTATGCGTTATACATTATGCGTTATGCGTTATGCGTTATGCGTTATGCGATATTCGTTATGAGTTATGAGTTATAAGTTATGCGTTATGCGTTATGCGTTATGCGTTATGCGGTATGGGTTATACGTTATGCGTTATGCGTTATGCGTTATGCGTTATACGTTAGGCGTTATGCGTTTTGCGGTATTCGTTATGCGTTGTGCATTATGCGTTATGCGTGATCCGTTATGCGTTAAGCGATATGCGTTTTGCTGTATTCGTTATGCGTTGTGCATTATGCGTTATGCGTTATGGGTTATGCGTTATGCGTTATGCGTTATGCATTATGCGTTGTGCTTTATATGTTTGCGTTGTGCGTTATGCGTTATGCGTTATGCGTTATGCGTTATACGGTATGCGTTATGCGTTAAGCGTTATACGTTATGCGTTATGCGTTATGCGTTATACGTTATGCGTTATGCGTTATGCGTTATGCGTTATGCGTATTGCTTTATGCGTTATGCGTTATGCGTTATGCGTTATGCGTTATGCGTTATGCCTTATGCCTTATGGGTTTGCGTTATGTGTTACGCTTTATGCGTTATGCGTTATGCATTATGCGTTATGCGTTATGCGTTATGCGTTATGCGATATTCGTTATGAGTTATGAGTTATAAGTTATGCGATATGCGTTATGCGTTATGCGTTATGCGTTATGCGTTATGCCTTATGCCTTATGGGTTTGCGTTATGTGTTACGCTTTATGCGTTATGCGTTATGCATTATGCGTTATGCGTTATGCGTTATGCGATATTCGTTATGAGTTATGAGTTATAAGTTATGCGTTATTCGTTATGCGTTATGCGTTATGCGTTGGGCGTTATACGTTTGCGTTATGCGTTATGCGTTATGCTTTATGCGTTATACATTATGCGTTATGCGTTATGCGTTATGCGTTATGCGTTATGCGTTATGCGATATTCGTTATGAGTTATGAGTTATAAGTTATGCGTTATGCGTTATGCGTTATGCGTTATGCGGTATGGGTTATACGTTATGCGTTATGCGTTATGCGTTATGCGTTATACGTTAGGCGTTATGCGTTTTGCGGTATTCGTTATGCGTTGTGCATTATGCGTTATGCGTGATCCGTTATGCGTTAAGCGATATGCGTTTTGCTGTATTCGTTATGCGTTGTGCATTATGCGTTATGCGTTATGGGTTATGCGTTATGCGTTATGCGTTATGCATTATGCGTTGTGCGTTATATGTTTGCGTTGTGCGTTATGCGTTATGCGTTATGCGTTATACGGTATGCGTTATGCGTTATGCGTTATACGTTATGCGTTATGCGTTATGCGTTATACGTTATGCGTCATGCGTTATGCGTTATGCGTTATGCGTTATGCGTTATTCGTTATGCGTTATGCGTTATGCGTTGGGCGTTATACGTTTGCGTTATGCGTTATGCGTTATGCGTTATGCCTTATGCGTTATGCGTTATGCGTTATGCGTTATGCGATATGCGTCATGCGTTATGCGTTATGCGTTATGCGTTATGCGTTATGCGTTATGCGTTATGCGTTATTCGTTATGCGTTATGCTTTATGCGTTATGCGTTATGCGTTATGCGTTATGCCTTATGCGTTATGCGTTATGCGTTATGCGTTATGCGATATGCGTCATGCGTTATGCGTTATGCGTTATGCGTTATGCGTTATGCGTTATGCGTTATTCGTTATGCGTTATGCGTTATGCGTTGGGCGTTATACGTTTGCGTTATGCGTTATGCGTTATGCGTTATGCTTTATGCGTTATACATTATGCGTTATGCGTTATGCGTTATGCGTTATGCGATATTCGTTATGAGTTATGAGTTATAAGTTATGCGTTATGCGTTATGCGTTATGCGTTATGCGGTATGGGTTATACGTTATGCGTTATGCGTTATGCGTTATGCGTTATACGTTAGGCGTTCTGCGTTTTGCGGTATTCGTTATGCGTTGTGCATTATGCGTTATGCGTGATCCGTTATGCATTAAGCGATATGCGTTTTGCTGTATTCGTTATGCGTTGTGCATTATGCGTTATGCGTTATGGGTTATGCGTTATGCGTTATGCGTTATGCATTATGCGTTGTGCTTTATATGTTTGCGTTGTGCGTTATGCGTTATGCGTTATGCGTTATGCGTTATACGGTATGCGTTATGCGTTAAGCGTTATACGTTATGCGTTATGCGTTATGCGTTATACGTTATGCGTTATGCGTTATGCGTTATGCGTTATGCGTATTGCTTTATGCGTTATGCGTTATGCGTTATGCGTTATGCGTTATGCGTTATGCCTTATGCCTTATGGGTTTGCGTTATGTGTTACGCTTTATGCGTTATGCGTTATGCATTATGCGTTATGCGTTATGCGTTATGCGTTATGCGATATTCGTTATGAGTTATGAGTTATAAGTTATGCGATATGCGTTATGCGTTATGCGTTATGCGTTATGCGTTATGCCTTATGCCTTATGGGTTTGCGTTATGTGTTACGCTTTATGCGTTATGCGTTATGCATTATGCGTTATGCGTTATGCGTTATGCGATATTCGTTATGAGTTATGAGTTATAAGTTATGCGTTATGCGTTACGCGTTATGCGTTATGCGGTATGCGTTATACGTTATGCGTTATGCGTTATGCGTTATGCGTTATGCGTTAGACGTTATGCGTTATGCGTTATGCGATATGCGTCATGCGTTATGCGTTATTCGTTATGCGTTATGCGTTATGCGTTGTTCGTTATACGTTTGCGTTATGCGTTATGCGTTATGCGTTATGCGTTATGCGTCATGCATTATGCGTTATGCGTTATGCGTTATGCGTTATGCATTATGCGTTCTGCGTTATACGTTTGCGTTGTGCGATATGCGTTATGCGTTATGCGTTATGCGTTATGCGTTATGCGTTATGCTTTATGCGTTATGCATTATGCGTTATGCGTTATGCGATATGCGTCATGCGTTATGCGTTATGCGTTATGCGTTATTCGTTATGCGTTATGCGTTATGCGTTGGGCGTTATACGTTTGCGTTATGCGTTATGCGTTATGCGTTATGCGATATGCGTCATGCGTTATGCGTTATGCGTTATGCGTTATGCGTTATGCGTTATTCGTTATGCGTTATGCGTTATGCGTTGGGCGTTATACGTTTGCGTTATGCGTTATGCGTTATGCGTTATGCGTTATGCTTTATGCGTTATGCATTATGCGTTATGCGTTATGCGTTATGCGTTATGCGATATTCGTTATGAGTTATAAGTTATGCGTTATGCGTTATGCGTTATGCGTTATGCGTTATGCGTTATTCGTTATGCGTTATGCGTTATGCGTTATGCGTTATGCGTTATGCGTTATGCGTTATGCGTTACGCTTTATGATTTATGCATTATGCGTTACGCGTTATGCGTTGTGCATTATGCGTTATGCGTGATCCGTTATGCGTTAAGCGATATGCGTTTTGCTGTATTCGTTATGCGTTGTGCATTATGCGTTATGCGTTATGGGTTATGCGTTATGCTTTATGCGTTATGCATTATGCGTTGTGCTTTATATGTTTGCGTTGTGCGTTATGCGTTATGCGTTATGCGTTATGCGTTATACGGTATGCGTTATGCGTTATGCGTTATACGTTATGCGTTATGCGTTATGCGTTATACGTTATGCGTTATGCGTTATGCGTTATGCGTTATGCGTTATGCGTTATGCGTTTTGCGTTATGCGTTATGCGTTATGCGTTATGCCTTATGCCTTATGGGTTTGCGTTATGTGTTACGCTTTATGCGTTATGCGTTATGCATTATGCGTTATGCGTTATGCGTTATGCGTTATGCGATATTCGTTATGAGTTATGAGTTATAAGTTATGCGATATGCGTTATGCGTTATGCGCTATGCGTTATGCGTTATGCGTTATGCCTTATGCCTTATGGGTTTGCGTTATGTGTTACGCTTTATGCGTTATGCGTTATGCATTATGCGTTATGCGTTATGCGTTATGCGATATTCGTTATGAGTTATGAGTTATAAGTTATGCGTTATGCGTTACGCGTTATGCGTTATGCGGTATGCGTTATACGTTATGCGTTATGCGTTATGCGTTATGCGTTATGCGTTAGACGTTATGCGTTATGCGTTATGCGATATGCGTCATGCGTTATGCGTTATTCGTTATGCGTTATGCGTTATGCGTTGGGCGTTATACGTTTGCGTTATGCGTTATGCGTTATGCGTTATGCGTTATGCGTTATGCGTCATGCATTATGCGTTATGCGTTATGCGTTATGCGTTATGCATTATGCGTTCTGCGTTATACGTTTGCGTTGTGCGATATGCGTTATGCGTTATGCGTTATGCGTTATGCGTTATGCGTTATGCTTTATGCGTTATGCATTATGCGTTATGCGTTATGCGATATGCGTCATGCGTTATGCGTTATGCGTTATGCGTTATTCGTTATGCGTTATGCGTTATGTGTTGGGCGTTATACGTTTGCGTTATGCGTTATGCGTTATGCGTTATGCGATATGCGTCATGCGTTATGCGTTATGCGTTATGCGTTATGCGTTATGCGTTATTCGTTATGCGTTATGCGTTATGCGTTGGGCGTTATACGTTTGCGTTATGCGTTATGCGTTATGCGTTATGCGTTATGCGTTATGCGTTATGCGTTATGCGTTATGCGTTATTCGTTATGCGTTATGCGTTATGCGTTATGCGTTATGCGTTATGCGTTATGCGTTACGCTTTATGATTTATGCATTATGCGTTACGCGTTATGCGATATGGGTCATGCGTTATACGTTATGCGTTATGCGTTATTCGTTATGCGTTATGCGTTATGCATTATGCGTTCTGCGTTATACGTTTGCGATGTGCGTTATGCGTTATGCGTTATGCGTTATGCGTTATGCGTTATGCGTTATGCGTTATGCGTTATGCGTTATGCTTTATGCGTTATGCATTATGCGTTATGCGTTATGCAATATGCGTCATGCGTTATGCGTTATGCGTTATGCGTCATGCATTATGCGTTATGCGTTATGCGTTATGCGTTATGCATTATGCGTTCTGCGTTATACGTTTGCGTTGTGCGTTATGCGTTATGCGTTATGCGTTATGCGTTATGCGTTATGCGTTATGCTTTATGCGTTATGCGTTATGCGTTATGCGTTATGCGATATGCGTCATGCGTTATGCGTTATGCGTTATGCGTTATTCGTTATGCGTTATGCGTTATGCGTTGGGCGTTATACGTTTGCGTTATGCGTTATGCGTTATGCGTTATGCGTTATGCGTGATCCGTTATGCGTGATCCGTTATGCATTAAGCGTTATGCGTTTTGCTGTATTCGTTATGCGTTATGCGTCATGCATTATGCGTTATGCGTTATGCGTTATGCATTATGCGTTCTGCGTTATACGTTTGCGTTGTGCGTTATGCGTTATGCGTTATGCGTTATGCGTTATGCGTTATGCGTTATGCTTTATGCGTTATGCATTATGCGTTATGCGTTATGCAATATGCGTCATGCGTTATGCGTTATGCGTTATGCGTCATGCATTATGCGTTATGCGTTATGCGTTATGCGTTATGCATTATGCGTTCTGCGTTATACGTTTGCGTTGTGCGTTATGCGTTATGCGTTATGCGTTATGCGTTATGCGTTATGCTTTATGCGTTATGCATTATGCGTTATGCGTTATGCGATATGCGTCATGCGTTATGCGTTATGCGTTATGCGTTATTCGTTATGCGTTATGCGTTATGCGTTATGCGTTGGGCGTTATACGTTTGCGTTATGCGTTATGCGTTATGCGTTATGCGTTATGCGTTATACGTCATGCATTATGCGTTATGCGTTATGCGTTATGCGTTATGCATTATGCGTTCTGCGTTATACGTTTGCGTTGTGCGTTATGCGTTATGCGTTATGCGTTATGCGTTATGCTTTATGCGTTATGCATTATGCGTTATGCGTTATTGCAATATGCGTCATGCGTTATGCGTTATGCGTTATGCGTTATTCGTTATGCGTTATGCGTTATGCGTTGGGCGTTATACGTTTGCGTTATGCGTTATACGTTATTCGTTATGCGATATGCGTCATGCGTTATGCGTTATGCGTTATGAGTTATGCGTTATGCGTTATACGTTATGCGTTATGCGTTATGCGTTGGGCGTTATACGTTTGCGTTATGCGTTATGCGTTATGCGTTATGCGTTATGCTTTATGCGTTATGCAATATGCGTTATGCGTTATGCGTTATGCATTATGCAATATTCGTTATGAGTTATGAGTTATAAGTTATGCGTTATGCGTTATGCGTTATGCGTTATGCGTTATGCGTTATGCTTTATGCGTTATTCATTATGCGTTATGCGTTATGCGTTATGCGTTATGCGATATTCGATATGAGTTATGATTTATAAGTTATGCGTTATGCGTTATGCGTTATGCGTTATGCGTTATGCGTTATTCGTTATGCGTTATGCGTTATGCGTTATGCTTTATGCGTTATGCATTATGAGTTATACGTTATGCGTTAAGCGTTATGCGTGATCCGTTATGCGTGATCCGTTAATGCGTTATGCATTATGCGTTATGCGTTATGCGATATGCGTCATGCGTTATGCATTATGCGTTATGCGTTATGCGTTATGCATTATGCGTTCTGCGTTATACGTTTGCGTTGTGCGTTATGCGTTATGCGTTATGCGTTATGCGTTATGCTTTATGAGTTATACGTTATGCATTATGCGTTATGCGTTATGCAATATGCGTCATGCGTTATGCGTTATGCGTTATGCGTCATGCATTATGCGTTATGCGTTATGCGTTATGCGTTATGCGTTATGCGATATGCGTCATGCGTTATGCGTTATTCGTTATGCGTTATGCGTTATGCGTTGGGCGTTATACGTTTGCGTTATGCGTTATGCGTTATGCGTTATGCGTTATGCGTTATGCGTCATGCATTATGCGTTATGCGTTATGCGTTATGCGTTATGCATTATGCGTTCTGCGTTATACGTTTGCGTTGTGCGATATGCGTTATGCGTTATGCGTTATGCGTTATGCGTTATGCGTTATGCGTTATGCTTTATGCGTTATGCATTATGCGTTATGCGTTATGCGATATGCGTCATGCGTTATGCGTTATGCGTTATGCGTTATTCGTTATGCGTTATGCGTTATGTGTTGGGCGTTATACGTTTGCGTTATGCGTTATGCGTTATGCGTTATGCGATATGCGTCATGCGTTATGCGTTATGCGTTATGCGTTATGCGTTATGCGTTATTCGTTATGCGTTATGCGTTATGCGTTGGGCGTTATACGTTTGCGTTATGCGTTATGCGTTATGCGTTATGCGTTATGCGTTATGCGTTATGCGTTATGCGTTATTCGTTATGCGTTATGCGTTATGCGTTATGCGTTATGCGTTATGCGTTATGCGTTATGCGTTATGCGTTACGCTTTATGATTTATGCATTATGCGTTACGCGTTATGCGATATGGGTCATGCGTTATACGTTATGCGTTATGCGTTATTCGTTATGCGTTATGCGTTATGCATTATGCGTTCTGCGTTATACGATTGCGATGTGCGTTATGCGTTATGCGTTATGCGTTATGCGTTATGCGTTATGCGTTATGCGTTATGCGTTATGCTTTATGCGTTATGCATTATGCGATATGCGTCATGCGTTATGCGTTATGCGTTATGCGTTATTCGTTATGCGTTATGCGTTATGCGTTATGCGTTATGCGTTATGCGTTATGCGATATTCGTTATGAGTTATGAGTTATAAGTTATGCGTTATGCGTTATGCGTTATGCGTTATGCGTTATGCGTTATGCTTTATGCGTTATTCATTATGCGTTATGCGTTATGCGTTATGCGTTATGCGATATTCGATATGAGTTATGATTTATAAGTTATGCGTTATGCGTTATGCGTTATGCGTTATGCGTTATGCGTTATGCGTTATTCGTTATGCGTTATGCGTTATGCGTTATGCTTTATGCGTTATGCATTATGAGTTATACGTTATGCGTTAAGCGTTATGCGTGATCCGTTATGCGTGATCCGTTATGCGTTATGCATTATGCGTTATGCGTTATGCGATATGCGTCATGCGTTATGCATTATGCGTTATGCGTTATGCGTTATGCATTATGCGTTCTGCGTTATACGTTATGCGTTATGCGTTATGCGTCATGCGTTATGCGTTATGCGTTATGCGTTATGCGTTATTCGTTATGCGTTATGCGTTATGCGTTGGGCGTTATACGTTTGCGTTATGCGTTATGCGTTATGCGTTATGCGTTATGCGTTATGCGTTATGCGTTGGGCGTTATACGTTTGCGTTATGCGTTATGCGTTATGCGTTATGCGTTATGCGTTGTGCATTATGAGTTATACGTTATGCGTTAAGCGTTATGCGTGATCCGTTATGCGTTAGGCGTTATGCGTTTTGCGGTATTCGTTATGCGTTGTGCATTATGCGTTATGCGTGACCCGTTATGCGTTAAGCGTTATGCGTTTTGCTGTATACGTTATGCGTTGTGCATTATGCGTTATGTGTTATGTGTTATGCGTTATGCGTCACGCGTTATACGTTATGCGATATGCGTTATGCGTTATGCGTTATGCGTTATGCGTTATGCGTTATACGGTATGCGTTATACGTTATACGTTATGCGTTATGCCTGATGCGTTATGCGTTATGCGTTATGCGTTATGCATTATGCGTTATGCGTTATGCGATATGCGTCATGCGTTATGCGTTATGCGTTATGCGTTATTCGTTATGCGTTATGCGTTATGCGTTATGCGTTATGCGTTATGCGTTATGCGTTATGCGTTATGCGTTATGCGTTATGCGTTATGCGTTATGCGTTATGCGTTATGCGTTATGCGTTATGCGTTATGCGTTATGCGTTATGCGTTATGCGTTATGCGTTATGCGTTATGCGTTATGCGTTATGCGTTATGCGTTATGCGTTATGCGTTATGCGTTATGCGTTATGCGTTATGCGTTATGCGTTATGCGTTATGCGTTGGGCGTTATACGTTTGCGTTATGCGTTATGCGTTGGGCGTTATACGTTTGCGTTATGCGTTATGCGTTATGCGTTATGCGTTATGCTTTATGCGTTATGCATTATGCGTTATGCGTTATGCGTTATGCGTTATGCGTTATGCGTTATGCGTTATGCGTTATGCGTTATGCGTTATGCGTTATGCGTTATGCGTTATGCGTTATGCGTTATGCGTTATGCGTTATGCGTTATGCGTTATGCGTTATGCGTTATTCGTTATTCGTTATGCGTTATGCGTTATGCGTTGGGCGTTATACGTTTGCGTTATGCGTTATGCGTTATGCGTTATGCGTTATGCGTTATGCTTTATGCGTTATTCATTATGCGTTATGCGTTATGCGTTATGCGTTATGCGATATTCGATATGAGTTATGATTTATAAGTTATGCGTTATGCGTTATGCGTTATGCGTTATGCGTTATGCGTTATGCGTTATGCGTTATGCGTTATGCGTTATGCGTTATTCGTTATTCGTTATGCGTTATGCGTTATGCGTTATGCGTTGGGCGTTATACGTTTGCGTTATGCGTTATGCGTTATGCGTTATGCGTTATGCGTTATGCTTTATGCGTTATGCATTATGCGTTATGCGTTATGCGATATGCGTCATGCGTTATGCGTTATGCGTTATGCGTTATTCCTTATGCGTTATGCGTTATGCGTTGGGCGTTATACGTTTGCGTTATGCGTTATGCGTTGGGCGTTATACGTTTGCGTTATGCGTTATGCGTTATGCGTTATGCGTTATGCGTTATGCTTTATGCGTTATGCATTATGCGTTATGCGTTATGCGTTATGCGTTATGCGATATTCGTTATGAGTTATGAGTTATAAGTTATGCGTTATGCGTTATGCGTTATGCGTTATGCGTTATGCGTTATGCTTTATGCGTTATTCATTATGCGTTATGCGTTATGCGTTATGCGTTATGCGATATTCGATATGAGTTATGATTTATAAGTTATGCGTTATGCGTTATGCGTTATGCGTTATGCGTTATGCGTTATGCGTTATTCGTTATGCGTTATGCGTTATGCGTTATGCTTTATGCGTTATGCATTATGAGTTATACGTTATGCGTTAAGCGTTATGCGTGATCCGTTATGCGTGATCCGTTGTGCGTTATGCGTTATGCGTTATGCGTTATGCGTTATGCTTTATGAGTTATACGTTATGCATTATGCGTTATGCGTTATGCAATATGCGTCATGCGTTATGCGTTATGCGTTATGCGTCATGCATTATGCGTTATGCGTTATGCGATATGCGTCATGCGTTATGCGTTATGCGTTATGCGTTATTCGTTATGCGTTATGCGTTATGCGTTGGGCGTTATACGTTTGCGTTATGCGTTATGCGTTATGCGTTATGCGATATGCGTCATGCGTTATGCGTTATGCGTTTGCGTTGTGCGTTATGCGTTATGCGTTATGCGTTATGCGTTATGCGTTATGCGTTATGCTTTATGCGTTATGCATTATGCGTTATGCGTTATGCGATATGCGTCATGCGTTATGCGTTATGCGTTATGCGTTATGCGTTGGGCGTTATACGTTTGCGTTATGCGTTATGCGTTATGCGTTATGCGTTATGCGTTATGCGTTATGCGTTATGCGATATGCGTCATGCGTTATGCGTTATGCGTTATGCGTTATGCGTTATGCGTTATGCGTTATGCGTTATGCGTTATTCGTTATGCGTGATCCGTTATGCATTATGCGTTATGCGTTATGCGTTATGCATTATGCGTTCTGCGTTATACGTTTGCGTTGTGCGTTATGCGTTATGTGTTATGCGTTATGCGTTATGCTTTATGCGTTATGCATTATGCGTTATGCGTTATGCGTTATGCGTTAGGCGTTATGCGATATTCGTTATGCGATATGCGTTAGACGTTATGCGTTATGCGTTATGCGATATGCGTCATGCGTTATGCGTTATGCGTTATACGGAATGCATTATGCGTTATGCGTTATGCGTTATGCGTTATTCGTTATGCGTTAAGCGTTATGCGTTGGGCGTTATACGTTTGCGTTATGCGTTATGCGTTATGCGTTATGCGTTATGCTTTATGCGTTATGCATTATGCGTTATGCGTTATGCGTTATGCGTTATGCGATATTCGTTATGAGTTATGAGTTATAAGTTATGCGTTATGCGTTATGCGTTATGCGTTATGCGGTATGCGTTATACGTTATGCGTTATGCGTTATGCGTTATGCGATATGCGTTAGGCGTTATGCGTTTTGCGGTATTCGTTATACGTTGTGCATTATGCGTTATGCGTGATCCGTTATGCGTTAATCGTTATGCGTTTTGCTGTATTCGTTATGCGTTATGTGTTATGCGTTATGCGTTATGCGTTATGCGTTATGCATTATGCGTTATGCGGTATGGGTTATACGTTATGCGTTGTGCGTTATGCGTTATGTGTTATGCGTTATGCGTTATGCTTTATGCGTTATGCATTATGCGTTATGCGTTATGCGTTATGCGTTAGGCGTTATGCGATATTCGTTATGCGATATGCGTTAGACGTTATGCGTTATGCGTTATGCGATATGCGTCATGCGTTATGCGTTATGCGTTATACGGAATGCATTATGCGTTATGCGTTATGCGTTATGCGTTATTCGTTATGCGTTAAGCGTTATGCGTTGGGCGTTATACGTTTGCGTTATGCGTTATGCGTTATGCGTTATGCGTTATGCTTTATGCGTTATGCATTATGCGTTATGCGTTATGCGTTATGCGTTATGCGATATTCGTTATGAGTTATGAGTTATAAGTTATGCGTTATGCGTTATGCGGTATGCGTTATGCGTTATGCGTTATGCGTTATGCGTTATGCGTTATGCGTTATGCGTTATGCGTTATGCTTTATGCGTTATGCATTATGCGTTGTGCGTTATGCGTGATCCGTTAGGCGTTATGTCTTATGCGTTATGCGTTATGCTTTATGCGTTATGCGTTATGCGTGATCCGTTAGGCGTTATGTCTTATGCGTTATGCGTTATGCGTTATGCGTTATGCGTTATGCGTTATGCCTTATGCGTTATGCGTTATGGGTTATGCGTTATGTGTTATGCGTTACGCGTTATGCTTTATGCGTTATACATTATGCGTTATGCGTTATGCGTTATGCGTTATGCGATATTCGTTATGAGTTATGAGTTATAAGTTATGCGTTATGCGTTATGCGTTATGCGTTATGCGGTATGGGTTATACGTTATGCGTTATGCGTTATGCGTTATACGTTAGGCGTTATGCGTTTTGCGGTATTCGTTATGCGTTGTGCATTATGCGTTATGCGTGATCCGTTATGCGTTAAGCGATATGCGTTTTGCTGTATTCGTTATGCGTTGTGCATTATGCGTTATGCGTTATGGGTTATGCGTTATGCGTTATGCGTTATGCATTATGCGTTGTGCGTTATATGTTATGCGTTATGCGTTATGCGTTATGCGTTATGCGTTATGCGTTATGCGTTATGCGTTAGGCGTTATGTCTTATGCGTTATGCGTTATGCGTTATGCGTTATGCGTTATGCGTTATGCGTTATGCGTTATGCGTTATGCGTTATGCGTTATGCGTTATGCGTTATGCGTTATGCGTTATGCGTTATGCGTTATGCGTTATGCGTTATGCGTTATGCGTTATGCGTTATGCGTTATGCGTTATGCGTTATGCGTTATGCGTTATGCGTTATGCGTTATGCGTTATGCGTTATGCGTTATGCGTTATGCGTTATGCGTTATGCGTTATGCGTTATGCGTTATGCGTTATGCGTTATGCGTTATGCGTTATGCGTTATGCGTTATGCGTTATGCGTTTTGCGTTATGCGTTAAGCGTTATGCGTTATGCGGTATGCGTTATGCGTTATGCGTTATGCGTTATGCGTTATGCGTTATGCGTTATGCGTTATGCTTTATGCGTTATGCATTATGCGTTGTGCGTTATGCGTGATCCGTTAGGCGTTATGTCTTATGCGTTATGCGTTATGCTTTATGCGTTATGCGTTATGCGTGATCCGTTAGGCGTTATGTCTTATGCGTTATGCGTTATGCGTTATGCGTTATGCGTTATGCGTTATGCGTTATGCGTTATGCGTTATGGGTTATGCGTTATGTGTTATGCGTTACGCGTTATGCTTTATGCGTTATACATTATGCGTTATGCGTTATGCGTTATGCGTTATGCGATATTCGTTATGAGTTATGAGTTATAAGTTATGCGTTATGCGTTATGCGTTATGCGTTATGCGGTATGGGTTATACGTTATGCGTTATGCGTTATGCGTTATACGTTAGGCGTTATGCGTTTTGCGGTATTCGTTATGCGTTGTGCATTATGCGTTATGCGTGATCCGTTATGCGTTAAGCGATATGCGTTTTGCTGTATTCGTTATGCGTTGTGCATTATGCGTTATGCGTTATGGGTTATGCGTTATGCGTTATGCGTTATGCATTATGCGTTGTGCGTTATATGTTATGCGTTATGCGTTATGCGTTATGCGTTATGCGTTATGCGTTATGCGTTATGCGTTAGGCGTTATGTCTTATGCGTTATGCGTTATGCGTTATGCGTTATGCGTTATGCGTTATGCGTTATGCGTTATGCGTTATGCGTTATGCGTTATGCGTTATGCGTTATGCGTTATGCGTTATGCGTTATACGGTATGCGTTATACGTTATACGTTATGCGTTATGCCTGATGCGTTATGCGTTATGCGTTATGCGTTATGCATTATGCGTTATGCGTTATGCGATATGCGTCATGCGTTATGCGTTATGCGTTATGCGTTATGCGTTATGCGTTATGCGTTATTCGTTATGCGTTATGCGTTATGCGTTATGCGTTATGCGTTATGCGTTATGCGTTATGCGTTATGCGTTATGCGTTATGCGTTATGCGTTATGCGTTATGCGTTATGCGTTATGCGTTATGCGTTATGCGTTATGCGTTATGCGTTATGCGTTATGCGTTATGCGTTATGCGTTATGCGTTATGCGTTATGCGTTATGCGTTATGCGTTATGCGTTATGCGTTATTCGTTATTCGTTATGCCTTATGCGTTATGCGTTGGGCGTTATACGTTTGCGTTATGCGTTATGCGTTATGCGTTATGCGTTATGCGTTATGCTTTATGCGTTATGCATTATGCGTTATGCGTTATGCGATATGCGTCATGCGTTATGCGTTATGCGTTATGCGTTATTCGTTATGCGTTATGCGTTATGCGTTGGGCGTTATACGTTTGCGTTATGCGTTATGCGTTATGCGTTATGCGATATGCGTCATGCGTTATGCGTTATGCGTTATGCGTTATGCGTTATGCGTTATTCGTTATGCGTTATGCGTTATGCGTTGGGCGTTATACGTTTGCGTTATGCGTTATGCGTTATGCGTTATGCGATATGCGTCATGCGTTATGCGTTATGCGTTATGCGTTATGCGTTATTCGTTATGCGTTATGCGTTATGCGTTAGGCGTTATGCGTTTTGCGGTATTCGTTATGCGTTGTGCATTATGCGTTATGCGTGACCCGTTGTGCGTTAAGCGTTATGCGTTTTGCTGTATACGTTATGCGTTGTGCATTATGCGTTATGTGTTATGTGTTATGCGTTATGCGTCATGCGTTATACGTTATGCGATATGCGTTATGCGTTATGCGTTATGCGTTATGCGTTATGCGTAATACGATATGCGTTATACGTTATACGTTATGCGTTATGCCTGATGCGTTATGCGTTATGCGTTATGCGTTATGCATTATGCGTTATGCGTTATGCGTTATGCCTTATGCCTTATGGGTTTGCGTTATGCGTTACGCTTTATGCGTTATGCATTATGCGTTATGCGTTATGCGATATGCGTCATGCGTTATGCGTTATGCGTTATGCGTTATGCGTTATGCGTTATGCGTTATTCGTTATGCGTTATGCGTTATGCGTTATGCGTTATGCGTTATGCGTTATGCGTTATGCGTTATGCGTTATTCGTTATGCGTTATGCTGTATTCGTTATGCGTTGTGCAATATGCGTTATACGTTATGCGTTATGCGTTATGCGTTATGCGTTATGCTTTATGCGTTATGCATTATGCGTTATGCGTTATACGATATGCGTCATGCGTTATGCGTTATGCGTTATGCGTCATGCATTATGCGTTATGCGTTATGCGTTATGCGTTATGCATTATGCGTTCTGCGTTATACGTTTGCGTTGTGCGTTATGCGTTATGCGTTATGCGTTATGCGTTATGCGTTATGCTTTATGCGTTATGCATTATGCGTTATGCGTTATGCGATATGCGTCATGCGTTATGCGTTATGCGTTATGCGTTATGCGTTGGGCGTTATACGTTTGCGTTATGCGTTATGCGTTATGCGTTATGCGTTATGCGTTATGCGTTATGCGTTATGCGATATGCGTCATGCGTTATGCGTTATGCGTTATGCGTTATGCGTTATGCGTTATGCGTTATGCGTTATGCGTTATTCGTTATGCGCGATCCGTTATGCGTTAAGCGTTATGCGTTTTGCTGTATTCGTTATGCGTTGTGCATTATGCGTTATGCGTTATGTGTTATGCGTCATGCGTTATGCGTTATACATTATGCGACATGCGTTATGCGTTATGCGTTATGGGTTATGCGGTATGCGTTATACGTTATACGTTATGCGTTATGCGTTATGCGTTATGCGTTATGCGTTATGCGTTATGCGTTATGCGTCATGCATTATGCGTTATGCGTTATGCGTTATGCGTTATGCATTATGCTTTCTGCGTTATACGTTTGCGTTGTGCGTTATGCGTTATGTGTTATGCGTTATGCGTTATGCTTTATGCGTTATGCATTATGCGTTATGCGTTATGCGTTAGGCGTTATGCGATATTCGTTATGCGATATGCGTTAGACGTTATGCGTTATGCGTTATGCGATATGCGTCATGCGTTATGCGTTATGCGTTATACGGAATGCATTATGCGTTATGCGTTATGCGTTATGCGTTATTCGTTATGCGTTAAGCGTTATGCGTTGGGCGTTATACGTTTGCGTTATGCGTTATGCGTTATGCGTTATGCGTTATGCTTTATGCGTTATGCATTATGCGTTATGCGTTATGCGTTATGCGTTATGCGATATTCGTTATGAGTTATGAGTTATAAGTTATGCGTTATGCGTTATGCGTTATGCGTTATGCGTTATGCGGTATGCGTTATACGTTATGCGTTATGCGTTATGCGTTATGCGTTATGCTTTATGCGTTATGCATTATGCGTTGTGCGTTATGCGTGATCCGTTAGGCGTTATGTCTTATGCGTTATGCGTTATGCTTTATGCGTTATGCGTTATGCGTGATCCGTTAGGCGTTATGTCTTATGCGTTATGCGTTATGCGTTATGCGTTATGCGTTATGCCTTATGCGTTATGCGTTATGGGTTATGCGTTATGTGTTATGCGTTACGCGTTATGCTTTATGCGTTATACATTATGCGTTATGCGTTATGCGTTATGCGTTATGCGATATTCGTTATGAGTTATGAGTTATAAGTTATGCGTTATGCGTTATGCGTTATGCGTTATGCGGTATGGGTTATACGTTATGCGTTATGCGTTATGCGTTATACGTTAGGCGTTATGCGTTTTGCGGTATTCGTTATGCGTTGTGCATTATGCGTTATGCGTGATCCGTTATGCGTTAAGCGATATGCGTTTTGCTGTATTCGTTATGCGTTGTGCATTATGCGTTATGCGTTATGGGTTATGCGTTATGCGTTATGCGTTATGCATTATGCGTTCTGCGTTATATGTTATGCGTTATGCGTTATGCGTTATGCGTTATGCGTTATGCGTTATGCGTTATGCGTTATGCGTTATGCGTTAGGCGTTATGTCTTATGCGTTATGCGTTATGCGTTATGCGTTATGCGTTATGCGTTATGCGTTATGCGTTATGCGTTATGCGTTATGCGTTATGCGTTATGCGTTATGCGTTATGCGTTATGCGTTATACGGTATGCGTTATACGTTATACGTTATGCGTTATGCCTGATGCGTTATGCGTTATGCGTTATGCGTTATGCATTATGCGTTATGCGTTATGCGATATGCGTCATGCGTTATGCGTTATGCGTTATGCGTTATGCGTTATGCGTTATGCGTTATTCGTTATGCGTTATGCGTTATGCGTTATGCGTTATGCGTTATGCGTTATGCGTTATGCGTTATGCGTTATGCGTTATGCGTTATGCGTTATGCGTTATGCGTTATGCGTTATGCGTTATGCGTTATGCGTTATGCGTTATGCGTTATGCGTTATGCGTTATGCGTTATGCGTTATGCGTTATGCGTTATGCGTTATTCGTTATTCGTTATGCGTTATGCGTTATGCGTTGGGCGTTATACGTTTGCGTTATGCGTTATGCGTTATGCGTTATGCGTTATGCGTTATGCTTTATGCGTTATGCATTATGCGTTATGCGTTATGCGATATGCGTCATGCGTTATGCGTTATGCGTTATGCGTTATTCGTTATGCGTTATGCGTTATGCGTTGGGCGTTATACGTTTGCGTTATGCGTTATGCGTTATGCGTTATGCGATATGCGGCATGCGTTATGCGTTATGCGTTATGCGTTATGCGTTATGCGTTATTCGTTATGCGTTATGCGTTATGCGTTGGGCGTTATACGTTTGCGTTATGCGTTATGCGTTATGCGTTATGCGATATGCGTCATGCGTTATGCGTTATGCGTTATGCGTTATGCGTTATGCGTTATGCGTTATGCGTTATGCGTTAGGCGTTATGCGTTTTGCGGTATTCGTTATGCGTTGTGCATTATGCGTTATGCGTGACCCGTTATGCGTTAAGCGTTATGCGTTTTGCTGTATACGTTATGCGTTGTGCATTATGCGTTATGTGTTATGTGTTATGCGTTATGCGTCATGCGTTATACGTTATGCGATATGCGTTATGCGTTATGCGTTATGCGTTATGCGTTATGCGTAATACGATATGCGTTATACGTTATACGTTATGCGTTATGCCTGATGCGTTATGCGTTATGCGTTATGCGTTATGCGTTATGCATTATGCGTTATGCGTTATGCGTTATGCCTTATGCCTTATGGGTTTGCGTTATGCGTTACGCTTTATGCGTTATGCATTATGCGTTATGCGTTATGCGATATGCGTCATGCGTTATGCGTTATGCGTTATGCGTTATGCGTTATGCGTTATGCGTTATTCGTTATGCGTTATGCGTTATGCGTTATGCGTTATGCGTTATGCGTTATGCGTTATGCGTTATGCGTTATGCGTTATTCGTTATGCGTTATGCTGTATTCGTTATGCGTTGTGCAATATGCGTTATACGTTATGCGTTATGCGTTATGCGTTATGCGTTATGCGTTATGCTTTATGCGTTATGCATTATGCGTTATGCGTTATACGATATGCGTCATGCGTTATGCGTTATGCGTTATGCGTCATGCATTATGCGTTATGCGTTATGCGTTATGCGTTATGCATTATGCGTTCTGCGTTATACGTTTGCGTTGTGCGTTATGCGTTATGCGTTATGCGTTATGCGTTATGCGTTATGCTTTATGCGTTATGCATTATGCGTTATGCGTTATGCGATATGCGTCATGCGTTATGCGTTATGCGTTATGCGTTATGCGTTGGGCGTTATACGTTTGCGTTATGCGTTATGCGTTATGCGTTATGCGTTATGCGTTATGCGTTATGCGATATGCGTCATGCGTTATGCGTTATGCGTTATGCGTTATGCGTTATGCGTTATGCGTTATGCGTTATGCGTTATTCGTTATTCGTTATGCGTGATCCGTTATGCGTTAAGCGTTATGCGTTTTGCTGTATTCGTTATGCGTTGTGCATTATGCGTTATGCGTTATGTGTTATGCGTTATGCGTTATGCGTTATACATTATGCGACATGCGTTATGCGTTATGCGTTATGCGTTATGCGGTATGCGTTATACGTTATACGTTATGCGTTATGCGTTATGCGTTATGCGTTATGCGTTATGCGTTATGCGTTATGCGTCATGCATTATGCGTTATGCGTTATGCGTTATGCGTTATGCGTTATGCATTATGCGTTCTGCGTTATACGTTTGCGTTGTGCGTTATGCGTTATGTGTTATGCGTTATGCGTTATGCTTTATGCGTTATGCATTATGCGTTATGCGTTATGCGTTAGGCGTTATGCGATATTCGTTATGCGATATGCGTTAGACGTTATGCGTTATGCGTTATGCGATATGCGTCATGCGTTATGCGTTATGCGTTATACGGAATGCATTATGCGTTATGCGTTATGCGTTATGCGTTATTCGTTATGCGTTAAGCGTTATGCGTTGGGCGTTATACGTTTGCGTTATGCGTTATGCGTTATGCGTTATGCGTTATGCTTTATGCGTTATGCATTATGCGTTATGCGTTATGCGTTATGCGTTATGCGATATTCGTTATGAGTTATGAGTTATAAGTTATGCGTTATGCGTTATGCGTTATGCGTTATGCGGTATGCGTTATACGTTATGCGTTATGCGTTATGCGTTATGCGTTATGCTTTATGCGTTATGCATTATGCGTTGTGCGTTATGCGTGATCCGTTAGGCGTTATGTCTTATGCGTTATGCGTTATGCTTTATGCGTTATGCGTTATGCGTGATCCGTTAGGCGTTATGTCTTATGCGTTATGCGTTATGCGTTATGCGTTATGCGTTATGCCTTATGCCTTATGCGTTATGCGTTATGGGTTATGCGTTATGTGTTATGCGTTACGCGTTATGCTCTATGCGTTATACATTATGCGTTATGCGTTATGCGTTATGCGTTATGCGATATTCGTTATGAGTTATGAGTTATAAGTTATGCGTTATGCGTTATGCGTTATGCGTTATGCGGTATGGGTTATACGTTATGCGTTATGCGTTATGCGTTATACGTTAGGCGTTATGCGTTTTGCGGTATTCGTTATGCGTTGTGCATTATGCGTTATGCGTGATCCGTTATGCGTTAAGCGATATGCGTTTTGCTGTATTCGTTATGCGTTGTGCATTATGCGTTATGCGTTATGGGTTATGCGTTATGCGTTATGCGTTATGCATTATGCGTTGTGCGTTATATGTTATGCGTTATGCGTTATGCGTTATGCGTTATGCGTTATGCGTTATGCGTTATGCGTTAGGCGTTATGTCTTATGCGTTATGCGTTATGCGTTATGCGTTATGCGTTATGCGTTATGCGTTATGCGTTATGCGTTATGCGTTATGCGTTATGCGTTATGCGTTATACGGTATGCGTTATACGTTATACGTTATGCGTTATGCCTGATGCGTTATGCGTTATGCGTTATGCATTATGCGTTATGCGTTATGCGATATGCGTCATGCGTTATGCGTTATGCGTTATTTTTATGCGTTATGCGTTATGCGTTATTCGTTATGCGTTATGCGTTATGCGTTATGCGTTATGCGTTATGCGTTATGCGTTATGCGTTATGCGTTATGCGTTATGCGTTATGCGTTATGCGTTATGCGTTATGCGTTATGCGTTATGCGTTATGCGTTATGCGTTATGCGTTATGCGTTATGCGTTATGCGTTATGCGTTATGCGTTATGCGTTATTCGTTATTCGTTATGCGTTATGCGTTATGCGTTGGGCGTTATACGTTTGCGTTATGCGTTATGCGTTATGCGTTATGCGTTATGCGTTATGCTTTATGCGTTATGCATTATGCGTTATGCGTTATGCGATATGCGTCATGCGTTATGCGTTATGCGTTATGCGTTATTCGTTATGCGCTATGCGTTATGCGTTGGGCGTTATACGTTTGCGTTATGCGTTATGCGTTATGCGTTATGCGATATGCGGCATGCGTTATGCGTTATGCGTTATGCGTTATGCGTTATTCGTTATGCGTTATGCGTTATGCGTTGGGCGTTATACGTTTGCGTTATGCGTTATGCGTTATGCGTTATGCGATATGCGTCATGCGTTATGCGTTATGCGTTATGCGTTATGCGTTATGCGTTATGCGTTATGCGTTATGCGTTATGCGTTATGCGTTTTGCGGTATTCGTTATGCGTTGTGCATTATGCGTTATGCGTGACCCGTTATGCGTTAAGCGTTATGCGTTTTGCTGTATACGTTATGCGTTGTGCATTATGCGTTATGTGTTATGTGTTATGCGTTATGCGTCATGCGTTATACGTTATGCGATATGCGTTATGCGTTATGCGTTATGCGTTATGCGTTATGCGTAATACGATATGCGTTATACGTTATACGTTATGCGTTATGCCTGATGCGTTATGCGTTATGCGTTATGCGTTATGCGTTATGCGTTATGCGTTATGCGTTATGCGTTATGCCTTATGCCTTATGGGTTTGCGTTATGCGTTACGCTTTATGCGTTATGCATTATGCGTTATGCGTTATGCGATATGCGTCATGCGTTATGCGTTATGCGTTATGCGTTATGCGTTATGCGTTATGCGTTATTCGTTATGCGTTATGCGTTATGCGTTATGCGTTATGCGTTATGCGTTATGCGTTATGCGTTATGCGTTATTCGTTATGCGTTATGCTGTATTCGTTATGCGTTGTGCAATATGCGTTATACGTTATGCGTTATGCGTTATGCGTTATGCGTTATGCGTTATGCTTTATGCGTTATGCATTATGCGTTATGCGTTATACGATATGCGTCATGCGTTATGCGTTATGCGTTATGCGTCATGCATTATGCGTTATGCGTTATGCGTTATGCGTTCTGCGTTATACGTTTGCGTTGTGCGTTATGCGTTATGCGTTATGCGTTATGCGTTATGCGTTATGCTTTATGCGTTATGCATTATGCGTTATGCGTTATGCGATATGCGTCATGCGTTATGCGTTATGCGTTATGCGTTATGCGTTGGGCGTTATACGTTTGCGTTATGCGTTATGCGTTATGCGTTATGCGTTATGCGTTATGCGTTATGCGTTATGCGATATGCGTCATGCGTTATGCGTTATGCGTTATGCGTTATGCGTTATGCGTTATGCGTTATGCGTTATGCGTTATGCGTTATTCGTTATGCGTGATCCGTTATGCGTTAAGCGTTATGCGTTTTGCTGTATTCGTTATGCGTTGTGCATTATGCGTTATGCGTTATGTGTTATGCGTTATGCGTTATGCGTTATACATTATGCGACATGCGTTATGCGTTATGCGTTATGCGTTATGCGGTATGCGTTATACGTTATACGTTATGCGTTATGCGTTATGCGTTATGCGTTATGCGTTATGCGTTATGCGTCATGCATTATGCGTTATGCGTTATGCGTTATGCGTTATGCATTATGCGTTCTGCGTTATACGTTTGCGTTGTGCGTTATGCGTTATGTGTTATGCGTTATGCGTTATGCTTTATGCGTTATGCATTATGCGTTATGCGTTATGCGTTAGGCGTTATGCGATATTCGTTATGCGATATGCGTTAGACGTTATGCGTTATGCGTTATGCGTTATGCGTCATGCGTTATGCGTTATGCGTTATACGGAATGCATTATGCGTTATGCGTTATGCGTTATGCGTTATTCGTTATGCGTTAAGCGTTATGCGTTGGGCGTTATACGTTTGCGTTATGCGTTATGCGTTATGCGTTATGCGTTATGCTTTATGCGTTATGCATTATGCGTTATGCGTTATGCGTTATGCGTTATGCGATATTCGTTATGACTTATGAGTTATAAGTTATGCGTTATGCGTTATGCGTTATGCGTTATGCGGTATGCGTTATACGTTATGCGTTATGCGTTATGCGTTATGCGATATGCGTTAGGCGTTATGCGTTTTGCGGTATTCGTTATACGTTGTGCATTATGCGTTATGCGTGATCCGTTATGCGTTAATCGTTATGCGTTTTGCTGTATTCGTTATGCGTTGTGCATTATGCGTTATGCGTTATGGGTTATGCGTTATGCGTTATGCGTTATGCGTTATGCGTTATGCATTATGCGTTGTGCGTTATATGTTTGCGTTGTGCGTTATGCGTTATGCGTTATGCGTTATACGGTATGCGTTATGCGTTATGCGTTATACGTTATGCGTTATGCGTTATGCGTTATACGTTATGCGTTATGCGTTATGCGTTATGCGTTATGCGTTATGCGTTATGCGTTATGCGTTATGCGTTATGCGTTATGCGTTATGCGTTATGCGTTATACGGTATGCGTTATGCGTTATGCGTTATGCGTTATGCGTTATGCGTTATGCGTTATGCGTTATACGTTATGCGTTATGCGTTATGCGTTATGCGTTATGCGTTATGCGTTATGCGTTATGCGTTATGCGTTATGCGTTATGCGTTATGCGTTATGCGTTATGCGTTATGCGTTATGCGTTATGCGTTATGCGTTATGCGTTATGCGTTATGCGTTATGCGTTATGCGTTATGCGTTATGCGTTATGCGTTATGCGTTATGCGTTATGCGTTATGCGTTATGCGTTATGCGTTATGCGTTATGCGTTATGCGTTATGCGTTATGCGTTATGCGTTATGCGTTATGCGTTATGCGTTATGCGTTATGCGTTATGCGTTATGCGTTATGCGTTATGCTTTATGCGTTATGCATTATGCGTTATGCGTTATGCGATATGCGTCATGCGTTATGCGTTATGCGTTATGCGTTATTCGTTATGCGTTATGCGTTATGCGTTGGGCGTTATACGTTTGCGTTATGCGTTATGCGTTATGCGTTATGCGATATGCGGCATGCGTTATGCGTTATGCGTTATGCGTTATGCGTTATTCGTTATGCGTTATGCGTTATGCGTTGGGCGTTATACGTTTGCGTTATGCGTTATGCGTTATGCGTTATGCGATATGCGTCATGCGTTATGCGTTATGCGTTATGCGTTATGCGTTATGCGTTATTCGTTATGCGTTATGCGTTATGCGTTAGGCGTTATGCGTTTTGCGGTATTCGTTATGCGTTGTGCATTATGCGTTATGCGTGACCCGTTATGCGTTAAGCGTTATGCGTTTTGCTGTATACGTTATGCGTTGTGCATTATGCGTTATGTGTTATGTGTTATGCGTTATGCGTCATGCGTTATACGTTATGCGATATGCGTTATGCGTTATGCGTTATGCGTTATGCGTTATGCGTAATACGATATGCGTTATACGTTATACGTTATGCGTTATGCCTGATGCGTTATGCGTTATGCGTTATGCGTTATGCGTTATGCATTATGCGTTATGCGTTATGCGTTATGCGTTATGCGTTATGGGTTTGCGTTATGCGTTACGCTTTATGCGTTATGCATTATGCGTTATGCGTTATGCGATATGCGTCATGCGTTATGCGTTATGCGTTATGCGTTATGCGTTATGCGTTATGCGTTATGCGTTATGCGTTATGCGTTATGCGTTATGCGTTATGCGTTATGCGTTATGCGTTATGCGTTATGCGTTATTCGTTATGCGTTATGCTGTATTCGTTATGCGTTGTGCATTATGCGTTATACGTTATGCGTTATGCGTTATGCGTTATGCGTTATGCGTTATGCTTTATGCGTTATGCATTATGCGTTATGCGTTATACGATATGCGTCATGCGTTATGCGTTATGCGTTATGCGTCATGCATTATGCGTTATGCGTTATGCGTTATGCGTTATGCATTATGCGTTCTGCGTTATACGTTTGCGTTGTGCGTTATGCGTTATGCGTTATGCGTTATGCGTTATGCGTTATGCTTTATGCGTAATACGATATGCGTTATACGTTATGCGTTATGCGTTATGCGTTATGCGTTATGCGTTATGCTTTATGCGTTATGCATTATGCGTTATGCGTTATACGATATGCGTCATGCGTTATGCGTTATGCGTTATGCGTCATGCATTATGCGTTATGCGTTATGCGTTATGCGTTATGCATTATGCGTTCTGCGTTATACGTTTGCGTTGTGCGTTATGCGTTATGCGTTATGCGTTATGCGTTATGCGTTATGCGTTATGCGTAATACGATATGCGTTATACGTTATACGTTATGCGTTATGCCTGATGCGTTATGCGTTATGCGTTATGCGTTATGCGTTATGCATTATGCGTTATGCGTTATGCGTTATGCCTTATGCCTTATGGGTTTGCGTTATGCGTTACGCTTTATGCGTTATGCATTATGCGTTATGCGTTATGCGATATGCGTCATGCGTTATGCGTTATGCGTTATGCGTTATGCGTTATGCGTTATTCGTTATGCGTTATGCGTTATGCGTTATGCGTTATGCGTTATGCGTTATGCGTTATGCGTTATGCGTTATTCGTTATGCGTTATGCTGTATTCGTTATGCGTTGTGCAATATGCGTTATACGTTATGCGTTATGCGTTAATCGTTATGCGTTTTGCTGTATTCGTCATGCGTTATACGTTATGCGATATGCGTTATGCGTTATGCGTTATGCGTTATGCGTTATGCGTTATGCGTAATACGATATGCGTTATACGTTATACGTTATGCGTTATGCCTGATGCGTTATGCGTTATGCGTTATGCGTTATGCGTTATGCATTATGCGTTATGCGTTATGCGTTATGCCTTATGCCTTATGGGTTTGCGTTATGCGTTACGCTTTATGCGTTATGCATTATGCGTTATGCGTTATGCGATATGCGTCATGCGTTATGCGTTATGCGTTATGCGATATGCGTCATGCGTTATGCGTTATGCGTTATGCGTTATGCGTTGGGCGTTATACGTTTGCGTTATGCGTTATGCGTTATGCGTTATGCGTTATGCGTTATGCGTTATGCGTTATGCGATATGCGTCATGCGTTATGCGTTATGCGTTATGCGTTATGCGTTATGCGTTATGCGTTATGCGTTATGCGTTATGCGTTATTCGTTATGCGTGATCCGTTATGCGTTAAGCGTTATGCGTTTTGCTGTATTCGTTATGCGTTGTGCATTATGCGTTATGCGTTATGTGTTATGCGTTATGCGTTATGCGTTATACATTATGCGACATGCGTTATGCGTTATGCGTTATGCGTTATGCGGTATGCGTTATACGTTATACGTTATGCGTTATGCGTTATGCGTTATGCGTTATGCGTTATGCGTTATGCGTTATGCGTCATGCATTATGCGTTATGCGTTATGCGTTATGCGTTATGCATTATGCGTTCTGCGTTATACGTTTGCGTTGTGCGTTATGCGTTATGTGTTATGCGTTATGCGTTATGCTTTATGCGTTATGCATTATGCGTTATGCGTTATGCGTTAGGCGTTATGCGATATTCGTTATGCGATATGCGTTAGACGTTATGCGTTATGCGTTATGCGATATGCGTCATGCGTTATGCGTTATGCGTTATACGGAATGCATTATGCGTTATGCGTTATGCGTTATGCGTTATTCGTTATGCGTTAAGCGTTATGCGTTGGGCGTTATACGTTTGCGTTATGCGTTATGCGTTATGCGTTATGCGTTATGCTTTATGCGTTATGCATTATGCGTTATGCGTTATGCGTTATGCGTTATGCGATATTCGTTATGAGTTATGAGTTATAAGTTATGCGTTATGCGTTATGCGTTATGCGTTATGCGTTATGCGTTATGCGTTATGCGTTATGCGTTATGCGTTATGCGATATGCGTTAGGCGTTATGCGTTTTGCGGTATTCGTTATACGTTGTGCATTATGCGTTATGCGTGATCCGTTATGCGTTAATCGTTATGCGTTTTGCTGTATTCGTTATGCGTTGTGCATTATGCGTTATGCGTTATGGGTTATGCGTTATGCGTTATGCGTTATGCGTTATGCGTTATGCATTATGCGTTGTGCGTTATATGTTTGCGTTGTGCGTTATGCGTTATGCGTTATGCGTTATACGGTATGCGTTATGCGTTATGCGTTATACGTTATGCGTTATGCGTTATGCGTTATACGTTATGCGTTATGCGTTATGCGTTATGCGTTATGCGTTATGCGTTATGCGTTATGCGTTATGCGTTATGCGTTATGCGTTATGCGTTATGCGTTATGCGTTATGCGTTATGCGTTATACGGTATGCGTTATGCGTTATGCGTTATGCGTTATGCGTTATGCGTTATGCGTTATACGTTATGCGTTATGCGTTATGCGTTATGCGTTATGCGTTATGCGTTATGCGTTATGCGTTATGCGTTATGCGTTATGCGTTATGCGTTATGCGTTATGCGTTATGCGTTATGCGTTATGCGTTATGCGTTATGCGTTATGCGTTATGCGTTATGCGTTATGCGTTATGCGTTATGCGTTATGCGTTATGCGTTATGCGTTATGCGTTATGCGTTATGCGTTATGCGTTATGCGTTATGCGTTATGCGTTATGCGTTATGCGTTATGCGTTATGCGTTATGCGTTTTGCGTTATGCGTTAAGCGTTATGCGTTATGCGGTATGCGTTATGCGTTATGCGTTATGCGTTATGCGTTATGCGTTATGCGTTATGCTTTATGCGTTATGCATTATGCGTTGTGCGTTATGCGTGATCCGTTAGGCGTTATGTCTTATGCGTTATGCGTTATGCTTTATGCGTTATGCGTTATGCGTGATCCGTTAGGCGTTATGTCTTATGCGTTATGCGTTATGCGTTATGCGTTATGCCTTATGCGTTATGCGTTATGGGTTATGCGTTATGTGTTATGCGTTACGCGTTATGCTTTATGCGTTATACATTATGCGTTATGCGTTATGCGTTATGCGTTATGCGATATTCGTTATGAGTTATGAGTTATAAGTTATGCGTTATGCGTTATGCGTTATGCGTTATGCGGTATGGGTTATACGTTATGCGTTATGCGTTATACGATAGGCGTTATGCGTTTTGCGGTATTCGTTATGCGTTGTGCATTATGCGTTATGCGTGATCCGTTATGCGTTAAGCGATATGCGTTTTGCTGTATTCGTTATGTGTTGTGCATTATGCGTTATGCGTTATGGGTTATGCGTTATGCGTTATGCGTTATGCATTATGCGTTGTGCGTTATATATTATGCGTTATGCGTTATGCGTTATGCGTTATGCGTTATGCGTTATGCGTTAGGCGTTATGTCTTATGCGTTATGCGTTATGCGTTATGCGTTATGCGTTATGCGTTATGCGTTATGCGTTATGCGTTATGCGTTATGCGTTATGCGTTATGCGTTATGCGTTATGCGTTATGCGTTATGCGTTATGCGTTATGCGTTATGCGTTATGCGTTATGCGTTATGCGTTATGCGTTATGCGTTATGCGTTATGCGTTATGCGTTTTGCGTTATGCGTTATGCGTTATGCGTTATGCGGTATGCGTTATACGTTATGCGTTATGCGTTATGCGTTATGCGTTATGCGTTATGCGTTATGCGTTATGCGTTATGCTTTATGCGTTATGCATTATGCGTTGTGCGTTATGCGTGATCCGTTAGGCGTTATGTCTTATGCGTTATGCGTTATGCTTTATGCGTTATGCGTTATGCGTGATCCGTTAGGCGTTATGTCTTATGCGTTATGCGTTATGCGTTATGCGTTATGCGTTATGCCTTATGCGTTATGCGTTATGGGTTATGCGTTATGTGTTATGCGTTACGCGTTATGCTTTATGCGTTATACATTATGCGTTATGCGTTATGCGTTATGCGTTATGCGATATTCGTTATGAGTTATGAGTTATAAGTTATGCGTTATGCGTTATGCGTTATGCGTTATGCGGTATGGGTTATACGTTATGCGTTATGCGTTATGCGTTATACGTTAGGCGTTATGCGTTTTGCGGTATTCGTTATGCGTTGTGCATTATGCGTTATGCGTGATCCGTTATGCGTTAAGCGATATGCGTTTTGCTGTATTCGTTATGCGTTGTGCATTATGCGTTATGCGTTATGGGTTATGCGTTATGCGTTATGCGTTATGCATTATGCGTTGTGCGTTATATGTTATGCGTTATGCGTTATGCGTTATGCGTTATGCGTTATGCGTTATGCGTTATGCGTTATGCGTTAGGCGTTATGTCTTATGCGTTATGCGTTATGCGTTATGCGTTATGCTTTATGCGTTATGCTTTATGCGTTATGCGTGATCCGGTTTGTGTTAGGCGTTATGCGTTATGCGTTAACGTTATGCGTTATGCCTTATGCGTTATGCGTTATGGGTTATGCGTTATGTGTTATGCGATATACGTAATGCGTTATGCGTTATGCGTTATGCGTTATGCGTTATGCATTATACGTTGTACGTTATGCTTTATGCGTTATGTTTTATGCGATATGCGTTATGCGTTATGCGTTATGCGTTATGCGTTATGCGTTATGCGTTATGCGTTATGCGTTATGCGTTATGCGTTATGCGTTATGCGTTATACGGTATGCGTTATGCGTTATGCGTTATGCGTTATGCGTTATGCGTTATGCGTTATGCGTTATGCGTTATGCGTTATGCGTTATGCGTTATGCGTTATGCGTTATGCGTTATGCGTTATGCGTTATGCGTTATGCGTTATGCGTTATGCGTTATGCGTTATGCGTTATGCGTTATGCGTTATGCGTTATGCGTTATGCGTTATGCGTTATGCGTTATGCGTTATGCGTTATGCGTTATGCGTTATGCGTTATGCGTTATGCGTTATGCGTTATGCGTTATGCGTTATACGGTATGCATTATGCGTTATGCGTTTTGCGTTATGCGTTATGCGTTATGCGTTATGCGTTATGCGTTATGCGGTATGCGTTATGCGTTATGCTTTATGCGTTATGCATTATGCGTTGTGCGTTATGCGTGATCCGTTAGGCGTTATGTCTTATGCGTTATGCGTTATGCTTTATGCGTTATGCTTTATGCGTTATGCGTGATCCGTTATGCGTTAGGCGTTATGCGTTATGCGTTAACGTTATGCGTTATGCCTTATGCGTTATGCGTTATGGGTTATGCGTTATGTGTTATGCGTTACGCGTTATGCGTTATGCGGTATGCGTTATACGTTATGCGTTATGCGTTATGCGTTATGCGTTATGCGTTAGACGTTATGCGTTATGCGTTACGCGATATGCGTCATGCGTTATGCGTTATGCGTTATACGGTATGCATTATGCGTTATGCGTTATGCGTTATGCGTTATTCGTTATGCGTTATGCGTTATGCGTTGGGCGTTATACGTTTGCGTTATGCGTTATGCGTTATGCGTTATGCGTTATGCTTTATGCGTTATGCATTATGCGTTATGCGTTATGCGTTATGCGTTATGCGATATTCGTTATGAGTTATGAGTTATAAGTTATGCGTTATGCGTTATGCGTTATGCGTTATGCGGTATGCGTTATAAGTTATGCGTTATGCGTTATGCGTTATGCGTTATGCGTTATGCGTTAGGCGTTATGCGTTTTGCGGTATTCGTTATACGTTGTGCATTATGCGTTATGCGTGATCCGTTATGCGTTAAGCGTTATGCGTTTTGCTGTATTCGTTATGCGTTGTGCATTATGCGTTATGCGTTATGGGTTATGCGTTATGCGTTATGCGTTATGCGTTATGCATTATTCGTTGTGCGTTATATGTTTGCGTTGTGCGTTATGCGTTATGCGTTATGCGTTATGCGATATTCGTTATGAGTTATGAGTTATAAGTTATGCGTTATGCGTTATGCGTTATGCGTTATGCGGTATGCGTTATACGTTATGCGTTATGCGTTATGCGTTATGCGTTATGCGTTAGGCCTTATGCGTTTTGCGGTATTTGTTATACGTTGTGCATTATGCGTTATGCGTGATCCGTTATGCGTTAAGCGTTATGCGTTTTGCTGTATTCGTTATGCGTTGTGCATTATGCGTTATGCGTTATGGGTTATGCGTTATGCGTTATGCGTTATGCGTTATGCATTATGCGTTGTGCGTTATATGTTATGCGTTATACGTTATGCGTTATGCGTTATGCGTTATGCGTTATGCGTTATGCGTTATGCGTTATGCGTTATGCGTTATGCGTTATGCGTTATGCGTTATGCGTTATGCGTTATGCGTTATGCGTTATGCGTTATGCGTTATGCGTTATGCGTTATGCGTTATGCGTTATGCGTTATGCGTTATGCGTTATGCGTTATGCGTTATGCGTTATACGGTATGCATTATGCGTTATGCGTTTTGCGTTATGCGTTATGCGTTATGCGTTATGCGTTATGCGGTATGCGTTATGCGTTATGCGTTATGCGTTATGCGTTATGCGTTATGCGTTATGCTTTATGCGTTATGCATTATGCGTTGTGCGTTATGCGTGATCCGTTAGGCGTTATGTCTTATGCGTTATGCGTTATGCGTTATGCGTTATGCTTTATGCGTTATGCTTTATGCGTTATGCGTGATCCGTTATGTGTTAGGCGTTATGCGTTATGCGTTATGCGTTATGCGTTATGCGTTATGCGTTATGCGTTATGCGTTATGCGTTATGCGTTATGCGTTATGCGTTATGCGTTATGCGTTATGCGTTATGCGTTATGCGTTATGCGTTATGCGTTATGCGTTATGCGTTATGCGTTATGCGTTATACGGTATGCATTATGCGTTATGCGTTTTGCGTTATGCGTTATGCGTTATGCGTTATGCGTTATGCGGTATGCGTTATGCGTTATGCGTTATGCGTTATGCGTTATGCTTTATGCGTTATGCATTATGCGTTGTGCGTTATGCGTGATCCGTTAGGCGTTATGTCTTATGCGTTATGCGTTATGCTTTATGCGTTATGCTTTATGCGTTATGCGTGATCCGTTATGCGTTAGGCGTTATGCGTTATGCGTTAACGTTATGCGTTATGCCTTATGCGTTATGCGTTATGGGTTATGCGTTATGTGTTATGCGTTACGCGTTATGCGTTATGCGGTATGCGTTATACGTTATGCGTTATGCGTTATGCGTTATGCGTTATGCGTTAGACGTTATGCGTTATGCGTTACGCGATATGCGTCATGCGTTATGCGTTATGCGTTATACGGTATGCATTATGCGTTATGCGTTATGCGTTATGCGTTATTCGTTATGCGTTATGCGTTATGCGTTGGGCGTTATACGTTTGCGTTATGCGTTATGCGTTATGCGTTATGCGTTATGCTTTATGCGTTATGCATTATGCGTTATGCGTTATGCGTTATGCGTTATGCGATATTCGTTATGAGTTATGAGTTATAAGTTATGCGTTATGCGTTATGCGTTATGCGGTATGCGTTATACGTTATGCGTTATGCGTTATGCGTTATGCGTTATGCGTTATGCGTTATGCGTTAGGCGTTATGCGTTTTGCGGTATTCGTTATACGTTATGCGTGATCCGTTATGCGTTAAGCGTTATGCGTTTTGCTGTATTCGTTATGCGTTGTGCATTATGCGTTATGCGTTATGGGTTATGCGTTATGCGTTATGCGTTATGCGTTATGCATTATGCGTTGTGCGTTATATGTTTGCGTTGTGCGTTATATGTTTGCGTTGTGCGTTATGCGTTATGCGTTATGCGTTATGCGATATTCGTTATGAGTTATGAGTTATAAGTTATGCGTTATGCGTTATGCGTTATGCGTTATGCGGTATGCGTTATACGTTATGCGTTATGCGTTATGCGTTATGCGTTATGCGTTAGGCCTTATGCGTTTTGCGGTATTCGTTATACGTTGTGCATTATGCGTTATGCGTGATCCGTTATGCGTTAAACGTTATGCGTTTTGCTGTATTCGTTATGCGTTGTGCATTATGCGTTATGCGTTATGGGTTATGCGTTATGCGTTATGCGTTATGCGTTATGCATTATGCGTTGTGCGTTATATGTTATGCGTTATACGTTATGCGTTATGCGTTATGCGTTATGCGTTATGCGTTATGCGTTATGCGTTATGCGTTATGCGTTATGCGTTATGCGTTATGCGTTATGCGTTATGCGTTATGCGTTATGCGTTATGCGTTATGCGTTATGCGTTATGCCTTATGCGTTATACGGTATGCATTATGCGTTATGCGTTTTGCGTTATGCGTTATGCGTTATGCGTTATGCGTTATGCGGTATGCGTTATGCGTTATGCGTTATGCGTTATGCGTTATGCGTTATGCGTTATGCTTTATGCGTTATGCATTATGCGTTGTGCGTTATGCGTGATCCGTTAGGCGTTATGTCTTATGCGTTATGCGTTATGCGTTATGCGTTATGCTTTATGCGTTATGCTTTATGCGTTATGCGTGATCCGTTATGTGTTAGGCGTTATGCGTTATGCGTTAACGTTATGCGTTATGCCTTATGCGTTATGCGTTATGGGTTATGCGTTATGTGTTATGCGATATACGTAATGCGTTATGCGTTATGCGTTATGCGTTATGCGTTATGCATTATACGTTGTACGTTATGCTTTATGCGTTATGTTTTATGCGATATGCGTTATGCGTTATGCGTTATGCGTTATGCGTTATACGTTATGCGTTATGCGTTATGCGTGATCCGTTATGTGTTAGGCGATATACGTTTTGCGGTATTCGTTATGCGTTATGCGTTATCCGTTGTTCGTTATGCGTTATGCATTATGCTTTATGCGTTATGCGTTATGAGTTACACGTTATGCGTTATTCGATATGCGTTATGCGTTATGCGTTATGCGTTATGCGTGATCCGTTATGTGTTAGGCGATATACGTTTTGCGGTATTCGTTATGCGTTATGCGTTATGCGTTATCCGTTGTTCGTTATGAGTTATGCGTTATGCGTTATGCGTTATGCGTTATGCGTTATGCGTTATGCGTTATGCGTTATGCGTTATGCGTTATGCGTTATGCGTTTTGCGTTATGCGTTATGCGTTATGCGTTATGCGGTATGCGTTATGCGTTATGCGTTATGCGTTATGCGTTATGCGTTATGCGTTATGCGTTATGCGTTATGCGTTATGCTTTATGCGTTATGCATTATGCGTTGTGCGTTATGCGTGATCCGTTAGGCGTTATGTCTTATGCGTTATGCGTTATGCTTTATGCGTTATGCGTTATGCGTGATCCGTTTGGCGTTATGTCTTATGCGTTATGCGTTATGCGTTATGCGTTATGCGTTATGCGTTATGCGTTATGCGTTATGGGTTATGCGTTATGTGTTATGCGTTATGCGTTATGCTTTATGCGTTATACATTATGCGTTATGCGTTATGCGTTATGCGTTATGCGATATTCGTTATGAGTTATGAGTTATAAGTTATGCGTTATGCGTTATGCGTTATGCGTTATGCGGTATGGGTTATACGTTATGCGTTATGCGTTATGCGTTATACGTTAGGCGTTATGCGTTTTGCGGTATTCGTTATGCGTTGTGCATTATGCGTTATGCGTGATCCGTTATGCGTTAAGCGATATGCGTTTTGCTGTATTCGTTATGCGTTGTGCATTATGCGTTATGCGTTATGGGTTATGCGTTATGCGTTATGCGTTATGCATTATGCGTTGTGCGTTATATGTTATGCGTTATGCGTTATGCGTTATGCGTTATGCGTTATGCGTTATGCGTTATGCGTTATGCGTTATGTCTTATGCGTTATGCGTTATGCGTTATGCGTTATGCTTTATGCGTTATGCTTTATGCGTTATGCGTGATCCGTTATGTGTTAGGCGTTATGCGTTATGCGTTAACGTTATGCGTTATGCATTATGCGTTATGCGTTATGGGTTATGCGTTATGTGTTATGCGATATACGTTATGCGTTATGCGTTATGCGTTATGCGTTATGCGTTATGCGTTATACGTTGTACGTTATGCTTTATGCGTTATGTTTTATGCGATATGCGTTATGCGTTATGCGTTATGCGTTATGAGTTATGCGTTATGCGTTATGCGTTATGCGTTATGCGTTATGCGTTATACGGTATGCGTTATGCGTTATGCGTTATGCGTTATGCGTTATGCGTTATGCGTTATGCGTTATGCGTTATGCGTTATGCGTTATGCGTTATGCGTTATGCGTTATGCGTTATGCGTTATGCGTTATGCGTTATGCGTTATGCGTTATGCGTTATGCGTTATGCGTTATGCGTTATGCGTTATGCGTTATACGGTATGCGTTATGCGTTATGCGTTATGCGTTATGCGTTATGCGTTATGCGTTATACGTTATGCGTTATGCGTTATGCGTTATGCGTTATGCGTTATGCGTTATGCGTTATGCGTTATGCGTTATGCGTTGTGCATTATGCGTTATGCGTGATCCGTTATGCGTTAAGCGTTATGCGTTTTGCTGTATTCGTTATGCGTTGTGCATTATGCGTTATGCGTTATGGGTTATGCGTTATGCGTTATGCGTTATGCGTTATGCATTATGCGTTATGCGTTATATGTTATGCGTTATACGTTATGCGTTATGCGTTATGCGTTATGCGTTATGCGTTATGCGTTATGCGTTATGCGTTATGCGTTATGCGTTATGCGTTATGCGTTATGCGTTATGCGTTATGCGTTATGCGTTATGCGTTATGCGTTATGCGTTATGCGTTATGCGTTATGCGTTATGCGTTATGCGTTATGCGTTATGCGTTATGCGTTATACGGTATGCATTATGCGTTATGCGTTTTGCGTTATGCGTTATGCGTTATGCGTTATGCGTTATGCGTTATGCGTTATGCGTTATGCGTTATGCGTTATGCGTTATGCGTTATGCGTTATGCGTTATGCTTTATGCGTTATGCGTGATCCGTTAGGCGTTATGTCTTATGCGTTATGCGTTATGCGTTATGCGTTATGCGTTATGCTTTATGCGTTATGCTTTATGCGTTATGCGTGATCCGTTATGTGTTAGGCGTTATGCGTTATGCGTTAACGTTATGCGTTATGCCTTATGCGTTATGCGTTATGGGTTATGCGTTATGTGTTATGCGATATACGTAATGCGTTATGCGTTATGCGTTATGCGTTATGCGTTATGCATTATACGTTGTACGTTATGCTTTATGCGTTATGTTTTATGCGATATGCGTTATGCGTTATGCGTTATGCGTTATGCGTTATGCGTTATGCGTTATGCGTTATGCGTGATCCGTTATGTGTTAGGCGATATACGTTTTGCGGTATTCGTTATGCGTTATGCGTTATCCGTTGTTCGTTATGCGTTATGCATTATGCTTTATGCGTTATGCGTTATGAGTTACACGTTATGCGTTATTCGATATGCGTTATTCGTTATGCGTTATGCGTTATGCGTGATCCGTTATGTGTTAGGCGATATACGTTTTGCGGTATTCGTTATGCGTTATGCGTTATGCGTTATCCGTTGTTCGTTATGAGTTATGCGTTATGCGTTATGCGTTATGCGTTATGCGTTATGCGTTATGCGTTATGCGTTATGCGTTATGCGTTATGCGTTATGCGTTTTGCGTTATGCGTTATGCGTTATGCGTTATGCGGTATGCGTTATGCGTTATGCGTTATGCGTTATGCGTTATGCGTTATGCGTGATCCGTTATGTGTTAGGCGATATACGTTTTGCGGTATTCGTTATGCGTTATGCGTTATCCGTTGTTCGTTATGCGTTATGCATTATGCTTTATGCGTTATGCGTTATGAGTTACACGTTATGCGTTATTCGATATGCGTTATTCGTTATGCGTTATGCGTTGTGCGTGATCCGTTATGTGTTAGGCGATGTACGTTTTGCGGTATTCGTTATGCGTTATGCGTTATGCGTTATCCGTTGTTCGTTATGAGTTATGCGTTATGCGTTATGCGTTATGCGTTATGCGTTATGCGTTATGCGTTATGCGTTATGCGTTATGCGTTATGCGTTATGCGTTTTGCGTTATGCGTTATGCGTTATGCGTTATGCGGTATGCGTTATGCGTTATGCGTTATGCGTTATGCGTTATGCGTTATGCGTTATGCGTTATGCGTTATGCGTTATGCTTTATGCGTTATGCATTATGCGTTGTGCGTTATGCGTGATCCGTTAGGCGTTATGTCTTATGCGTTATGCGTTATGCTTTATGCGTTATGCGTTATGCGTGATCCGTTTGGCGTTATGTCTTATGCGTTATGCGTTATGCGTTATGCGTTATGCGTTATGCCTTATGCGTTATGCGTTATGGGTTATGCGTTATGTGTTATGCGTTACGCGTTATGCTTTATGCGTTATACATTATGCGTTATGCGTTATGCGTTATGCGTTATGCGATATTCGTTATGAGTTATGAGTTATAAGTTATGCGTTATGCGTTATGCGTTATGCGTTATGCGGTATGGGTTATACGTTATGCGTTATGCGTTATGCGTTATACGTTAGGCGTTATGCGTTTTGCGGTATTCGTTATGCGTTGTGCATTATGCGTTATGCGTGATCCGTTATGCGTTAAGCGATATGCGTTTTGCTGTATTCGTTATGCGTTGTGCATTATGCGTTATGCGTTATGGGTTATGCGTTATGCGTTATGCGTTATGCATTATGCGTTGTGCGTTATATGTTATGCGTTATGCGTTATGCGTTATGCGTTATGCGTTATGCGTTATGCGTTATGCGTTAGGCGTTATGTCTTATGCGTTATGCGTTATGCGTTATGCGTTATGCTTTATGCGTTATGCTTTATGCGTTATGCGTGATCCGTTATGTGTTAGGCGTTATGCGTTATGCGTTAACGTTATGCGTTATGCCTTATGCGTTATGCGTTATGGGTTATGCGTTATGTGTTATGCGATATACGTAATGCGTTATGCGTTATGCGTTATGCGTTATGCGTTATGCATTATACGTTGTACGTTATGCTTTATGCGTTATGTTTTATGCGATATGCGTTATGCGTTATGCGTTATGCGTTATGCGTTATGCGTTATGCGTTATGCGTTATGCGTTATGCGTTATGCGTTATGCGTTATACGGTATGCGTTATGCGTTATGCGTTATGCGTTATGCTTTATGCGTTATGCATTATGCGTTGTGCGTTATGCGTGATCCGTTAGGCGTTATGTCTTATGCGTTATGCGTTATGCTTTATGCGTTATGCGTTATGCGTGATCCGTTTGGCGTTATGTCTTATGCGTTATGCGTTATGCGTTATGCGTTATGCGTTATGCCTTATGCGTTATGCGTTATGGGTTATGCGTTATGTGTTATGCGTTACGCGTTATGCTTTATGCGTTATACATTATGCGTTATGCGTTATGCGTTATGCGTTATGCGATATTCGTTATGAGTTATGAGTTATAAGTTATGCGTTATGCGTTATGCGTTATGCGTTATGCGGTATGGGTTATACGTTATGCGTTATGCGTTATGCGTTATACGTTAGGCGTTATGCGTTTTGCGGTATTCGTTATGCGTTGTGCATTATGCGTTATGCGTGATCCGTTATGCGTTAAGCGATATGCGTTTTGCTGTATTCGTTATGCGTTGTGCATTATGCGTTATGCGTTATGGGTTATGCGTTATGCGTTATGCGTTATGCATTATGCGTTGTGCGTTATATGTTATGCGTTATGCGTTATGCGTTATGCGTTATGCGTTATGCGTTATGCGTTATGCGTTAGGCGTTATGTCTTATGCGTTATGCGTTATGCGTTATGCGTTATGCTTTATGCGTTATGCTTTATGCGTTATGCGTGATCCGTTATGTGTTAGGCGTTATGCGTTATGCGTTAACGTTATGCGTTATGCCTTATGCGTTATGCGTTATGGGTTATGCGTTATGTGTTATGCGATATACGTAATGCGTTATGCGTTATGCGTTATGCGTTATGCGTTATGCGTTATACGTTGTACGTTATGCTTTATGCGTTATGTTTTATGCGATATGCGTTATGCGTTATGCGTTATGCGTTATGAGTTATGCGTTATGCGTTATGCGTTATGCGTTATGCGTTATGCGTTATACGGTATGCGTTATGCGTTATGCGTTATGCGTTATGCGTTATGCGTTATGCGTTATGCGTTATGCGTTATGCGTTATGCGTTATGCGTTATGCGTTATGCGTTATGCGTTATGCGTTATGCGTTATGCGTTATGCGTTATGCGTTATGCGTTATGCGTTATGCGTTATGCGTTATGCGTTATGCGTTATACGGTATGCGTTATGCGTTATGCGTTATGCGTTATGCGTTATGCGTTATGCGTTATACGTTATGCGTTATGCGTTATGCGTTATGCGTTATGCGTTATGCGTTATGCGTTATGCGTTATGCGTTATGCGTTGTGCATTATGCGTTATGCGTGATCCGTTATGCGTTAAGCGTTATGCGTTTTGCTGTATTCGTTATGCGTTGTGCATTATGCGTTATGCGTTATGGGTTATGCGTTATGCGTTATGCGTTATGCGTTATGCATTATGCGTTGTGCGTTATATGTTATGCGTTATACGTTATGCGTTATGCGTTATGCGTTATGCGTTATGCGTTATGCGTTATGCGTTTTGCGTTATGCGTTATGCGTTATGCGTTATGCGTTATGCGTTATGCGTTATGCGTTATGCGTTATGCGTTATGCGTTATGCGTTATGCGTTATGCGTTATGCGTTATGCGTTATGCGTTATGCGTTATGCGTTATGCGTTATGCGTTATACGGTATGCATTATGCGTTATGCGTTTTGCGTTATGCGTTATGCGTTATGCGTTATGCGTTATGCGGTATGCGTTATGCGTTATGCGTTATGCGTTATGCGTTATGCGTTATGCGTTATGCGTTATGCTTTATGCGTTATGCGTGATCCGTTAGGCGTTATGTCTTATGCGTTATGCGTTATGCGTTATGCGTTATGCGTTATGCTTTATGCGTTATGCTTTATGCGTTATGCGTGATCCGTTATGTGTTAGGCGTTATGCGTTATGCGTTAACGTTATGCGTTATGCCTTATGCGTTATGCGTTATGGGTTATGCGTTATGTGTTATGCGATATACGTAATGCGTTATGCGTTATGCGTTATGCGTTATGCGTTATGCATTATACGTTGTACGTTATGCTTTATGCGTTATGTTTTATGCGATATGCGTTATGCGTTATGCGTTATGCGTTATGCGTTATACGTTATGCGTTATGCGTTATGCGTGATCCGTTATGTGTTAGGCGATATACGTTTTGCGGTATTCGTTATGCGTTATGCGTTATCCGTTGTTCGTTATGCGTTATGCATTATGCTTTATGCGTTATGCGTTATGAGTTACACGTTATGCGTTATTCGATATGCGTTATTCGTTATGCGTTATGCGTTATGCGTGATCCGTTATGTGTTAGGCGATGTACGTTTTGCGGTATTCGTTATGCGTTATGCGTTATGCGTTATCCGTTGTTCGTTATGAGTTATGCGTTATGCGTTATGCGTTATGCGTTATGCGTTATGCGTTATGCGTTATGCGTTATGCGTTATGCGTTATGCGTTATGCGTTTTGCGTTATGCGTTATGCGTTATGCGTTATGCGGTATGCGTTATGCGTTATGCGTTATGCGTTATGCGTTATGCGTTATGCGTGATCCGTTATGTGTTAGGCGATATACGTTTTGCGGTATTCGTTATGCGTTATGCGTTATCCGTTGTTCGTTATGCGTTATGCATTATGCTTTATGCGTTATGCGTTATGAGTTACACGTTATGCGTTATTCGATATGCGTTATTCGTTATGCGTTATGCGTTGTGCGTGATCCGTTATGTGTTAGGCGATGTACGTTTTGCGGTATTCGTTATGCGTTATGCGTTATGCGTTATCCGTTGTTCGTTATGAGTTATGCGTTATGCGTTATGCGTTATGCGTTATGCGTTATGCGTTATGCGTTATGCGTTATGCGTTATGCGTTATGCGTTATGCGTTTTGCGTTATGCGTTATGCGTTATGCGTTATGCGGTATGCGTTATGCGTTATGCGTTATGCGTTATGCGTTATGCGTTATGCGTTATGCGTTATGCGTTATGCGTTATGCTTTATGCGTTATGCATTATGCGTTGTGCGTTATGCGTGATCCGTTAGGCGTTATGTCTTATGCGTTATGCGTTATGCTTTATGCGTTATGCGTTATGCGTGATCCGTTTGGCGTTATGTCTTATGCGTTATGCGTTATGCGTTATGCGTTATGCGTTATGCCTTATGCGTTATGCGTTATGGGTTATGCGTTATGTGTTATGCGTTACGCGTTATGCTTTATGCGTTATACATTATGCGTTATGCGTTATGCGTTATGCGTTATGCGATATTCGTTATGAGTTATGAGTTATAAGTTATGCGTTATGCGTTATGCGTTATGCGTTATGCGGTATGGGTTATACGTTATGCGTTATGCGTTATGCGTTATACGTTAGGCGTTATGCGTTTTGCGGTATTCGTTATGCGTTGTGCATTATGCGTTATGCGTGATCCGTTATGCGTTAAGCGATATGCGTTTTGCTGTATTCGTTATGCGTTGTGCATTATGCGTTATGCGTTATGGGTTATGCGTTATGCGTTATGCGTTATGCATTATGCGTTGTGCGTTATATGTTATGCGTTATGCGTTATGCGTTATGCGTTATGCGTTATGCGTTATGCGTTATGCGTTATGCGTTATGTCTTATGCGTTATGCGTTATGCGTTATGCGTTATGCTTTATGCGTTATGCTTTATGCGTTATGCGTGATCCGTTATGTGTTAGGCGTTATGCGTTATGCGTTAACGTTATGCGTTATGCCTTATGCGTTATGCGTTATGGGTTATGCGTTATGTGTTATGCGATATACGTAATGCGTTATGCGTTATGCGTTATGCGTTATGCGTTATGCATTATACGTTGTACGTTATGCTTTATGCGTTATGTTTTATGCGATATGCGTTATGCGTTATGCGTTATGCGTTATGCGTTATGCGTTATGCGTTATGCGTTATGCGTTATGCGTTATGCGTTATGCGTTATACGGTATGCGTTATGCGTTATGCGTTATGCGTTATGCGTTATGCGTTATGCGTTATGCGTTATGCGTTATGCGTTATGCGTTATGCGTTATGCGTTATGCGTTATGCGTTATGCGTTATGCGTTATGCGTTATGCGTTATGCGTTATGCGTTATGCGTTATGCGTTATGCGTTATGCGTTATGCGTTATGCGTTATGCGTTATGCGTTATGCGTTATGCGTTATGCGTTATGCGTTATGCGTTATGCGTTATGCGTTATGCGTTATGCGTTATGCGTTATGCGTTATGCGTTATGCGTTATGCGTTATGCGTTATACGGTATGCATTATGCGTTATGCGTTTTGCGTTATGCGTTATGCGTTATGGGTTATGCGTTATGCGTTATGCGTTATGCGTTATGCATTATGCGTTGTGCGTTATATGTTTGCGTTGTGCGTTATATGTTTGCGTTGTGCGTTATGCGTTATGCGTTATGCGTTATGCGATATTCGTTATGAGTTATGAGTTATAAGTTATGCGTTATGCGTTATGCGTTATGCGTTATGCGGTATGCGTTATACGTTATGCGTTATGCGTTATGCGTTATGCGTTATGCGTTAGGCCTTATGCGTTTTGCGGTATTCGTTATACGTTGTGCATTATGCGTTATGCGTGATCCGTTATGCGTTAAGCGTTATGCGTTTTGCTGTATTCGTTATGCGTTGTGCATTATGCGTTATGCGTTATGGGTTATGCGTTATGCGTTATGCGTTATGCGTTATGCATTATGCGTTGTGCGTTATATGTTATGCGTTATACGTTATGCGTTATGCGTTATGCGTTATGCGTTATGCGTTATGCGTTATGCGTTATGCGTTATGCGTTATGCGTTATGCGTTATGCGTTATGCGTTATGCGTTATGCGTTATGCGTTATGCGTTATGCGTTATGCGTTATGCGTTATGCGTTATGCGTTATGCGTTATGCGTTATGCGTTATGCGTTATGCGTTATACGGTATGCATTATGCGTTATGCGTTTTGCGTTATGCGTTATGCGTTATGCGTTATGCGTTATGCGGTATGCGTTATGCGTTATGCGTTATGCGTTATGCGTTATGCGTTATGCGTTATGCTTTATGCGTTATGCGTGATCCGTTAGGCGTTATGTCTTATGCGTTATGCGTTATGCGTTATGCGTTATGCGTTATGCTTTATGCGTTATGCTTTATGCGTTATGCGTGATCCGTCATGTGTTAGGCGTTATGCGTTATGCGTTAACGTTATGCGTTATGCCTTATGCGTTATGCGTTATGGGTTATGCGTTATGTGTTATGCGATATACGTAATGCGTTATGCGTTATGCGTTATGCGTTATGCGTTATGCATTATACGTTGTACGTTATGCTTTATGCGTTATGTTTTATGCGATATGCGTTATGCGTTATGCGTTATGCGTTATGCGTTATACGTTATGCGTTATGCGTTATGCGTGATCCGTTATGTGTTAGGCGATATACGTTTTGCGGTATTCGTTATGCGTTATGCGTTATCCGTTGTTCGTTATGCGTTATGCATTATGCTTTATGCGTTATGCGTTATGAGTTACACGTTATGCGTTATTCGATATGCGTTATTCGTTATGCGTTATGCGTTATGCGTGATCCGTTATGTGTTAGGCGATGTAAGTAGGAATATAAGGCCGATTCTACGATCAGACTTATCATTGTAGGTAGATTCCTACCTTACCGGCACCGTGTGCCTTATAGTGCGAGCATAGTTTGCGGGGGGTGGGGGAGGGGGGTTTTTCGTGGTATGTAATATGATACATCGAGAAGATAATTGTTTGCGGGGGAGTGGGGGAGGGGGGATTTTTAAAGGATAGTTTCCCACGTTATAGCGCGAGCATACTTTGCGGGGGGTGGGGGAGGGGAGACCACATTATCTGTGCTGTATATAGTTTCCTCTTATCTATGACAAGGGGGTTTGCGAATATGATATTCCGAACGTGCTTCGCGAATATGATACATCGAGAAGATAATTGTTTGCGGGGGAGGGGAGGGGGGGGGGGATTTTTTAAGAACATAGCGAGACCATATTATCTGTGCTGTATATAGTTTCCTCTTATCTACTCGATGCATTCCTATTAGACCCCCTACGAATATGATATTTCGTACGTGCTTCGCGAATATGATACATCGAGAAGATAGTTTTTTGTAGAGGTTATCTATGACAGAGGTTCTTTCGCGGTATGTAATGCGATACCCCTGGGGAACACATGTTTTTTCCAGAAAGACTTGACCTTGAATGAGAAAGAAAGAGAGAGACCGTTCACGATGTAAGAGAGAGTCATAGAATCTTGAACGCGTACGTGTTTGAACGTCGTTCCTACCCATCGTTTAAGCACACTGTTTATATCGTTCTAAGAGAGAGATAGTTTCTCATTAACAGAGTGGTATAGAGTTCCCCTTATCTTTCCAACGTGACTATCGTGAAATAGCGCGAGCTCGTTTCTGAGCGGTATAGATTTCCTCCTTATTTTTTAGATGTCCCGTGCGGAGATGTTTGTTACGTCTATTTCCGGAGAGGGGTATGTGTTTAAAAGAAATAATATCGGTGGCCAAAGAGAAAATCAAAGAGTATTTGTCCTTTTACTTCTGATCTCCTGTTCTGTAGAAAATCTGACCACCGCCTCTGTTTTCACTCAGTACTCAGTCTTTCATTTTTTGTTTTAATAAACATCCTTTGACCCAATTACATCTCTGTTACTGCCCAGTTTTTCTTTATCATTTCTCTCCTCGTCTTTATACCACCTGAAAATAGGTTCTGTTTCATGCTAACTTACCTTATAGATCGACCATATTTTGCGGGGTGGTGGGGGAGGGGGACACCTTATAGCCCGACAATATTTTTGCGGGGGGTGAGGGGGAGGGGAGATTTTTCAAGGAAATTAATAAATAAACATCCTTTTGGCGGTGGGTATCGAGTCGCCGAGCCGTGATATCAGATCACATCTCTTCTCATTCAGTCTTTCCTTATCATTTTTTCAAATAAACATCCTTTGACTCTAATCACATCTCTGTTTTCGCTCTCCTTATCATTCCTCTTCTCGTCTTTACTGTATATTCGTAATAGCAACATCCTTTTGACGGCCGGTATCGAGTCGTGATATCTGACCACATCTGTTTTCACTCAGTCTTTTCAATATCATTTCTTTCCTCTTCTTCATAGAGGTAGTCATAGAATCGAAGAGTCGTAGAATCGCGTCCGAACGTGTTCGAACGTGTTCGAACGTGCTTCTTACCTATGGGGGAGGGGTTGACCTTGATTTTTTCAAAGACTGTTTCCCACGAAAACACGTGCACTTTCGTTTAAGACGATTGTCCTGAACGATGTAAGAGTGAGAGAGAGAGAGAGAGAGAGACCGTTCATGATGTAAGAGAGAGAGAGAGACCATTCACGATGTAAGGGAGAGAGAGAGAGACCGTTCACGATGTAAGAGAGAGAGTTTTTAATTAACAGAACGGTATAGAGTTTCTCCTTATCTTTTCGACGCGACTATCGCGAAATAGCGCGAGCCCGTTTCAGAGCAGTATAGAGTTTCTTTTTCGATGTAAGATCATGTCCGAACAACTTTTCTAATATCGCGAGCGGAGATTTCGTTCCCCTCTTTTTTAAAAATTAATACGAATAAGAATTTACGTGCTCAAGATGTTTTGAATCCAGATTTTATGAATAATTTGATTGAATTTGCTGACGGATTCAAGTTACTTAAAAATATTCGTTCATCGCCAGCATATTGGGAACAAAAAAAGAAAGAGTTACTAGCAATGATCCGTCAATTGAGTAAACCCACTTTCTTTATGACAGTGTCGGCTGCAGAAAGTTACTGGCCTGAGTTGTTACAATCATTTATGAAATATCGCGATGGTGGTAAAACATTATCTGTACAAGACGCATTCAATTTGGATTACAATACCAAAACTGATCTAATTAAAAATGATCCCGTTACATGCGCTCGATATTTCGATCATAGAGGCACATAAGCTTATGTGGTTATTAAGACAAAAACAAAGTAATTTCGGAGAATATGAGGTTGTGAATAGTTATGAACGAGTGGAAATTCAGCAACGTGGAAGTCCACATGAACATATGTTTCTGTGGTTGAAATGAGCACCTATGTACAATAGTGTTAAAGATAGACACGATCATATTGGTAACAAAGAATTGATTGATTTAATTGCCCGATTTATCACATATAGATATGACGATAATATTACATATATTAAATTTCAAATGTACAAAACATAATCATAGTTGTTAAAAAGGACAAAGAAATTAGCTACGTCGATTTTATATGCCTTATCCAGTAATGAGAAGAACGATGATTCTTGAACCATTAAATAAAAAAAAATGAAATGGCGCCTAAATCCTATAAACTTATTGATGAATTAATAAATGAATTTTATAAGAAAAAATAGTTATGAGCTATGATGAAGTAGTTAAAAAAAAAACGGATATTTTTAAAAACGATCCCAGCCTTGAAGTAAATATTAATGGTTATAATGCAGATATTTTACAATTATTCGAATCGAATATGGAATTACAGTTTGTACTTGACAAATATTCGGCGGTGAGTTATGTAACCAATTACATTAGTAAAATTGAAGGAGGTTTATCAAAATTATTAAGGGAAGCTGCTATTGATTGTGATAATAAACAATAAGAATGTTAGAGAAAAAATTTCGAAATATTACCAATGCTTTTTAAATAGTAATTTAATGTCTGCACAAGAAGCAGCCTATCGTGTTTTATCATTACCTTTACAAAGCAAAGTAGAAAGGCAGTATACATGAATACCAATCTGATATCAGAACGTGTATTAATGTTAAAATCTGAGAATGCTTTAAAAAATTAAATGAAGACTCCACCGAAATTTATATGGATGATATATTTGATAATTATAGTAGAAGAGATATTGATTTACATGATATGTGCCTCGCTGAGTTTGCAACGAATTATCAAAAAAGATCATGAAAAAAGGAACAAGAGGAAGGTGATGCTGACAATAATGAGGAAAATGACGAAGTAAGTGATTTCAGACTTCGACAGCAAACAGCTATTATTGGATACAGACGATATAAATAAAAAATTTTTATACCTTTTTTTATTTAATAAAAGTATATATTTAGATACTGTGAGTAAAAAAAAAATTAATAATTTTATATATTTATTAATTACTTAAAATTAATACTTAATAACGTTTTTTCTTTTTGCAGACTCAATGAAGAAACATATATAATCAATACAATTATTTTTTAATAAAAAATCTTATATTCATTATATTAGTTTTTTCATTTTTTTAAATTTATTTTATCACGTTCGAGCGACGATTCTTTCGCGATTCCACAGACATCCATACCACGAGGGTTTGGCGGGATTGTATCCGGATCGACTCCGATCGGTACGTTGCCACAGTTCACCCCGCAAACGTATCCGCAGGATCTTGACCAGGCGCGATGCTCCGTCATAGGATCATCATCCTCTTCCCATCCAGTCAGCTGTATGCCGCATTCGAAACATTCAACGAAATCCTCATCACCCAGATAGAAAAATCCTGCGGCGGCGAGTTTCTCCGATTGGACGATGTGTGAGTAACGCCAGTCGTGAAAACTTTGTAGTCTGTCGCGTTCGAGACGATAATCGGGTGGTGGTGTTGCGTGATCGGTTGTTGCGACGGCTCCCTCGGATTTCGTAATCATTGTGATACTCTGTGTGAAAAAAATCAAAAACGTAAAAGGAGGTGTCGTGTTTTACGGTTTTGACTCGCGGGAAAAATTCAAAGATGTAGACGGGTTTTTATAACTGATACTTTACGTGTTTCTTATAATTGTTAACCCATGCTCGAAATGTTTGTACTTCGCGCAGACAGCAATGATACGGTTTCGTTTTGACGTTTTTTACCGGTTGCCAACAGTGAAGTCGACACGGTTCGCCGTCGGCAATTTTATACATAGGATCGTGAACTAGTACATCGTATTTCGGACAGTTGAAATCTTCTAAATTTATCGAGTTTATTTGCATTTGCCGAAGGATGTCTCTCTCGAAACATCCACCTTTGTATGCTACGACAGGATTCGCGTAATCGCACACAAAATTTCGTATAACTTCAAATATATCGTGTTGTTGATAGTTTTCATAGCCGAAATCTTTAAATGGAATCCCATGCACGAAATTGCTGACATACCATGCAGACTTTTTGTCAGCGTCGGATAAACAACGAAAGTTCCTTCCCAAGCGAAATTCAGAGAGTTCGAACGAGCCGTCGCGACAAACATCGATCATGGCTAATTCTTTGCATATAAATCTTTTTTTCACAATGAATCCGTCCATGTCAATGATATGAGTAATTTGATCCATCTAAATAAAAGAATGTTTTTTCACTAGATTTTTACATCGTTTTTTAAAAACTATTTATTGTACTTACCGTCAAAGAAAAGGGGGAATGCGCGAAGTTGACCGGTCGGATGATAAGATCATACACGCGATGTAACGTCGTATAGCGACTGTGATTGTATACGTTTTTTATGACGAGTGGCGAGCAATTTATAATGAATACCCCTACCACCATATCTCGCTCTATGGTGGAGGGAGGTGATATTATTACTATAATTTTTTCTTTTTAATAAATACGAGTTTAATTGTATGAGGAGGAGGAGGAGGAGAATTGTTTTTAAATTTTAAAAAATAAGATCATTCACATAATATTATTTCATTTGATAAAGTATATATTTTTTGTCAACATAACAGCGGTTTAAGTAATTTTTCGAACAATGTTCATTAATGGACTGTCCTCCACGATGCGGTCATGTATCATCAAGCAGTAGGCTGTTGTCGATCGGGGAACGTTGGTTCGACATTAAAATTCAATTTGCACGTTAATCGTAGCATTTCTTAACGCTTAGTTTTGTCGGGAACAATCGAGAACAACGAGCGGACCATATCGCAGGAAATCCATGTTCAAATACAGTGGACGAAATTTCTATAAGAACTCTACTATTTTTGAACAAAATATTCAAGTATTTTGATAATACGATTAAAGGAAGGCTAGAAAATAATTAAGGAATATAAGAAAGCAGAAATCAATATTCTGAATCCAAAAGAACTGCTTTATTTTTGTTATGAACAAAATATTACAACTGTAACAAAATTTTTATAAGAACAGTCTCATAAATTCGAACGAGAAATTAAGTTTATAATATCAGTATTTAGTACTTCCACCGTTACATTTAATCACTTCAAATATTATTATTTTCCATACTACAAACTAATTTTTTCCAACGTTGTTTTATGGATTTTATTCCACTCGTGTCTTACTGCGTTTTCTAACTCTTTAATGTTGTTATACTGCTTCCCATTTTTATACATATATTGCTCGTGATAGGATTCCCCGTAACTTTTCTATTGGGTTTAGATCAGGCAACGTGACGGTCAGTTCATTAGTTGCAAATTCTTTTGTCTAAACCACTCCGGAGTCTTCTTAGCATTGTGTATCACCGCGTTATCTTGTTGAAAAATACCGTTGTAGTCATGATTTTTCTCTACAAAGCAAAGAGGTAAAAAATAAGGGAATGAAGAGAAAACAGATATAACAATCACAAATCGAAAAAATGAATCCTGAAAGTTTCACAATTTTTAATGAATGTATAATGATCACGGACCAGCATATCGAACAAAATAATTATGAATATGCAGCGTCTGCAGAATGTTTCCTCAATGATGGTTATATCTATACTTTAGTAACAGCCGAAGGTAAAGAAGTCATAAAACCTGATTGTTATTTTACCAAATAAACATATAATTTTATTTCATGAAATTATGAGCAAAAATCTAAAACGAGCGTGGAGTATACAATTTTGCTGAAGATACAGGTAAAGTTCTAGCTTTTGAGTAATTTACAAGAGATCCCTGAACATGAGACGAATATTCAGATAATATACACTGGTGAACTTGGAGAAAAGGTAGTAAGACATTGGATTTGCACAAGATCTGATGGCAACGGCAATGTACACATTTATGATAGTTTTAATGCTAATCATTTGAACCATGATGTAATAGATTATTTGAATATCCTTTATAAATATAATAAGAAATATATATATTTCACGTCAGATACAGGTACAGGTACAGATACAGGTACAGGTATAGCGCATGCACAGTATGGCGGTTGAACAGTATACAGTATGGCTGCTGTACAGTACGCAGTATGGCTGTTGTACATCTATCCATGGATCTCTCAAGATCGGTCGTCGCGTTTCTCGTTCAATGCAGAACGGGTTTAGAATGGGTTCGACATCAAACAGAGTATTGAACTACATTGAACATTGTTCAAAACGCCCCCAATTGATGCAACAAAAGAGATTGTCAATAGGAGTGAAGCTGAAAAAATAGAGGAAACGGCTGGTCAGCGTACGTGAAGAGCAGCTCTTCACGTACGCTGACCAGTCACATGCGACTGCATGAAAGCTTATTCCAAAGTTCTCCAGCCGATCGTCGTCAATGATGTTGTCCATATCGTCTTTTCACCTTCTCCATCAAGGCATCGAACGTTTGCATTTGCGACTCATCCACAGCACAGGTACAGGTGCAGGTAAAGGTACAGGTACAGGTACAGTGCACGTGCAGGTATAACACATGTACAGTACGTAGCACTGTCTAGAAACTGAAATGGAAACCGAGGGAGGGGAGGCTTGGTGGTTGGGGTTAGGATAGCATTAGGATAGGGCTAGGATAGGGTTAGGATAGCATTAGGATAGGGCTAGGATAGGGTTAGGATAGGCGAGGGGGATGTCGAAAAAATAGACGAAACGACTGGTCACTATTTAAATTACTGGTGACCAGTCGTTTCGTCTATTTTTTCGACATCCCCCTCGCCTATCCTAACCCTATCCTAGCCCTATCCTAATGCTATCCTAACCCTATCCTAGCCCTATCCTAATGCTATCCTAACCCCAACCACCAAGCCTCCCCTCCCTCGGTTTCCATTTCAGTTTCTAGACAGTGCTACGTACTGTACATGTGTTATACCTGCACGTGCACTGTACCTGTACCTGTACCTTTACCTGCACCTGTACCTGTGCTGTGGATGAGTCGCAAATGCAAACGTTCGATGCCTTGATGGAGAAGGTGAAAAGACGATATGGACAACATCATTGACGACGATCGGCTGGAGAACTTTGGAATAAGCTTTCATGCAGTCGCATGTGACTGGTCAGCGTACGTGAAGAGCTGCTCTTCACGTACGCTGACCAGCCGTTTCCTCTATTTTTTCAGCTTCACTCCTATTGACAATCTCTTTTGTTGCATCAATTGGGGGCGTTTTGAACAATGTTCAATGTAGTTCAATACTCTGTTTGATGTCGAACCCATTCTAAACCCGTTCTGCATTGAACGAGAAACGCGACGACCGATCTTGAGAGATCCATGGATAGATGTACAACAGCCATACTGCGTACTGTACAGCAGCCATACTGTATACTGTTCAACCGCCATACTGTGCATGCGCTATACCTGTACCTGTATCTGTACCTGTACCTGTATCTGACGTGAAATATATATATTTCTTATTATATTTATAAAGGATATTCAAATAATCTATTACATCATGGTTCAAATGATTAGCATTAAAACTATCATAAATGTGTACATTGCCGTTGCCATCAGATCTTGTGCAAATCCAATGTCTTACTACCTTTTCTCCAAGTTCACCAGTGTATATTATCTGAATATTCGTCTCATGTTCAGGGATCTCTTGTAAATTACTCAAAAGCTAGAACTTTACCTGTATCTTCAGCAAAATTGTATACTCCACGCTCGTTTTAGATTTTTGCTCATAATTTCATGAAATAAAATTATATGTTTATTTGGTAAAATAACAATCAGGTTTTATGACTTCTTTACCTTCGGCTGTTACTAAAGTATAGATATAACCATCATTGAGGAAACATTCTGCAGACGCTGCATATTCATAATTATTTTGTTCGATATGCTGGTCCGTGATCATTATACATTCATTAAAAATTGTGAAACTTTCAGGATTCATTTTTTCGATTTGTGATTGTTATATCTGTTTTCTCTTCATTCCCTTATTTTTTACCTCTTTGCTTTGTAGAGAAAAATCATGACTACAACGGTATTTTTCAACAAGATAACGCGGTGATACACAATGCTAAGAAGACTCCGGAGTGGTTTAGACAAAAGAATTTGCAACTAATGAACTGACCGTCACGTTGCCTGATCTAAACCCAATAGAAAAGTTACGGGGAATCCTATCACGAGCAATATATGTATAAAAATGGGAAGCAGTATAACAACATTAAAGAGTTAGAAAACGCAGTAAGACACGAGTGGAATAAAATCCATAAAACAACGTTGGAAAAAATTAGTTTGTAGTATGGAAAATAATAATATTTGAAGTGATTAAATGTAACGGTGGAAGTACTAAATACTGATATTATAAACTTAATTTCTCGTTCGAATTTATGAGACTGTTCTTATAAAAATTTTGTTACAGTTGTAATATTTTGTTCATAACAAAAATAAAGCAGTTCTTTTGGATTCAGAATATTGATTTCTGCTTTCTTATATTCCTTAATTATTTTCTAGCCTTCCTTTAATCGTATTATCAAAATACTTGAATATTTTGTTCAAAAATAGTAGAGTTCTTATAGAAATTTCGTCCACTGTATTTGAACATGGATTTCCTGCGATATGGTCCGCTCGTTGTTCTCGATTGTTCCCGACAAAACTAAGCGTTAAGAAATGCTACGATTAACGTGCAAATTGAATTTTAATGTCGAACCAACGTTCCCCGATCGACAACAGCCTACTGCTTGATGATACATGACCGCATCGTGGAGGACAGTCCATTAATGAACATTGTTCGAAAAATTACTTAAACCGCTGTTATGTTGACAAAAAATATATACTTTATCAAATGAAATAATATTATGTGAATGATCTTATTTTTTAAAATTTAAAAACAATTCTCCTCCTCCTCCTCCTCATACAATTAAACTCGTATTTATTAAAAAGAAAAAATTATAGTAATAATATCACCTCCCTCCACCATAGAGCGAGATATGGTGGTAGGGGTATTCATTATAAATTGCTCGCCACTCGTCATAAAAAACGTATACAATCACAGTCGCTATACGACGTTACATCGCGTGTATGATCTTATCATCCGACCGGTCAACTTCGCGCATTCCCCCTTTTCTTTGACGGTAAGTACAATAAATAGTTTTTAAAAAACGATGTAAAAATCTAGTGAAAAAACATTCTTTTATTTAGATGGATCAAATTACTCATATCATTGACATGGACGGATTCATTGTGAAAAAAAGATTTATATGCAAAGAATTAGCCATGATCGATGTTTGTCGCGACGGCTCGTTCGAACTCTCTGAATTTCGCTTGGGAAGGAACTTTCGTTGTTTATCCGACGCTGACAAAAAGTCTGCATGGTATGTCAGCAATTTCGTGCATGGGATTCCATTTAAAGATTTCGGCTATGAAAACTATCAACAACACGATATATTTGAAGTTATACGAAATTTTGTGTGCGATTACGCGAATCCTGTCGTAGCATACAAAGGTGGATGTTTCGAGAGAGACATCCTTCGGCAAATGCAAATAAACTCGATAAATTTAGAAGATTTCAACTGTCCGAAATACGATGTACTAGTTCACGATCCTATGTATAAAATTGCCGACGGCGAACCGTGTCGACTTCACTGTTGGCAACCGGTAAAAAACGTCAAAACGAAACCGTATCATTGCTGTCTGCGCGAAGTACAAACATTTCGAGCATGGGTTAACAATTATAAGAAACACGTAAAGTATCAGTTATAAAAACCCGTCTACATCTTTGAATTTTTCCCGCGAGTCAAAACCGTAAAACACGACACCTCCTTTTACGTTTTTGATTTTTTTCACACAGAGTATCACAATGATTACGAAATCCGAGGGAGCCGTCGCAACAACCGATCACGCAACACCACCACCCGATTATCGTCTCGAACGCGACAGACTACAAAGTTTTCACGACTGGCGTTACTCACACATCGTCCAATCGGAGAAACTCGCCGCCGCAGGATTTTTCTATCTGGGTGATGAGGATTTCGTTGAATGTTTCGAATGCGGCATACAGCTGACTGGATGGGAAGAGGATGATGATCCTATGACGGAGCATCGCGCCTGGTCAAGATCCTGCGGATACGTTTGCGGGGTGAACTGTGGCAACGTACCGATCGGAGTCGATCCGGATACAATCCCGCCAAACCCTCGTGGTATGGATGTCTGTGGAATCGCGAAAGAATCGTCGCTCGAACGTGATAAAATAAATTTAAAAAAATGAAAAAACTAATATAATGAATATAAGATTTTTTATTAAAAAATAATTGTATTGATTATATATGTTTCTTCATTGAGTCTGCAAAAAGAAAAAACGTTATTAAGTATTAATTTTAAGTAATTAATAAATATATAAAATTATTAATTTTTTTTTTACTCACAGTATCTAAATATATACTTTTATTAAATAAAAAAAGGTATAAAAATTTTTTATTTATATCGTCTGTATCCAATAATAGCTGTTTGCTGTCGAAGTCTGAAATCACTTACTTCGTCATTTTCCTCATTATTGTCAGCATCACCTTCCTCTTGTTCCTTTTTTCATGATCTTTTTTGATAATTCGTTGCAAACTCAGCGAGGCACATATCATGTAAATCAATATCTCTTCTACTATAATTATCAAATATATCATCCATATAAATTTCGGTGGAGTCTTCATTTAATTTTTTAAAGCATTCTCAGATTTTAACATTAATACACGTTCTGATATCAGATTGGTATTCATGTATACTGCCTTTCTACTTTGCTTTGTAAAGGTAATGATAAAACACGATAGGCTGCTTCTTGTGCAGACATTAAATTACTATTTAAAAAGCATTGGTAATATTTCGAAATTTTTTCTCTAACATTCTTATTGTTTATTATCACAATCAATAGCAGCTTCCCTTAATAATTTTGATAAACCTCCTTCAATTTTACTAATGTAATTGGTTACATAACTCACCGCCGAATATTTGTCAAGTACAAACTGTAATTCCATATTCGATTCGAATAATTGTAAAATATCTGCATTATAACCATTAATATTTACTTCAAGGCTGGGATCGTTTTTAAAAATATCCGTTTTTTTTTTAACTACTTCATCATAGCTCATAACTATTTTTTCTTATAAAATTCATTTATTAATTCATCAATAAGTTTATAGGATTTAGGCGCCATTTCATTTTTTTTTATTTAATGGTTCAAGAATCATCGTTCTTCTCATTACTGGATAAGGCATATAAAATCGACGTAGCTAATTTCTTTGTCCTTTTTAACAACTATGATTATGTTTTGTACATTTGAAATTTAATATATGTAATATTATCGTCATATCTATATGTGATAAATCGGGCAATTAAATCAATCAATTCTTTGTTACCAATATGATCGTGTCTATCTTTAACACTATTGTACATAGGTGCTCATTTCAACCACAGAAACATATGTTCATGTGGACTTCCACGTTGCTGAATTTCCACTCGTTCATAACTATTCACAACCTCATATTCTCCGAAATTACTTTGTTTTTGTCTTAATAACCACATAAGCTTATGTGCCTCTATGATCGAAATATCGAGCGCATGTAACGGGATCATATTTAATTAGATCAGTTTTGGTATTGTAATCCAAATTGAATGCGTCTTGTACAGATAATGTTTTACCACCATCGCGATATTTCATAAATGATTGTAACAACTCAGGCCAGTAACTTTCTGCAGCCGACACTGTCATAAAGAAAGTGGGTTTACTCAATTGACGGATCATTGCTAGTAACTCTTTCTTTTTTTGTTCCCAATATGCTGGCGATGAACGAATATTTTTAAGTAACTTGAATCCGTCAGCAAATTCAATCAAATTATTCATAAAATCTGGATTCAAAACATCTTGAGCACGTAAATTCTTATTCGTATTAATTTTTAAAAAAGAGGGGAACGAAATCTCCGCTCGCGATATTAGAAAAGTTGTTCGGACATGATCTTACATCGAAAAAGAAACTCTATACTGCTCTGAAACGGGCTCGCGCTATTTCGCGATAGTCGCGTCGAAAAGATAAGGAGAAACTCTATACCGTTCTGTTAATTAAAAACTCTCTCTCTTACATCGTGAACGGTCTCTCTCTCTCTCCCTTACATCGTGAATGGTCTCTCTCTCTCTCTTACATCATGAACGGTCTCTCTCTCTCTCTCTCTCTCACTCTTACATCGTTCAGGACAATCGTCTTAAACGAAAGTGCACGTGTTTTCGTGGGAAACAGTCTTTGAAAAAATCAAGGTCAACCCCTCCCCCATAGGTAAGAAGCACGTTCGAACACGTTCGAACACGTTCGGACGCGATTCTACGACTCTTCGATTCTATGACTACCTCTATGAAGAAGAGGAAAGAAATGATATTGAAAAGACTGAGTGAAAACAGATGTGGTCAGATATCACGACTCGATACCGGCCGTCAAAAGGATGTTGCTATTACGAATATACAGTAAAGACGAGAAGAGGAATGATAAGGAGAGCGAAAACAGAGATGTGATTAGAGTCAAAGGATGTTTATTTGAAAAAATGATAAGGAAAGACTGAATGAGAAGAGATGTGATCTGATATCACGGCTCGGCGACTCGATACCCACCGCCAAAAGGATGTTTATTTATTAATTTCCTTGAAAAATCTCCCCTCCCCCTCACCCCCCGCAAAAATATTGTCGGGCTATAAGGTGTCCCCCTCCCCCACCACCCCGCAAAATATGGTCGATCTATAAGGTAAGTTAGCATGAAACAGAACCTATTTTCAGGTGGTATAAAGACGAGGAGAGAAATGATAAAGAAAAACTGGGCAGTAACAGAGATGTAATTGGGTCAAAGGATGTTTATTAAAACAAAAAATGAAAGACTGAGTGAAAACAGAGGCGGTGGTCAGATTTTCTACAGAACAGGAGATCAGAAGTAAAAGGACAAATACTCTTTGATTTTCTCTTTGGCCACCGATATTATTTCTTTTAAACACATACCCCTCTCCGGAAATAGACGTAACAAACATCTCCGCACGGGACATCTAAAAAATAAGGAGGAAATCTATACCGCTCAGAAACGAGCTCGCGCTATTTCACGATAGTCACGTTGGAAAGATAAGGGGAACTCTATACCACTCTGTTAATGAGAAACTATCTCTCTCTTAGAACGATATAAACAGTGTGCTTAAACGATGGGTAGGAACGACGTTCAAACACGTACGCGTTCAAGATTCTATGACTCTCTCTTACATCGTGAACGGTCTCTCTCTTTCTTTCTCATTCAAGGTCAAGTCTTTCTGGAAAAAACATGTGTTCCCCAGGGGTATCGCATTACATACCGCGAAAGAACCTCTGTCATAGATAACCTCTACAAAAAACTATCTTCTCGATGTATCATATTCGCGAAGCACGTACGAAATATCATATTCGTAGGGGGTCTAATAGGAATGCATCGAGTAGATAAGAGGAAACTATATACAGCACAGATAATATGGTCTCGCTATGTTCTTAAAAAATCCCCCCCCCCCTCCCCTCCCCCGCAAACAATTATCTACTCGATGTATCATATTCGCGAAGCACGTTCGGAATATCATATTCGCAAACCCCCTTGTCATAGATAAGAGGAAACTATATACAGCACAGATAATGTGGTCTCCCCTCCCCCACCCCCCGCAAAGTATGCTCGCGCTATAACGTGGGAAACTATCCTTTAAAAATCCCCCCTCCCCCACTCCCCCGCAAACAATTATCTTCTCGATGTATCATATTACATACCACGAAAAACCCCCCGCCCCCACCCCCCGCAAACTATGCTCGCACTATAAGGCACACGGTGCCGGTAAGGTAGGAATCTACCTACAATGATAAGTCTGATCGTAGAATCGGCCTTATATTCCTACTGAAACACCATTCGTCACTTCATGATGCATATCGAGATGGCCAGTCATCAGCAAAAGCAACTCACCACACCCTTGACTGCAGTAACCTGACTGGTGAAGTATTGCTTGCGACTGCCTTGATTCACGTTACAGATCGACACGGACGACGACAGGCAGTACGAGCCCTCATTGACCAAGGCTCGGAAACCTCGATGATCAGCGAAGGGCTGGCACAACGACTCCAGTTGCCACGAACAGCTTCTACTGTGGACATTTTTGGTGTCGGAGGGCAACAGCTCGCCAGAGCACAAGGTCGAGTCATCCTGGACATCTCCACCTGCGAGGGTGACACACTCAAGGTCTCGGCAATTGTATTGCAAAAGCTCTCAGGGTATGCTCTCGGACGTACCACCCGCCAGAGTTCCTGGAGGCACCTGAAGGGGCTGAAACTGGCTGATCCCATTACTGCTCAGTCGAAACCAATCGAAGTTCTGCTGGGGGCCGATGTATACCCTGCTGTCATAAAAGAAGGGTTGAAACGGGGTAAAGTAAACGAACCCGTCGGCCAACTGACAATTTTTGGGTGGATAATTACAGGATTGGCAGGCTCCTCAACCACCTCAGCTCACGTCCAAGTGCACCAAGCAGTTGTTGGTGATTCCTTGAGCTCACTAGTACGAAGATTCTGGGAGCAGGAGGAAATACAGGAAGCTCACTCGACGCTAACTGCGGAGGAGAGGGAATGCGAGGACCACTTTGCGTCATCTCACTCACGCACTCCAGAAGGTCGATACCAGGTGAGACTTCCATTCCGAAAAACAGGTCCCATCACATCGGGTTCTCGAGCAGCAGCGTGGCACTCCCTGAGGAGAATGGAGCAGCGCTTCAACAGAAGCGCAGATTTCAAGGCGCTGTATCAAAACTTCCTCGAGGAATATCAGACGCTGGGCCACATGTCACTGGTAGAAGAACCAACGGACGACCAACACGTGCACTACCTACCGCACCATGGGGTTCTCAAACCCAACAGCTCCACAACAAAGCTGAGGGTAGTGTTCAATGGTTCATGGTCCGAACCATCCCAACTGTCATTGAACGATAGTCTACACGTGGGTCCAAATCTTCTGCCACTGCTTGCCGACGTCCTACTGCGGTGGCGAAAACACCAGTTTGTACTCACGGCCGACATCACCAAAATGTATCGACAGATACTAGTGCATCCAGAGGACCGCAACCACCAGAGGATCCTGTGGAGAAACACTGAGACGGAGCACGTGAGTGAATACCAATTAAATACAGTCACTTATGGCATGTCGTGCGCACCATATCTTGCAGAGAGGACGTTGCACCAGCTGGCAGAAGATGAAGGAGGCCAGTATCCCATTGGCGCACTAGCACTTCAACGCGACACATATGTGGATGACATCTTGACGGGTGCCGACACCATCCCAGCCTTGGAGGAAACAGCAACGCAGCTCCAACAGCTGTGCAAGGCGGGCGGCTTCCCTCTTCAAAAATGGGCATCCAACGTCATCGGCCGGCTCAACGTTGCCACGCAATCCAACCAGGATTCCACAGCGCCGATCTCGCAACCCACACAAGTCCAAGAGCACCCAAAAACTTGGACGGACACAGTTCACTCGACGCTTGGCCTCCAGTGGTCACCGCAAGATGATTGCTTCCTCTTCATCATATCAGACGAGCAAGCTCAACCACTATCAAAGCGAGGCGTCGTCTCCAAAGCTGCCCAGCTTTTTGACCCGTTGGGATGGCTCACTCCTGTCGTGGTCCGAGCCAAGATTACGATCCAATCCACGTGGTTGTTGGCTCTCGGTTGGGACGATCCATTGCCACCCCCATTGGCAAATGAATGGAAGACCTTCTGTGCGGACCTCAAGCAGCTCGAGAAAGTGAGAGTACCTCGGTCCTTGTACCACAACAACTGTCCGAGTCAACGAGAGCTACATGGCTTCGCCGATGCCTCAGAACGAGCCTACGGAGCAGTCATTTACCTTCGGTCAAAGGACGCAGATGGTCAATGGAGAGTCACACTGGTCACAGCGAAGAGCAAGGTGGCTCCATTAAAACAGGTGTCCTTACCTCGCCTCGAGCTATGCGCAGCACACCTTCTTGCACGATTGATTCAACACACGGTCACCACGCTGCAACTTGAGGACATTCCACTTCACCTGTGGTCGGACTCCACGGTCGCGCTGGGGTGGATCCAGGCTCATCCATCTCGGTGGAAAACGTACGTGGCCAATCGAGTTGCCGACATTCAGCGCAGAATTCCAGAAGCACAATGGCACCACGTGGCTGGAGTAGACAATCCAGCAGACTGCAGTTCACGTGGACTCACGCCGTCACAATTGCTCACCTGGGATCTGTGGTGGAAAGGACCGGAGTTCTTGCAACTGGATGACAGCTTCGCTCCATCAGGACCCAACAACCATGAGCAGCTGCCAGAAGCAAAGGGGCCCATCGTCGCTGCCATCACCAAGGACCGGAAGCCCGAAGAAGACAACCACGTGCTGCTGCGATACTCCTCGTACACTCGGCTGCTGCGCATTACTGCGTGGTGCCGGAGATGGGTTCGAAAACGCACTGACACTGCATCGACCACAAATTCAAACTCCGACAAACCTCTCAACCTCAGCGTCGCCGATGTCGAAGAAGCAGAAAGAGGGTGGTTCCGGATGGTGCAGCGGAGTGCCTACGAAAATGAATTAAGGCAGATGTCAAAGGGGCAATGCATATCAAGTAAAAGTAGTCTTGCTTCGCTGAGTCCAATGCTAGACAGCAATGGCCTCATGAGAGTCGGAGGCAGATTGAGCAAAGCCCGCCTCAATCCAGACGAGGCGCACCCAATTATTCTACCTCCTGACTCCCGACTTACCCATTTATACGTCTCCTTTGTTCATAGCACCACATTGCACGGGGGCGTCCAGACAACTCTGGGAACAATTCGCCAACGAATATGGATACCGAAGGGACGGTCCACTGTCAAGGCCATTATTAGGAAGTGTGTGACCTGCTTGCGATGGCGGGCGGAACCAGCCAGTCAAATAATGGGACAGTTGCCAGCGTCTAGAGTCACGCAGGCGCGCCCCTTCTTTTCCACCGGAGTTGACTACGCCGGTCCCATCTGGCTGCGCACCACTTCTGGACGAGGGCACAAAGCATACAAGGGTTTCATAGCGGTCTTCGTCTGCATGGCCACCAAAGCCGTACATCTTGAGGTCGTATCCAATTGCTCGGCTGAAGCCTTTTTAGGTGCTTACCGTAGGTTTGTGTCCCGCCGTGGCATCTGCGCCCACCTGTACAGCGACTGCGGGACAAACTTCTCGGGAGCCGACAACGAATTGCGCCGCCTGTTCACTGCCAGCTGTCGGGAAAATCGCAGCCTGAGGAGCCTGATGTGTGACCTACGAACACAATGGCACTTCAATCCACCTGCAGCACCTCACTTTGGTGGATTGTGGGAAGCTGCAGTGAAGTCCACCAAATTCCATCTGCGCCGAACAATAGGGGAGACTCGGCTGACATTCGAGGAGATGACCACGTTACTCACCCAGGTGGAGGCTTGCCTGAACTCAAGGCCACTCGCCCCTCTCTCCGACGACCCCACAGATTTCACGGCTCTGACTCCTGGACACTTCCTCATTGGCTCCGCATTGAACTCGCTTCCCGAACCCACGCTGCTTGACACCGAAGACAACCGGCTCACTCGTTGGCAAATGCTGACGAAAATGCGAGATCATTTCTGGACAAGATGGCAAAGGGAATACCTTCACGGACTCACCACGAGATCAAAATGGCGTCACACGAAGGAAGATCTCGAACCAGGCCGTCTGTGCATTATCGTTGGAGATACGACACCTCCATCACAATGGCAACTCGCACGCATCACGGAGACGCACCCAGGGGCTGACGGCAAAGTGCGAGTTGCAAAAGTGGCCACAGCAACCACCGAACTCGTAAGACCAGTCGCGAAATTAATTGCACTTCCGATCAGCACGAGCGAATCAATGAACGCGTCGATATTGTCACCGCGCATCGCACCCGCGCATAGTACAACCGTGTAGTACGCGACGTGACGCATCAACACGTCACGCCGATGCTGTTCATTCATGATCACTTCGCGACGTCAATTGTTCCATTGTTCCAAATTTTCAACTGCGTCTATCACGTTTCACTGCAATTATCACTTCACTTAAGTTCATTACATTAGTTCACTTCACTTCAATGCCCGCTTGCAAAAGTTATTGTTCCAACCGAACCATGTAGCGCGAACACGGGAATTCGACAAGTCGAGGCGGGCGGTATGTCTGAAACTGGCGCGCTCGAGCGCCATGTTTGTCCTTTTAACACATCGCGAACCCGCCAAGACGAAGAACTAGCAGCCGTGGCAATCGGCCAATTAGAGGAGCCGAGGAAATTGCGCAAGCCCGATCGCTCGCGCGATTGGGCAAGGTTCATTCTCGATCTTTCTGGAACGTTCACGAACGATTCCCGGAAGCAGTGACGCGTGACGAACGTTCCAGAAAGAGAGAGACAATAAAAGAGCGAGAAAACCGCCATTCTCTCTGTCTGTCTTGCGTAACCAGCGAACCAAGATCAAGCGATTTCAATTAAAAGTCTTTCTCATTTATTCACATTTACATAATTCCAAAGTTTTGTTACATTTGTTATTTCATCGACTTTTTGTGCAGTGCAGTGCAAAATATACAGTTATTTATCACAGATTCTGAATTAATCCATTTTTCTCTATCCCTTTCACTCAATTCAAATTCGCACGTTACATCCGTCCCATTCTCTCACACCGTTCTCTCAATCACACATTTCCACTCATTACATTCATTCCATAAAGTCCTTTCATTCCGTGGTCAAACTAGACCGTTTTCCATTTGACAATATGCGTTATGCGTTATGCGTTATGCGTTATGCGTGATCCGTTATGCGTTAAGCATTATGCGTTTTGCTGTATTCGTTATGCGTTGTGCGTTATACGTTTGCGTTATGCGTTATGCGTTATGCGTTATACGGTATGCGTTATGCGTTATACGTTATGCGTTATGCGTTATGCGATATGCGTTATGCGTTATGCGGTATGCGTTATGCATTATGCGTTATGCGTTATGCGTTATGCGTTATGCTTTATGCGTTATGCTTTATGCGTTATGCGTGATCCGTTATGCGTTAGGCGTTATGCATTATGCGTTAACGTTATGCGTTATGCGTTATGCGTTATGCGTTATACGTTGTACGTTATGCGTGATGCGTTATGTTTTATGCGATATGCGTTATGCGTTATGCGTTATGCGTTATACGTGATGCGTTATGCGTAATGCGTTATGCGTTATGTGTTATACTTTATGCGTTATGCGTAATGCGTTATGCGTTATGCGTTATGTGTTATGCGTTATGCGTTATGCGTTATGCGTTATGCGTTATGCGTTATGCGTTATGCGTTATGCGTTATGCGTTATGCGTTGTGCGTTATAAGTTTGCGTTATGCGTTATGCGTTATGCGTTATGCTTTATGCGTTATGCGTTATGCGTTATGCGTTATGCGTTATGCATTATGCGTTATGCGTTATGCGTTATGCGTTATACGTTATGAGTTATGCGTTATGCGTTATGCGTTATGCGATATGCGTCATGCATCAAGCCTTATGCGGTAACGTTATGCGTTATGCGTTTTGCGTTATACGTTATGCAATATGCGTAATCCGTTATGCGTTATGTGTTATACTTTATGCGTTATGCGTTATGTGTTATACTTTATGCGTTATGCGTAATGCGTTATGCGTTATGCGTTATGCGTTATGAGTTATGCGTTATGCGTTATGCGTTAAGCGTTATGGGTTATGCGTTATGTGTTATGCGATATGCGTTATGCGTTATGCGTTATGCGTTATGCGTTCTGCGTTATGCGTTATGCGTTATGCGTTATGCGTTATGCGTTATGCGTTATGCGTTATGCGTTATGCGTTATGCGTTATGCGTTATGCGTTATGCGTTATGCGTTATGCGTTATGCGTTATGCGTTATGCGTTGTGCGTTATAAGTTTGCGTTATGCGTTATGCGTTATGCGGTATGCGTTATGCTTTATGCGTTATGCGTTATGCGTTATGCGTTATGCGTTATGCGTTATGCGTTATGCGTTATGCGTTATGCGTTATGCGTTATGCGTTATGCGTTATGCGTTATGCGTTATGCGTTATGCGTTATGCGTTATGCGTTATGCGTTGTGCGTTATAAGTTTGCGTTATGCGTTATGCGTTATGCGTTATGCGTTATGCGTTATGCGGTATGCGTTATGCTTTATGCGTTATGCGTTATGCGTTATGCGTTATGCTTTATGCGTTATGCTTTATGCGTTATGCGTGATCCGTTAAGCGTTAGGCGTTATGCGTTATGCGTTAACGTTATGAGTTATGCCTTATGCGTTATGCGTTATGGGTTATGCGTTATGTGTTATGCGATATACGTTATGCGTTATGCGTTATGCGTTATACGTTGTACGTTATGCGTGATGCGTTATGTTTTATGCGATATGCGTTATGCGTTATGCGTTATGCGTTATGCGTGATGCGTTATGCGTAATGCGTTATGCGTTATGTGTTATACTTTATGCGTTATGCGTAATGCGTTATGCGTTATGCGTTATGCGTTATGCGTTATGCGTTATGCGTTATGCGTTATGCGTAATGCGTTATGCGTAATGCGTTATGCGTTATGCGTTATGCTTTATGCGTTATGCGTTATGCGTTATGCGTTATGCGTTATGCGTTATGCGTTATGCGTTATGCGTTATGCGTTATGCGTTATGCGTTATGCGTTATGCGTTATGCGTTATGCGTTATGCGTTATGCGTTATGCGTTGTGCGTTATAAGTTTGCGTTATGCGTTATGCGTTATGCGTTATGCGTTATGCGTTATGCGTTATGCGTTATACGTTATACGTTGTACGTTATGCGTGATGCGTTATGTTTTATGCGATATGCGTTATGCGTTATGCGTTATGCGTTATGCGTGATGCGTTATGCGTAATGCGTTATGCGTTATGAGTTATGCGTTATGCGTTATGCGTTATGCGTTATGCGTTATGCGTTATGCGTTATGCATTATGCGTTATGCGTTATGCGTTATACGTTATGAGTTATGCGTTATGCGTTATGCGATATGCGTCATGCATCAAGCCTTATGCGGTAACGTTATGCGTTATGCGTTTTGCGTTATACGTTATGCAATATGCGTAATGCGTTATGCGTTATGTGTTATACTTTATGCGTTATGCGTTATGTGTTATACTTTATGCGTTATGCGTAATGCGTTATGCGTTATGCGTTATGCGTTATGCGTTATGCTTTATGCGTTATGCGTTATGCGTTATGCGTTATGCGTTATGCGTTATGCGTTATGCGTTATGCGTCATGCGTTATGCGTTATGCGTTATGCGTTATGCATTTTGCATTATGCGCCATGCGTTATGCGTTATGCGTTATGCGTTATGCGTTATGCATTATGCGTTGTGCGTTATACGCTTGCGTTGTGCGTTATGCGTTATACGGTATGCGTTATGCGTTATACGTTATGCGTTATGCGTTATGCGATATGCGTTATGCGTGATCCGTTATGCGTTAAGCATTATGCGTTTTGCTGTATTCGTTATGCGTTGTGTGTTATTCGTTTGCGTTATGCGTCATGCGTTATGCGTTATGCGTTATACGGTATGCGTTATGCGTTATGCGTTATACGTTATGCGTTATGCGTTATGCGATATGCGTTATGCGTTATGCGTTGTGCGTTATTAGTTTGCGTTATGCGTTATGCGTTATGCGTTATGCGTGATGCGTTATGCGTAATGCGTTATGCGTTATGTGTTATACTTTATGCGTTATGCGTTATGTGTTATACTTTATGCGTTATGCGTAATGCGTTATGCGTTATGCGTTATGCGTTATGCGTTATGCGTTATGCGTTATGCGTTATGCGTTATGCGTTATGCGTTATGCGTTATGCGTTATGCGTTATGCGTTATGCTTTATGCGTTATGCTTTATGCGTTATGCGTGATCCGATAAGCGTTAGGCGTTATGCGTTATGCGTTAACGTTATGAGTTATGCCTTATGCGTTATGCGTTATGCGTTATGGGTTATGCGTTATGTGTTATGCGATATACGTTATGCGTTATGCGTTATGCGTTATGCGTTATGCGTTATGCGTTATGCTTTATGCGTTATGCGTTATGCGTTATGCGTTATGCGTTATGCGTTATGCTTTATGCGTTATGCTTTATGCGTTATGCGTGATCCGTTATGCGTTAGGCGTTATGCGTTATGCGTTATGCGTTAACGTTATGCGTTATGCCTTATGCGTTATGCGTTATGGGTTATGCGTTATGTGTTATGCGATATACGTTATGCGTTATGCGTTATGCGTTATGCGTTATGCGTTATGCGTTATGCGTTATGCGTTATGCGTTATGCGTTATGCGTTATGCGTTATGCGTTATGCGTTGTGCGTTATACGTTTGCGTTATGCGTTATGCGTTATACGGTATGCGTTATGCGTTATGCGTTATACGTTATGCGTTATGCGTTATGCGATATGCGTTATGCGTTATGCGTTATGCGTTATGCTTTATGCGTTATGCGTTATGCGTTATGCGTTATGCTTTATGCGTTATGCTTTATGCGTTATGCGTGATCCGTTATGCGTTAGGCGTTATGCGTTCTGCGTTATCGTTATGCGTTATGCCTTATGCGTTATGCGTTATGGGTTATGCGTTATGTGTTATGCGATATACGTTATGCGTTATGCGTTATGCGTTATGCGTTATGCGTTATGCGTTATACGTTGTACGTTATGCTTTATGCGTTATGTTTTATGCGATATGCGTTATGCGTTATGCGTTATGCGTTATGCGTTATGCGTGATGCGTTATGCGTAATGCGTTATGCGTTATGTGTTATACTTTATGCGTTATGCGTTATGTGTTATACTTTATGCGTTATGCGTAATGCGTTATGCGTTATGCGTTATGCGTTATGCGTTATGCGTTATGCGTTATGTGTTATGCGTTATGCGTTATGCGTTATGCGTTATGCGTTATGCGTTATGCGTTATGCGTTATGCGTTATGCGTTGTGCGTTATTAGTTTGCGTTATGCGTTATGCGTTATGCGTTATGCTTTATGCGTTATGCGTTATGCGTTATGCGTTATGCGTTATACGTTATGCGTTATGCGTTATGCGTGATCCGTTATGTGTTAGGCGATATACGTTTTGCGGTATGCGTTATGCTTTATGCGTTATGCGTGATCCGTTATGCGTTAAGCATTATGCGTTTTGCTGTATTCGTTATGCGTTGTGCGTTATACGTTTGCGTTATGCGTTATGCGTTATGCGTTATACGGTATGCGTTATGCGTTATACGTTATGCGTTATGCGTTATGCGATATGCGTTATGCGTTATGCGGTATGCGTTATGCTTTATGCGTTATGCGTTATGCGTTATGCGTGATCCGTTATGCGTTAGGCGTTATGCGTTATGCGTTAACGTTATGCGTTATGCCTTATGCGTTATGCGTTATGGGTTATGCGTTATGTGTTATGCGATATACGTTATGCGTTATGCGTTATGCGTTATGCGTTATGCGTTATGCGTTATACGTTATTCGTTGTACGTTATGCGTGATGCGTTATGTTTTATGCGATATGCGTTATGCGTTATGCGTTATGCGTTATGCGTTATGCGTTATGCGTAATGCGTTATGCGTTATGAGTTATACTTTATGCGTTATGCGTAATGCGTTATGCGTTATGCGTTATGCGTTATGCGTTATGCGTTATGCGTTATGCGTTATGCGTTATGCGTTATGCGTTATGCGTTATGCGTTATGCGTTATGCGTTATGCGTTATGCGTTATGTGTTATGCGTTATGCGTTATGCGTTATGCGTTATGCGTTATGCGTTATACGTTATGCGTTGTGCGTTATAAGTTTGCGTTATGCGTTATGCGTTATGCGTTATGCTTCATGCGTTATGCGTTATGCGTTATGCGTTATGCGTTATGCGTTATGCGTTATGCATTATGCGTTATGCGTTATGCGTTATGCGTTATACGTTATGAGTTATGAGTTATGCGTTATGCGATATGCGTCATGCATCAAGCCTTATGCGGTAACGTTATGCGTTATGCGTTTTGCGTTATACGTTATGCAATATGCGTAATGCGTTATGCGTGATGCGTTATGCGTAATGCGTTATGCGTTATGAGTTATACTTTATGCGTTATGCGTAATGCGTTATGCGTTATGCGTTATGCGTTATGCGTTATGCGTTATGCGTTATGCGTTATGCGTTATGCGTTATGCGTTATGCGTTATGCGTTATGCGTTATGCGTTATGCGTTATGCGTTATGTGTTATGCGTTATGCGTTATGCGTTATGCGTTATGCGTTATGCGTTATACGTTATGCGTTGTGCGTTATAAGTTTGCGTTATGCGTTATGCGTTATGCGTTATGCTTCATGCGTTATGCGTTATGCGTTATGCGTTATGCGTTATGCGTTATGCGTTATGCATTATGCGTTATGCGTTATGCGTTATGCGTTACTCCTTATGAGTTATGAGTTATGCGTTATGCGATATGCGTCATGCATCAAGCCTTATGCGGTAACGTTATGCGTTATGCGTTTTGCGTTATACGTTATGCAATATGCGTAATGCGTTATGCGTTATGTGTTATACTTTATGCGTTATGTGTTATACTTTATGCGTTATGCGTAATGCGTTATGCGTTATGCGTTATGCGTTATGCGTTATGCGTTATGCGTTATGCGTTATGCGTTATGGGTTGTGCGTTATGTGTTATGCGATATGCGTTATGCGTTATGCGTTATGCGTTATGCGTTATGCGTTATGCGTTATGCGTTATGCGTTATGCGTTATGCGTTATGCGTTATGCGTTATGCGATATGCGTTATGCGTTATGCGTTATGCGTTATGCGTTATGCGTTATGCGTTATGCGTTATGCGTTATGCGTTATGCGTTATGCGTTATGCGTTATGCGTTATGCGTTGTGCGTTATGTGTTATGCGATATACGTTATGCGTTATGCGTTATGCGTTATGCGTTATGCGTTATGCGTTATACGTTGTACGTTATGCGTGATGCGTTATGTTTTATGCGATATGCGTTATGCGTTATGCGTTATGCGTTATGCGTAATGCGTTATGCGTTATGTGTTATACTTTATGCGTTATGCGTAATGCGTTATGCGTTATGCGTTATGCGTTATGCGTCATGCGTTATGCGTTATGCGTTATGCGTTATGCGTTATGCGTTATGCGTTATGCGTTATGCGTTATGCGTTATGCGTTATGCGTTATGCGTTATGCGTTATGCGTTATGCGTTATGCGTTATGCGTTATGCGTTATGCGTTATGCGTTATGCGTTATGCGTTATGCGTTATGCGTTATGCGTTATGAGTTATGCGTTATGCGTTATGCGTTATGCGTTATGCGTTATGCGTTATGCGTTATGCGTTATGCGTTATGCGTTATGCGTTATGCGTTGTGCGTTATAAGTTTGCGTTATGCGTTATGCGTTATGCTTTATGCGTTATGCGTTATGCGTTATGCGTTATGCGTTATGCGTTATGCGTTATGCGTTGTGCGTTATGCGTTATGCGTTATGCATTATGCGTTATGCGTTATGCGTTATACGTTATGAGTTATGCGTTATGCGTTATGCGATATGCGTCATGCATCAAGCCTTATGCGGTAACGTTATGCGTTATGCGTTTTGCGTTATACGTTATGCAATATGCGTAATGCGTTATGCGTTATGTGTTATACTTTATGCGTTATGCGTTATGTGTTATACTTTATGCGTTATGCGTAATGCGTTATGCGTTATGCGTTATGCGTTATGCGTTATGCTTTATGCGTTATGCGTTATGCGTTATGCGTTATGCGTTATGCGTTATGTGTTATGCGTCATGCGTTATGCGTTATGCGTTATGCGTTATGCGTTATGCATTTTGCATTATGCGCCATGCGTTATGCGTTATGCGTTATGCGTTGTGCATTATGCGTTGCGCGTTATACGTTTGCGTTGTGCGTTATGCGTTATGCGTTATGTGTTATGCGTTATGCGTTATACGTTATGCGTTATGCATTATGCGTTATGCGTTATGCGTTATGCGTTAAACGGTATGCGTTATGCGTTATGCGTTATGCGTTATGCGTTATGCGATATGCGTTATGCGTTATGCGTTATGCGTTATGCGTTATGCGTTATCCGTTGTTCGTTATGCGTTATGCGTTATGCGTGATCCGTTATGTGTTAGTCGATATACGTTTTGCGGTATTCGTTATGCGTTATGCGTTATGCGTTATCCGTTGTTCGTTATGCGTTATGCGTTGTGCGTTATACGTTTGCGTTATGCGTTAGGCGTTATGCGTTATGCGTTAACGTTATGCGTTATGCGTTATCCGTTATGCGTTATGCGTTATGCGTTATGCGTTATGCGTTATGCGTTATGCGTTATGCGTTATGCGTTATGCGTTATGCGTTATGCGTTATGCGTTATGCGTTATGCGTTATGCGTTATGCGTTATGCGTTATGCGTTATGCGTTATGCGTTATGCGTTATGCCGTATGCGTTATGCGTTATGCGTTATGCGTTATGCGTTATGCGTTATGCGTTATGCGTTATGCGTTATGCGTTATGCGTTATGCGTTATGCGTTATGCGTTATGAGTTATGCGTTATGCGTTATGCGTTATGCGTTATGCGTTATGCGTTATGCGTTATGCGTTATGCGTTATGCGTTATGCGTTATGCGTTGTGCGTTATAAGTTTGCGTTATGCGTTATGCGTTATGCTTTATGCGTTATGCGTTATGCGTTATGCGTTATGCGTTATGCGTTATGCGTTGTGCGTTATGCGTTATGCGTTATGCATTATGCGTTATGCGTTATGCGTTATACGTTATGAGTTATGCGTTATGCGTTATGCGATATGCGTCATGCATCAAGCCTTATGCGGTAACGTTATGCGTTATGCGTTTTGCGTTATACGTTATGCAATATGCGTAATGCGTTATGCGTTATGTGTTATACTTTATGCGTTATGCGTTATGTGTTATACTTTATGCGTTATGCGTAATGCGTTATGCGTTATGCGTTATGCGTTATGCGTTATGCTTTATGCGTTATGCGTTATGCGTTATGCGTTATGCGTTATGCGTTATGTGTTATGCGTCATGCGTTATGCGTTATGCGTTATGCGTTATGCGTTATGCATTTTGCATTATGCGCCATGCGTTATGCGTTATGCGTTATGCGTTGTGCATTATGCGTTGCGCGTTATACGTTTGCGTTGTGCGTTATGCGTTATGCGTTATGTGTTATGCGTTATGCGTTATACGTTATGCGTTATGCATTATGCGTTATGCGTTATGCGTTATGCGTTAAACGGTATGCGTTATGCGTTATCCGTTATGCGTTATGCGGTATGCGATATGCGTTATGCGTTATGCGTTATGCGTTATGCGTTATGCGTTATCCGTTGTTCGTTATGCGTTATGCGTTATGCGTGATCCGTTATGTGTTAGTCGATATACGTTTTGCGGTATTCGTTATGCGTTATGCGTTATGCGTTATCCGTTGTTCGTTATGCGTTATGCGTTGTGCGTTATACGTTTGCGTTATGCGTTAGGCGTTATGCGTTATGCGTTAACGTTATGCGTTATGCGTGATCCGTTATGCGTTATGCGTTATGCGTTATGCGTTATGGGTTATGCGTTATGCGTTATGCGTTATGCGTTATGCGTTATGCGTTATGCGTTATGCGTTATGCGTTATGCGTTATGCGTTATGCGTTATGCGTTATGCGTTATGCGTTATGCGTTATGCGTTATGCGTTATGCGTTATGCGTTATGCGTTATGCGTTATGCGTTATGCGTTATGCGTTATGCGTTATGCGTTATGCGTTATGCGTTATGCGTTATGCGTTATGCGTTATGCGTTATGCGTTATGCGTTATGCGTTATGCGTTATGCGTTATGCGTTATGCGTTATGCGTTATGCGTTATGCGTTATGCCGTATGCGTTATGCGTTATGCGTTATGCGTTATGCGTTATGCGTTATGCGTTATGCGTTATGCGTTATGCGTTATGCGTTATGCGTTATGCGTTATGCGTTATGCGTTATGCGTTATGCGTTATGCGTTATGCGTTGTGCGTTATGTGTTATGCGATATACGTTATGCGTTATGCGTTATGCGTTATGCGTTATGCGTTATGCGTTATACGTTGTACGTAATGCGTGATGCGTTATGTTTTATGCGATATGCGTTATGCGTTATGCGTTATGCGTTATGCGTGATGCGTTATGCGTAATGCGTTATGCGTTATGTGTTATACTTTATGCGTTATGCGTTATGCGTTATGCGTTATGCGGTATGCGTTATGCTTTATGCGTTATGCGTTATGCGTTATGCGTTATGCGTTATGCGTTATGCGTTATGCGTTATGCGTTATGCGTTATGCGTTATGCGTTATGCGTTATGCGTTATGCGTTATGCGTTATGCGTTATGCGTTATGCGTTATGCGTTATGCGTTATGCGTTATGCGTTATGCGTTGTGCGTTATAAGTTTGCGTTATGCTTTATGCGTTATGCGTTATGCGTTATGCGGTATGCGTTATGCTTTATGCGTTATGCGTTATGCGTTATGCGTTATGCTTTATGCGTTATGCTTTATGCGTTATGCGTGATCCGTTAAGCGTTAGGCGTTATGCGTTATGCGTTAACGTTATGAGTTATGCCTTATGCGTTATGCGTTATGGGTTATGCGTTATGTGTTATGCGATATACGTTATGCGTTATGCGTTATGCGTTATACGTTGTACGTTATGCGTGATGCGTTATGTTTTATGCGATATGCGTTATGCGTTATGCGTTATGCGTTATGCGTGATGCGTTATGCGTAATGCGTTATGCGTTATGTGTTATACTTTATGCGTTATGCGTAATGCGTTATGCGTTATGCGTTATGCGTTATGCGTTTGCGTTATGCGTTATGCGTTATGCGTTATGCGTTATGCGTTATGCGTTATGCGTTATGCGTTATGCGTTATGCGTTATGCGTTATGCGTTATACTTTATGCGTTATGCGTAATGCGTTATGCGTAATGCGTTATGCGTTATGCGTTATGCTTTATGCGTTATGCGTTATGCGTTATGCGTTATGCGTTATGCGTTATGCGTTATGCGTTATGCGTTATGCGTTATGCGTTATGCGTTATGCGTTATGCGTTATGCGTTATGCGTTATGCGTTATGCGTTATGCGTTATGCGTTGTGCGTTATAAGTTTGCGTTATGCGTTATGCGTTATGCGTTATGCGTTATGCGTTATGCGTTATGCGTTATGCGTTATGCGTTATGCGTTATGCGTTATGCGTTATGCGTTATGCGTTATGCGTTATGCGTTATGCGTTATGCGTTATGCGTTGTGCGTTATAAGTTTGCGTTATGCGTTATGCGTTATGCTTTATGCGTTATGCGTTATGCGTTATGCGTTATGCGTTATGCGTTATGCGTTATGCGTTATGCGTTATGCGTTATGCGTTATGCGTTATGCGTTATGCATTATGCGTTATGCGTTATGCGTTATACGTTATGAGTTATGCGTTATGCGTTATGCGATGTGCGTCATGCATCAAGCCTTATGCGGTAACGTTATGCGTTATGCGTTTTGCGTTATACGTTATGCAATATGCGTAATGCATTATGTGTTATACTTTATGCGTTATGCGTTATGTGTTATACTTTATGCGTTATGCGTAATGCGTTATGCGTTATGCGTTATGCGTTATGCGTTATGCTTTATGCGTTATGCGTTATGCGTTATGCGTTATGCGTTATGCGTTATGCGTTATGCGTTATGCGTTATGCGTCATGCGTTATGCGTTATGCGTTATGCGTTATGCATTTTGCATTATGCGCCATGCGTTATGCGTTATGCGTTATGCGTTATGCGTTATGCATTATGCGTTGTGCGTTATACGCTTGCGTTGTGCGTTATGCGTTATACGGTATGCGTTATGCGTTATACGTTATGCGTTATGCGTTATGCGATATGCGTTATGCGTGATCCGTTATGCGTTAAGCATTATGCGTTTTGCTGTATTCGTTATGCGTTGTGCGTTATTCGTTTGCGTTATGCGTCATGCGTTATGCGTTATGCGTTATACGGTATGCGTTATGCGTTATGCGTTATGCGTTATGCGTTATGCGTTATGCGATATGCGTTATGCGTTATGCGTTGTGCGTTATTAGTTTGCGTTATGCGTTATGCGTTATGCGTTATGCGTGATGCGTTATGCGTAATGCGTTATGCGTTATGTGTTATACTTTATGCGTTATGCGTTATGTGTTATACTTTATGCGTTATGCGTAATGCGTTATGCGTTATGCGTTATGCGTTATGCGTTATGCGTTATGCGTTATGCGTTATGCGTTATGCGTTATGCGTTATGCGTTATGCGTTATGCGTTATGCGTTATGCTTTATGCGTTATGCGTTATGCGTTATGCGTTATGCGTTATGCGTTATGCGTTATGCGTTATGCGTTATGCGTTATGCGTTATGCGTTATGCGTTATGCGTTATGCGTTATGCGTTGTGCGTTATTAGTTTGCGTTATGCGTTATGCGTTATGCGTTATGCGTTATGCGTTATGCGTTATGCGTTATGCGTTATGCGTTATACGTTATGCGTTATGCGTTATGCGTGATCCGTTATGTGTTAGGCGATATACGTTTTGCGGTATGCGTTATGCGTTATGCGTGATCCGTTATGCGTTAAGCATTATGCGTTTTGCTGTATTCGTTATGCGTTGTGCGTTATACGTTTGCGTTATGCGTCATGCGTTATGCGTTATGCGTTATACGGTATGCGTTATGCGTTATACGTTATGCGGTATGCGTTATGCTTTATGCGTTATGCGTGATCCGTTATGCGTTAAGCATTATGCGTTTTGCTGTATTCGTTATGCGTTGTGCGTTATACGTTTGCGTTATGCGTTATGCGTTATGCGTTATACGGTATGCGTTATGCGTTATACGTTATGCGTTATGCGTTATGCGATATGCGTTATGCGTTATGCGGTATGCGTTATGCTTTATGCGTTATGCGTTATGCGTTATGCGTGATCCGTTATGCGTTAGGCGTTATGCGTTATGCGTTAACGTTATGCGTTATGCCTTATGCGTTATGCGTTATGGGTTATGCGTTATGTGTTATGCGATATACGTTATGCGTTATGCGTTATGCGTTATGCGTTATGCGTTATGCGTTATACGTTATTCGTTGTACGTTACGCGTGATGCGTTATGTTTTATGCGATATGCGTTATGCGTTATGCGTTATGCGTTATGCGTGATGCGTTATGCGTAATGCGTTATGCGTTATGAGTTATACTTTATGCGTTATGCGTAATGCGTTATGCGTTAAGCATTATGCGTTTTGCTGTATTCGTTATGCGTTGTGCGTTATACGTTTGCGTTATGCGTTATGCGTTATGCGTTATACGGTATGCGTTATGCGTTATACGTTATGCGTTATGCGTTATGCGATATGCGTTATGCGTTATGCGGTATGCGTTATGCTTTATGCGTTATGCGTTATGCGTTATGCGTGATCCGTTATGCGTTAGGCGTTATGCGTTATGCGTTAACGTTATGCGTTATGCCTTATGCGTTATGCGTTATGCGTTATGCGTTATGCGTTATGCGTTATGCGTTATGCGTTATACTTTATGCGTTATGCGTAATGCGTTATGCGTAATGCGTTATGCGTTATGCGTTATGCTTTATGCGTTATGCGTTATGCGTTATGCGTTATGCGTTATGCGTTATGCGTTATGCGTTATGCGTTATGCGTTATGCGTTATGCGTTATGCGTTATGCGTTATGCGTTATGCGTTATGCGTTATGCGTTATGCGTTATGCGTTGTGCGTTATAAGTTTGCGTTATGCGTTATGCGTTATGCGTTATGCGTTATGCGTTATGCGTTATGCGTTATGCGTTATGCGTTATGCGTTATGCGTTATGCGTTATGCGTTATGGGTTATGCGTTATGCGTTATGCGTTATGCGTTATGCGTTGTGCGTTATAAGTTTGCGTTATGCGTTATGCGTTATGCTTTATGCGTTATGCGTTATGCGTTATGCGTTATGCGTTATGCGTTATGCGTTATGCGTTATGCGTTATGCGTTATGCGTTATGCGTTATGCGTTATGCATTATGCGTTATGCGTTATGCGTTATACGTTATGAGTTATGCGTTATGCGTTATGCGATATGCGTCATGCATCAAGCCTTATGCGGTAACGTTATGCGTTATGCGTTTTGCGTTATACGTTATGCAATATGCGTAATGCATTATGTGTTATACTTTATGCGTTATGCGTTATGTGTTATACTTTATGCGTTATGCGTAATGCGTTATGCGTTATGCGTTATGCGTTATGCGTTATGCTTTATGCGTTATGCGTTATGCGTTATGCGTTATGCGTTATGCGTTATGCGTTATGCGTTATGCGTTATGCGTCATGCGTTATGCGTTATGCGTTATGCGTTATGCATTTTGCATTATGCGCCATGCGTTATGCGTTATGCGTTATGCGTTATGCGTTATGCGTTATGCGTTGTGCGTTATACGCTTGCGTTGTGCGTTATGCGTTATACGGTATGCGTTATGCGTTATACGTTATGCGTTATGCGTTATGCGATATGCGTTATGCGTGATCCGTTATGCGTTAAGCATTATGCGTTTTGCTGTATTCGTTATGCGTTGTGCGTTATTCGTTTGCGTTATGCGTCATGCGTTATGCGTTATGCGTTATACGGTATGCGTTATGCGTTATGCGTTATACGTTATGCGTTATGCGTTATGCGATATGCGTTATGCGTTATGCGTTGTGCGTTATTAGTTTGCGTTATGCGTTATGCGTTATGCGTTATGCGTGATGCGTTATGCGTAATGCGTTATGCGTTATGTGTTATACTTTATGCGTTATGCGTTATGTGTTATACTTTATGCGTTATGCGTAATGCGTTATGCGTTATGCGTTATGCGTTATGCGTTATGCGTTATGCGTTATGCGTTATGCGTTATGCGTTATGCGTTATGCGTTATGCGTTATGCGTTATGCGTTATGCTTTATGCGTTATGCGTTATGCGTTATGCGTTATGCGTTATGCGTTATGCGTTATGCGTTATGCGTTATGCGTTATGCGTTATGCGTTATGCGTTATGCGTTATGCGTTATGCGTTGTGCGTTATTAGTTTGCGTTATGCGTTATGCGTTATGCGTTATGCTTTATGCGTTATGCGTTATGCGTTATGCGTTATGCGTTATACGTTATGCGTTATGCGTTATGCGTGATCCGTTATGTGTTAGGCGATATACGTTTTGCGGTATGCGTTATGCGTTATGCGTGATCCGTTATGCGTTAAGCATTATGCGTTTTGCTGTATTCGTTATGCGTTGTGCGTTATACGTTTGCGTTATGCGTCATGCGTTATGCGTTATGCGTTATACGGTATGCGTTATGCGTTATACGTTATGCGGTATGCGTTATGCTTTATGCGTTATGCGTGATCCGTTATGCGTTAAGCATTATGCGTTTTGCTGTATTCGTTATGCGTTGTGCGTTATACGTTTGCGTTATGCGTTATGCGTTATGCGTTATACGGTATGCGTTATGCGTTATACGTTATGCGTTATGCGTTATGCGATATGCGTTATGCGTTATGCGGTATGCGTTATGCTTTATGCGTTATGCGTTATGCGTTATGCGTGATCCGTTATGCGTTAGGCGTTATGCGTTATGCGTTAACGTTATGCGTTATGCCTTATGCGTTATGCGTTATGGGTTATGCGTTATGTGTTATGCGATATACGTTATGCGTTATGCGTTATGCGTTATGCGTTATGCGTTATGCGTTATACGTTATTCGTTGTACGTTATGCGTGATGCGTTATGTTTTATGCGATATGCGTTATGCGTTATGCGTTATGCGTTATGCGTGATGCGTTATGCGTAATGCGTTATGCGTTATGAGTTATACTTTATGCGTTATGCGTAATGCGTTATGCGTTATGCGTTATGCGTTATGCGTTATGCGTTATGCGTTATGCGTTATGCGTTATGCGTTATGCGTTATGCGTTATGGGTTGTGCGTTATGTGTTATGCGATATGCGTTATGCGTTATGCGTTATGCGTTATGCGTTATGCGTTATGCGTTATGCGTTATGCGTTATGCGTTATGCGTTATGCGTTATGCGTTATGCGTTATGTGTTATGCGTTATGCGTTATGCGTTATGCGTTATACGTTATGCGTTGTGCGTTATAAGTTTGCGTTATGCGTTATGCGTTATGCGTTATGCTTCATGCGTTATGCGTTATGCGTTATGCGTTATGCGTTATGCGTTATGCGTTATGCATTATGCGTTATGCGTTATGCGTTATGCGTTATGCGTTATGAGTTATGAGTTATGCGTTATGCGATATGCGTCATGCATCAAGCCTTATGCGGTAACGTTATGCGTTATGCGTTTTGCGTTATACGTTATGCAATATGCGTAATGCGTTATGCGTTATGTGTTATACTTTATGCGTTATGTGTTATTCTTTATGCGTTATGCGTAATGCGTTATGCGTTATGCGTTATGCGTTATGCGTTATGCGTTATGCGTTATGCGTTATGCGTTATGGGTTGTGCGTTATGTGTTATGCGATATGCGTTATGCGTTATGCGTTATGCGTTATGCGTTATGCGTTATGCGTTATGCGTTATGCGTTATGCGTTATGCGTTATGCGTTATGCGTTATGCGATATGCGTTATGCGTTATGCGTTATGCGTTATGCGTTATGCGTTATGCGTTATGCGTTATGCGTTATGCGTTATGCGTTATGCGTTATGCGTTATGCGTTGTGCGTTATGTGTTATGCGATATTCGTTATGCGTTATGCGTTATGCGTTATGCGTTATGCGTTATGCGTTATACGTTGTACGTTATGCGTGATGCGTTATGTTTTATGCGATATGCGTTATGCGTTATGCGTTATGCGTTATGCGTAATGCGTTATGCGTTATGTGTTATACTTTATGCGTTATGCGTAATGCGTTATGCGTTATGCGTTATGCGTTATGCGTTATGCGTTATGCGTTATGCGTTATGCGTTATGCGTTATGCGTTATGCGTTATGCGTTATGCGTTATGCGTTATGCGTTATGCGTTATGCGTTATGCGTTATGCGTTATGAGTTATGCGTTATGCGTTATGCGTTATGCGTTATGCGTTATGCGTTATGCGTTATGCGTTATGCGTTATGCGTTATGCGTTATGCGTTATGCGTTATGCGTTGTGCGTTATAAGTTTGCGTTATGCGTTATGCGTTATGCTGTATGCGTTATGCGTTATGCGTTATGCGTTATGCGTTATGCGTTATGCGTTATGCGTTATGCGTTGTGCGTTATGCGTTATGCGTTATGCATTATGCGTTATGCGTTATGCGTTATACGTTATGAGTTATGCGTTATGCGTTATGCGATATGCGTCATGCATCAAGCCTTATGCGGTAACGTTATGCGTTATGCGTTTTGCGTTATACGTTATGCAATATGCGTAATGCGTTATGCGTTATGTGTTATACTTTATGCGTTATGCGTTATGTGTTATACTTTATGCGTTATGCGTAATGCGTTATGCGTTATGCGTTATGCGTTATGCGTTATGCTTTATGCGTTATGCGTTATGCGTTATGCGTTATGCGTTATGCGTTATGTGTTATGCGTCATGCGTTATGCGTTATGCGTTATGCGTTATGCGTTATGCGTTATGCATTTTGCATTATGCGCCATGCGTTATGCGTTATGCGTTATGCGTTGTGCATTATGCGTTGCGCGTTATACGTTTGCGTTGTGCGTTATGCGTTATGCGTTATGTGTTATGCGTTATGCGTTATACGTTATGCGTTATGCATTATGCGTTATGCGTTATGCGTTATGCGTTAAACGGTATGCGTTATGCGTTATACGTTATGCGTTATGCGTTATGCGTTATGCGTTATGCGTTATGCGTTATGCGTTATGCGTTATGCGTTATCCGTTGTTCGTTATGCGTTATGCGTTATGCGTGATCCGTTATGTGTTAGTCGATATACGTTTTGCGGTATTCGTTATGCGTTATGCGTTATGCGTTATCCGTTGTTCGTTATGCGTTATGCGTTGTGCGTTATACGTTTGCGTTATGCGTTAGGCGTTATGCGTTATGCGTTAACGTTATGCGTTATGCGTTATCCGTTATGCGTTATGCGTTATGCGTTATGCGTTATGCGTTATGCGTTATGCGTTATGCGTTATGCGTTATGCGTTATGCGTTATGCGTTATGCGTTATGCGTTATGCGTTATGCGTTATGCGTTATGCGTTATGCGTTATGCGTTATGCGTTATGCGTTATGCGTTATGCGTTATGCGTTATGCGTTATGCGTTATGCGTTATGCGTTATGCGTTATGCGTTATGCGTTATGCGTTATGCGTTATGCGTTATGCGTTATGCGTTATGCGTTATGCGTTATGCGTTATGCGTTATGCGTTATGCGTTATGCGTTATGCGTTATGCGTTATGCGTTATGCGTTATGCGTTATGCGTTATGCCGTATGCGTTATGCGTTATGCGTTATGCGTTATGCGTTATGCGTTATGCGTTATGCGTTATGCGTTATGCGTTATGCGTTATGCGTTATGCGTTATGCGTTATGCGTTATGCGTTATGCGTTATGCGTTATGCGTTATGCGTTATGCGTTATGCGTTATGCGTTGTGCGTTATGTGTTATGCGATATACGTTATGCGTTATGCGTTATGCGTTATGCGTTATGCGTTATGCGTTATGCGTTATACGTTGTACGTAATGCGTGATGCGTTATGTTTTATGCGATATGCGTTATGCGTTATGCGTTATGCGTGATGCGTTATGCGTAATGCGTTATGCGTTATGTGTTATACTTTATGCGTTATGCGTAATGCGTTATGCGTTATGCGTTATGCGTTATGCGTTATGCGTTATGCGTTATGCGTTATGCGTTATGCGTTATGCGTTATGCGTTATGCGTTATGCGTTATGCGTTATGCGTTATGCGTTATGCGTTATGCGTTATGCGTTATGCGTTATGCGTTATGCGTTATGCGTTAACGTTATGCGTTATGCCTTATGCGTTATGCGTTATGGGTTATGCGTCATGTGTTATGCGATATAAGTTATGCGTTATGCGTTATGCGTTATGCGTTATGCGTTATGCGTTATACGTTGTACGTTATGCTTTATGCGTTATGTTTTATGCGATATGCGTTATGCGTTATGCGTTATGCGTTATGCGTGATGCGTTATGCGTAATGCGTTATGCGTTATGTGTTATACTTTATGCGTTATGCGTTATGTGTTATACTTTATGCGTTATGCGTAATGCGTTATGCGTTATGCGTTATGCGTTATGCTTTATGCGTTATGCGTTATGCGTTATGCGTTATTCGTTATGCGTTATGCGTTATGCGTTATGCTTTATGCGTTATACGTTTGCGTTATGCGTCATGCGTTATGCGTTATGCGTTATACGGTATGCGTTATGCGTTATACGTTATGCGGTATGCGTTATGCTTTATGCGTTATCGTGATCCGTTATGAGTTAAGCATTATGCGTTTTGCTGTATTCGTTATGCGTTGTGCGTTATACGTTTGCGTTATGCGTTATGCGTTATGCGTTATACGGTATGCGTTATGCGTTATACGTTATGCGTTATGCGTTATGCGTTATGCGATATGCGTTATGCGTTATGCGGTATGCGTTATGCTTTATGCGTTATGCGTTATGCGTTATGCGTTATGCTTTATGCGTTATGCTTTATGCGTTATGCGTGATCCGTTATGCGTTAGGCGTTATGCGTTATGCGTTAACGTTATGCGTTATGCCTTATGCGTTATGCGTTATGGGTTATGCGTTATGTGTTATGCGATATACGTTATGCGTTATGCGTTATGCGTTATGCGTTATGCGTTATGCGTTATACGTTGTACGTTATGCGTGATGCGTTATGTTTTATGCGATATGCGTTATGCGTTATGCGTTATGCGTTATGCGTGATGCGTTATGCGTAATGCGTTATGCTTTATGTGTTATACTTTATGCGTTATGCGTAATGCGTTATGCGTTATGCGTTATGCGTTATGCGTTATGCGTTATGCGTTATGCGTTATGCGTTATGCGTTATGCGTTATGCGTTATGCGTTATGCGTTATGCGTTATGCGTTATGCGGTATGCGTTATGCGTTATGCGTTATGCGTTATGCGTTATGCGTTATGCGTTATGCGTTATACGTTATGCGTTGTGCGTTATAAGTTTGCGTTATGCGTTATGCGTTATGCGTTATGCTTTATGCGTTATGCGTTATGCGTTATGCGTTATGCGTTATGCGTTATGCGTTATGCATTATGCGTTATGCGTTATGCGTTATGCGTTATACGTTATGAGTTATGCGTTATGCGTTATGCGATATGCGTCATGCATTTTGCATTATGCGCCATGCGTTATGCGTTATGCGTTATGCGTTATGCGATATGCGTTATGCGTGATCCGTTATGCGTTAAGCATTATGCGTTTTGCTGTATTCGTTATGCGTTGTGCGTTATTCGTTTGCGTTATGCGTCATGCGTTATGCGTTATGCGTTATACGGTATGCGTTATGCGTTATACGTTATGCGTTATGCGTTATGCGATATGCGTTATGCGTTATGCGTTGTGCGTTATTAGTTTGCGTTATGCGTTATGCGTTATGCGTTATGCGTGATGCGTTATGCGTAATGCGTTATGCGTTATGTGTTATACTTTATGCGTTATGCGTTATGTGTTATACTTTATGCGTTATGCGTAATGCGTTATGCGTTATGCGTTATGCGTTATGCGTTATGCGTTATGCGTTATGCGTTATGCGTTATGCGTTATGCGTTATGCGTTATGCGTTATGCGTTATGCTTTATGCGTTATGCTTTATGCGTTATGCGTGATCCGATAAGCGTTAGGCGTTATGCGTTATGCGTTAACGTTATGAGTTATGCCTTATGCGTTATGCGTTATGGGTTATGCGTTATGTGTTATGCGATATACGTTATGCGTTATGCGTTATGCGTTATGCGTTATGCGTTATGCGTTATGCTTTATGCGTTATGCGTTATGCGTTATGCGTTATGCGTTATGCGTTATGCGTTATGCTTTATGCGTTATGCTTTATGCGTTATGCGTGATCCGTTATGCGTTAGGCGTTGTGCGTTATGCGTTAACGTTATGCGTTATGCCTTATGCGTTATGCGTTATGGGTTATGCGTTATGTGTTATGCGATATACGTTATGCGTTATGCGTTATGCGTTATGCGTTATGCGTTATGCGTTATGCGTTATGCGTTATGCGTTATGCGTTATGCGTTATGCGTTATGCGTTATGCGTTATGCGTTGTGCGTTATACGTTTGCGTTATGCGTTATGCGTTATACGGTATGCGTTATGCGTTATACGTTATGCGTTATGCGTTATGCGATATGCGTTATGCGTTATGCGTTATGCTTTATGCGTTATGCGTTATGCGTTATGCGTTATGCTTTATGCGTTATGCTTTATGCGTTATGCGTGATCCGTTATGCGTTAGGCGTTATGCGTTATGCGTTATCGTTATGCGTTATGCCTTATGCGTTATGCGTTATGGGTTATGCGTTATGTGTTATGCGATATACGTTATGCGTTATGCGTTATGCGTTATGCGTTATGCGTTATGCGTTATGCGTTATACGTTGTACGTTATGCTTTATGCGTTATGTTTTATGCGATATGCGTTATGCGTTATGCGTTATGCGTTATGCGTTATGCGTTATGCGTTATGCGTGATGCGTTATGCGTAATGCGTTATGCGTTATGTGTTATACTTTATGCGTTATGCGTTATGTGTTATACTTTATGCGTTATGCGTAATGCGTTATGCGTTATGCGTTATGCGTTATGCGTTATGCGTTATGCGTTATGCGTTATGCGTTATGCGTTATGCGTTATGCGTTATGCGTTATGCGTTATGCGTTATGCGTTATGCGTTATGCGTTATGCGTTGTGCGTTATTAGTTTGCGTTATGCGTTATGCGTTATGCGTTATGCTTTATGCTTTATGCGTTATGCGTTATGCGTTATGCGTTATACGTTATGCGTTATGCGTTATGCGTGATCCGTTATGTGTTAGGCGATATACGTTTTGCGGTATTCGTTATGAGTTATGCGTTATGCGTTATGCGATATGCGTCATGCATTTTGCATTATGCGCCATGCGTTATGCGTTATGCGTTATGCGTTATGCGATATGCGTTATGCGTGATCCGTTATGCGTTAAGCATTATGCGTTTTGCTGTATTCGTTATGCGTTGTGCGTTATTCGTTTGCGTTATGCGTCATGCGTTATGCGTTATGCGTTATACGGTATGCGTTATGCGTTATACGTTATGCGTTATGCGTTATGCGATATGCGTTATGCGTTATGCGTTGTGCGTTATTAGTTTGCGTTATGCGTTATGCGTTATGCGTTATGCGTGATGCGTTATGCGTAATGCGTTATGCGTTATGTGTTATACTTTATGCGTTATGCGTTATGTGTTATACTTTATGCGTTATGCGTAATGCGTTATGCGTTATGCGTTATGCGTTATGCGTTATGCGTTATGCGTTATGCGTTATGCGTTATGCGTTATGCGTTATGCGTTATGCGTTATGCGTTATGCGTTATGCTTTATGCGTTATGCTTTATGCGTTATGCGTGATCCGATAAGCGTTAGGCGTTATGCGTTATGCGTTAACGTTATGAGTTATGCCTTATGCGTTATGCGTTATGGGTTATGCGTTATGTGTTATGCGATATACGTTATGCGTTATGCGTTATGCGTTATGCGTTATGCGTTATGCGTTATGCGTTATGCTTTATGCGTTATGCGTTATGCGTTATGCGTTATGCGTTATGCGTTATGCGTTATGCTTTATGCGTTATGCTTTATGCGTTATGCGTGATCCGTTATGCGTTAGGCGTTATGCGTTATGCGTTAACGTTATGCGTTATGCCTTATGCGTTATGCGTTATGGGTTATGCGTTATGTGTTATGCGATATACGTTATGCGTTATGCGTTATGCGTTATGCGTTATGCGTTATGCGTTATGCGTTATGCGTTATGCGTTATGCGTTATGCGTTATGCGTTATGCGTTATGCGTTATGCGTTATGCGTTGTGCGTTATACGTTTGCGTTATGCGTTATGCGTTATACGGTATGCGTTATGCGTTATACGTTATGCGTTATGCGTTATGCGATATGCGTTATGCGTTATGCGTTATGCTTTATGCGTTATGCGTTATGCGTTATGCGTTATGCTTTATGCGTTATGCTTTATGCGTTATGCGTGATCCGTTATGCGTTAGGCGTTATGCGTTATGCGTTATCGTTATGCGTTATGCCTTATGCGTTATGCGTTATGGGTTATGCGTTATGTGTTATGCGATATACGTTATGCGTTATGCGTTATGCGTTATGCGTTATGCGTTATGCGTTATGCGTTATACGTTGTACGTTATGCTTTATGCGTTATGTTTTATGCGATATGCGTTATGCGTTATGCGTTATGCGTTATGCGTTATGCGTTATGCGTTATGCGTGATGCGTTATGCGTAATGCGTTATGCGTTATGTGTTATACTTTATGCGTTATGCGTTATGTGTTATACTTTATGCGTTATGCGTAATGCGTTATGCGTTATGCGTTATGAGTTATGCGTTATGCGTTATGCGTTATGCGTTATGCGTTATGCGTTATGCGTTATGCGTTATGCGTTATGCGTTATGCGTTATGCGTTATGCGTTATGCGTTATGCGTTATGCGTTATGCGTTATGCGTTGTGCGTTATTAGTTTGCGTTATGCGTTATGCGTTATGCGTTATGCTTTATGCTTTATGCGTTATGCGTTATGCGTTATGCGTTATACGTTATGCGTTATGCGTTATGCGTGATCCGTTATGTGTTAGGCGATATACGTTTTGCGGTATTCGTTATGCGTTATGCGTTATGCGTTATCCGTTGTTCGTTATGCGTTATGCGTTATGAGTTACACGTTATGCGTTATTCGATATGCGTTATGCGTTATGCGTTATGCGTTATGCGTGATCCGTTATGCGTTAAGCATTATGCGTTTTGCTGTATTCGTTATGCGTTGTGCGTTATACGTTTGCGTTATGCGTCATGCGTTATGCGTTATGCGTTATACGGTATGCGTTATGCGTTATACGTTATGCGGTATGCGTTATGCTTTATGCGTTATGCGTGATCCGTTATGCGTTAAGCATTATGCGTTTTGCTGTATTCGTTATGCGTTGTGCGTTATACGTTTGCGTTATGCGTTATGCGTTATGCGTTATACGGTATGCGTTATGCGTTATACGTTATGCGTTATGCGTTATGCGATATGCGTTATGCGTTATGCGGTATGCGTTATGCTTTATGCGTTATGCGTTATGCGTTATGCGTGATCCGTTATGCGTTAGGCGTTATGCGTTATGCGTTAACGTTATGCGTTATGCCTTATGCGTTATGCGTTATGGGTTATGCGTTATGTGTTATGCGTTATGCGTTATGCGTTATGCGTTATGCATTATGCGTTATGCGTTATGCGTTATGCGTTATACGTTATGAGTTATGAGTTATGCGTTATGCGATATGCGTCATGCATCAAGCCTTATGCGGTAACGTTATGCGTTATGCGTTTTGCGTTATACGTTATGCAATATGCGTAATGCGTTATGCGTTATGTGTTATGCGTTATGCATTATGCGTTATGCGTTATGCGTTATGCGTTATACGTTATGAGTTATGAGTTATGCGTTATGCGATATGCGTCATGCATCAAGCCTTATGCGGTAACGTTATGCGTTATGCGTTTTGCGTTATACGTTATGCAATATGCGTAATGCGTTATGCGTTATGTGTTATACTTTATGCGTTATGTGTTATACTTTATGCGTTATGCGTAATGCGTTATGCGTTATGCGTTATGCGTTATGCGTTATGCGTTATGCGTTATGGGTTGTGCGTTATGTGTTATGCGATATGCGTTATGCGTTATGCGTTATGCGTTATGCGTTATGCGTTATGCGTTATGCGTTATGCGTTATGCTTTATGCGTTATGCGTTATGCGATATGCGTTATGCGTTATGCGTTATGCGTTATGCGTTATGCGTTATGCGTTATGCGTTATGCGTTATGCGTTATGCGTTATGCGTTATGCGTTATGCGTTGTGCGTTATGTGTTATGCGATATACGTTATGCGTTATGCGTTATGCGTTATGCGTTATGCGTTATGCGTTATACGTTGTACGTTATGCGTGATGCGTTATGTTTTATGCGATATGCGTTATGCGTTATGCGTTATGCGTTATGCGTAATGCGTTATGCGTTATGTGTTATACTTTATGCGTTATGCGTAATGCGTTATGCGTTATGCGTTATGCGTTATGCGTTATGCGTTATGCGTTATGCGTTATGCGTTATGCGTTATGCGTTATGCGTTATGCGTTATGCGTTATGCGTTATGCGTTATGCGTTATGCGTTATGCGTTATGCGTTATGCGTTATGCGTTATGCGTTATGCGTTATGCGTTATGCGTTATGCGTTATGAGTTATGCGTTATGCGTTATGCGTTATGCGTTATGCGTTATGCGTTATGCGTTATGCGTTATGCGTTATGCGTTATGCGTTATGCGTTGTGCGTTATAAGTTTGCGTTATGCGTTATGCGTTATGCTTTATGCGTTATGCGTTATGCGTTAAGCGTTATGCGTTATGCGTTATGCGTTATGCGTTGTGCGTTATGCGTTATGCGTTATGCATTATGCGTTATGCGTTATGCGTTATACGTTATGAGTTATGCGTTATGCGTTATGCGATATGCGTCATGCATCAAGCCTTATGCGGTAACGTTATGCGTTATGCGTTTTGCGTTATACGTTATGCAATATGCGTAATGCGTTATGCGTTATGTGTTATACTTTATGCGGTATGCGTTATGTGTTATACTTTATGCGTTATGCGTAATGCGTTATGCGTTATGCGTTATGCGTTATGCGTTATGCTTTATGCGTTATGCGTTATGCGTTATGCGTTATGCGTTATGCGTTATGTGTTATGCGTCATGCGTTATGCGTTATGCGTTATGCGTTATGCGTTATGCATTTTGCATTATGCGCCATGCGTTATGCGTTATGCGTTATGCGTTGTGCATTATGCGTTGCGCGTTATACGTTTGCGTTGTGCGTTATGCGTTATGCGTTATGTGTTATGCGTTATGCGTTATACGTTATGCGTTATGCATTATGCGTTATGCGTTATGCGTTATGCGTTAAACGGTATGCGTTATGCGTTATACGTTATGCGTTATGCGTTATGCGATATGCGTTATGCGTTATGCGTTATGCGTTATGCGTTATGCGTTATCCGTTGTTCGTTATGCGTTATGCGTTATGCGTGATCCGTTATGTGTTAGTCGATATACGTTTTGCGGTATTCGTTATGCGTTATGCGTTATGCGTTATCCGTTGTTCGTTATGCGTTATGCGTTGTGCGTTATACGTTTGCGTTATGCGTTAGGCGTTATGCGTTATGCGTTAACGTTATGCGTTATGCGTTATCCGTTATGCGTTATGCGTTATGCGTTATGCGTTATGCGTTATGCGTTATGCGTTATGCGTTATGCGTTATGCGTTATGCGTTATGCGTTATGCGTTATGCGTTATGCGTTATGCGTTATGCGTTATGCGTTATGCGTTATGCGTTATGCGTTATGCGTTATGCGTTATGCGTTATGCGTTATGCGTTATGCGTTATGCGTTATGCGTTATGCGTTATGCGTTATGCGTTATGCGTTATGCGTTATGCGTTATGCGTTATGCGTTATGCATTATGCGTTGTGCGTTATGTGTTATGCGATATACGTTATGCGTTATGCGTTATGCGTTATGCGTTATGCGTTATGCGTTATACGTTGTACGTTATGCGTGATGCGTTATGTTTTATGCGATATGCGTTATGCGTTATGCGTTATGCGTTATGCGTGATGCGTTATGCGTTATGCGTTATGTGTTATACTTTATGCGTTATGCGTAATGCGTTATGCGTTATGCGTTATGCGTTATGCGTTATGCGTTATGCGTTATGCGTTATGCGTTATGCGTTATGCTTTATGCGTTATGTTTTATGCGATATGCGTTATGCGTTATGCGTTATGCGTTATGCGTGATGCGTTATGCGTAATGCGTTATGCGTTATGTGTTATACTTTATGCGTTATGCGTTATGTGTTATACTTTATGCGTTATGCGTAATGCGTTATGCGTTATGCGTTATGCGTTATGCGTTATGCGTTATGCGTTATGCGTTATGCGTTATGCGTTATTCGTTATGCGTTATGCGTTATGCGTTATGCTTTATGCGTTATACGTTTGCGTTATGCGTCATGCGTTATGCGTTATGCGTTATACGGTATGCGTTATGCGTTATACGTTATGCGGTATGCGTTATGCTTTATGCGTTATGCGTGATCCGTTATGAGTTAAGCATTATGCGTTTTGCTGTATTCGTTATGCGTTGTGCGTTATACGTTTGCGTTATGCGTTATGCGTTATGCGTTATACGGTATGCGTTATGCGTTATACGTTATGCGTTATGCGTTATGCGTTATGCGATATGCGTTATGCGTTATGCGGTATGCGTTATGCTTTATGCGTTATGCGTTATGCGTTATGCGTTATGCGTTTTGCTTTATGCGTTATGCTTTATGCGTTATGCGTGATCCGTTATGCGTTAGGCGTTATGCGTTATGCGTTAACGTTATGCGTTATGCCTTATGCGTTATGCGTTATGGGTTATGCGTTATGTGTTATGCGATATACGTTATGCGTTATGCGTTATGCGTTATGCGTTATGCGTTATGCGTTATACGTTGTACGTTATGCGTGATGCGTTATGTTTTATGCGATATGCGTTATGCGTTATGCGTTATGCGTTATGCGTGATGCGTTATGCGTAATGCGTTATGCTTTATGTGTTATACTTTTTGCGTTATGCGTAATGCGTTATGCGTTATGCGTTATGCGTTATGCGTTATGCGTTATGCGTTATGCGTTATGCGTTATGCGTTATGCGTTATGCGTTATGCGTTATGCGTTATGCGTTATGCGTTATGCGTTATGCGTTATGCGTTATGCGTTATGCGTTATGCGTTATGCGTTATACGGTATGCGTTATGCGTTATGCGTTATGCGTTATGCGTTATGCGTTATGCGTTATACGTTATGCGTTGTGCGTTATAAGTTTGCGTTATGCGTTATGCGTTATGCTTTATGCGTTATGCGTTATGCGTTATGCGTTATGCGTTATGCGTTATGCGTTATGCGTTATGCATTATGCGTTATGCGTTATGCGTTATGCGTTATACGTTATGAGTTATGCGTTATGCGTTATGCGATATGCGTCATGCATCAAGCCTTATGCGGTAACGTTATGCGTTATGCGTTTTGCGTTATACGTTATGCAATATGCGTAATGCGTTATGCGTTATGTGTTATACTTTATGCGTTATGCGTTATGTGTTATACTTTATGCGTTATGCGTAATGCGTAATGCGTTATGCGTTATGCGTTATGCGTTATGCGTTATGCGTTATGCGTTATGCGTTATGCGTTATGCGTTATGCGTTATGCGTTATGCGTTATGCGTTATGCGTTATGCGTTATGCGTTATGCGTTATGCGTTATGCGTTATGCGTTATGCGTTATGCGTTATGCGTTATGCGTTATGCGTTATGCGTTATGCGTTATGCGTTATGCGTTATGCGTTATGCGTTATGCGTTATGCGTTATGCGTTATGCGTTATGCGTTATGCGTTATGCGTTATGCGTTATGCGTTATGCGTTGTGCGTTATGTGTTATGCGATATACGTTATGCGTTATGCGTTATGCGTTATGCGTTATGCGTTATGCGTTATACGTTGTACGTTATGCGTGATGCGTTATGTTTTATGCGATATGCGTTATGCGTTATGCGTTATGCGTTATGCGTTATGCGTTATGCGTGATGCGTTATGCGTAATGCGTTATGCGTTATGTGTTATACTTTATGCGTTATGCGTAATGCGTTATGCGTTATGCGTTATGCGTTATGCGTTATGCGTTATGCGTTATGCGTTATGCGTTATGCGTTATGCGTTATGCGTTATGCGTTATGCGTTATGCGTTATGCGTTATGCGTTATGCGTTATGCGTTATGCGTTATGCGTTATGCGTTATGCGTTATGCGTTATGCGTTATGCGTTATGCGTTAACGTTATGCGTTATGCCTTATGCGTTATGCGTTATGGGTTATGCGTCATGTGTTATGCGATATAAGTTATGCGTTATGCGTTATGCGTTATGCGTTATACGTTGTACGTTATGCTTTATGCGTTATGTTTTATGCGATATGCGTTATGCGTTATGCGTTATGCGTTATGCGTGATGCGTTATGCGTAATGCGTTATGCGTTATGTGTTATACTTTATGCGTTATGCGTTATGTGTTATACTTTATGCGTTATGCGTAATGCGTTATGCGTTATGCGTTATGCGTTATGCGTTATGCGTTATGCGTTATGCGTTATGCGTTATTCGTTATGCGTTATGCGTTATGCGTTATGCTTTATGCGTTATACGTTTGCGTTATGCGTCATGCGTTATGCGTTATGCGTTATACGGTATGCGTTATGCGTTATACGTTATGCGGTATGCGTTATGCTTTATGCGTTATGCGTGATCCGTTATGAGTTAAGCATTATGCGTTTTGCTGTATTCGTTATGCGTTGTGCGTTATACGTTTGCGTTATGCGTTATGCGTTATGCGTTATACGGTATGCGTTATGCGTTATACGTTATGCGTTATGCGTTATGCTTTATGCGTTATGCGTGATCCGTTATGCGTTAGGCGTTATGCGTTATGCGTTAACGTTATGCGTTAACGTTATGCGTTATGCCTTATGCGCTATGCGTTATGGGTTATGCGTTATGTGTTATGCGATATACGTTATGCGTTATGCGTTATGCGTTATGCGTTATGCGTTATGCGTTATACGTTGTACGTTATGCGTGATGCGTTATGTTTTATGCGATATGCGTTATGCGTTATGCGTTATGCGTTATGCGTGATGCGTTATGCGTAATGCGTTATGCTTTATGTGTTATACTTTATGCGTTATGCGTAATGCGTTATGCGTTATGCGTTATGCGTTATGCGTTATGCGTTATGCGTTATGCGTTATGCGTTATGCGTTATGCGTTATGCGTTATGCGTTAACGTTATGCGTTATGCCTTATGCGTTATGCGTTATGGGTTATGCGTCATGTGTTATGCGATATAAGTTATGCGTTATGCGTTATGCGTTATGCGTTATACGTTGTACGTTATGCTTTATGCGTTATGTTTTATGCGATATGCGTTATGCGTTATGCGTTATGCGTTATGCGTGATGCGTTATGCGTAATGCGTTATGCGTTATGTGTTATACTTTATGCGTTATGCGTTATGTGTTATACTTTATGCGTTATGCGTAATGCGTTATGCGTTATGCGTTATGCGTTATGCGTTATGCGTTATGCGTTATGCGTTATTCGTTATGCGTTATGCGTTATGCGTTATGCTTTATGCGTTATACGTTTGCGTTATGCGTCATGCGTTATGCGTTATGCGTTATACGGTATGCGTTATGCGTTATACGTTATGCGGTATGCGTTATGCTTTATGCGTTATGCGTGATCCGTTATGAGTTAAGCATTATGCGTTTTGCTGTATTCGTTATGCGTTGTGCGTTATACGTTTGCGTTATGCGTTATGCGTTATGCGTTATACGGTATGCGTTATGCGTTATACGTTATGCGTTATGCGTTATGCGTTATGCGATATGCGTTATGCGTTATGCGGTATGCGTTATGCTTTATGCGTTATGCGTTATGCGTTATGCGTTATGCTTTATGCGTTATGCTTTATGCGTTATGCGTGATCCGTTATGCGTTAGGCGTTATGCGTTATGCGTTAACGTTATGCGTTAACGTTATGCGTTATGCCTTATGCGTTATGCGTTATGGGTTATGCGTTATGTGTTATGCGATATACGTTATGCGTTATGCGTTATGCGTTATGCGTTATGCGTTATGCGTTATACGTTGTACGTTATGCGTGATGCGTTATGTTTTATGCGATATGCGTTATGCGTTATGCGTTATGCGTCATGCGTGATGCGTTATGCGTAATGCGTTATGCTTTATGTGTTATACTTTATGCGTTATGCGTAATGCGTTATGCGTTATGCGTTATGCGTTATGCGTTATGCGTTATGCGTTATGCGTTATGCGTTATGCGTTATGCGTTATGCGTTATGCGTTATGCGTTATGCGTTATGCGTTATGCGTTATGCGTTATGCGGTATGCGTTATGCGTTATGCGTTATGCGTTATGCGTTATGCGTTATGCGTTATGCGTTATACGTTATGCGTTGTGCGTTATAAGTTTGCGTTATGCGTTATGCGTTATGCGTTATGCTTTATGCGTTATGCGTTATGCGTTATGCGTTATGCGTTATGCGTTATGCGTTATGCGTTATGCGTTATGCGTTATGCGTTATGCGTTATGCGTTATACGTTATGAGTTATGCGTTATGCGTTATGCGATATGCGTCATGCATCAAGCCTTATGCGGTAACGTTATGCGTTATGCGTTTTGCGTTATACGTTATGCAATATGCGTAATGCGTTATGCGTTATGTGTTATACTTTATGCGTTATGCGTTATGTGTTATACTTTATGCGTTATGCGTAATGCGTTATGCGTTATGCGTTATGCGTTATGCGTTATGCGTTATGCGTTATGCGTTATGCGTTATGCGTTATGCGTTATGGGTTATGCGTTATGTGTTATGCGATATGCGTTATGCGTTATGCGTTATGCGTTATGCGTTAGGCGTTATGCGTTATGCGTTGTGCGTTATACGTTTGCGTTATGCGTAATGCGTTATGCGTTATACGGTATGCGTTATGCGTTATACGTTATGCGTTATGCGTTATGCGTTATGCGATATGCGTTATGCGTTATGCGGTATGCGTTATGCTTTACGCGTTATGCGTTATGCGTTATGCGTTATGCTTTATGCGTTATGCGTTATGCGTTATGCGTTATGCGTTATGCGTTATGCGTTATGCGTTATGCGTTATGCGTTATGCGTTATGCGTTATGCGTTATACGTTATGAGTTATGCGTTATGCGTTATGCGATATGCGTCATGCATCAAGCCTTATGCGGTAACGTTATGCGTTATGCGTTTTGCGTTATACGTTATGCAATATGCGTAATGCGTTATGCGTTATGTGTTATACTTTATGCGTTATGCGTTATGTGTTATACTTTATGCGTTATGCGTAATGCGTTATGCGTTATGCGTTATGCGTTATGCGTTATGCGTTATGCGTTATGCGTTATGCGTTATGCGTTATGCGTTATGCGTTATGGGTTATGCGTTATGTGTTATGCGATATGCGTTATGCGTTATGCGTTATGCGTTATGCGTTAGGCGTTATGCGTTATGCGTTGTGCGTTATACGTTTGCGTTATGCGTAATGCGTTATGCGTTATTCGGTATGCGTTATGCGTTATTCGTTATGCGTTATGCGTTATGCGTTATGCGATATGCGTTATGCGTTATGCGGTATGCGTTATGCTTTACGCGTTATGCGTTATGCGTTATGCGTTATGCTTTATGCGTTATGCTTTATGCGTTATGCGTGATCCGTTATGCGTTAGGCGTTATGCGTTAAGCGTTAACGTTATGCGTTATGCCTTATGCGTTATGCGTTATGGGTTATGCGTTATGTGTTATGCGATATACGTTATGCGTTATGCGTTATGCGTTATGCGTTATGCGTTATGCGTTATGCGTTATACGTTGTACGTTATGCGTGATGCGTTATGTTTTATGCGATATGCGTTATGCGTTATGCGTTATGCGTTATGCGTTATGCGTTATGCGTTATGCGTTATGCGTTATGCGTTATGCGTTATGCGTTATGCGTTATGCGTTATGCGTTATGCGTTATGCGTTATACGTTATGCGTTGTGCGTTATAAGTTTGCGTTATGCGTTATGCGTTATGCGTTATGCTTTATGCGTTATGCGTTATGCGTTATGCGTTATGCGTTATGCGTTATGCGTTATGCGTTATGCGTTATGCATTATGCGTTATGCGTTATGCGTTATGCGTTATGCGTTATGCGTTATGCGTTATGCGTTATGCGTTATGCGTTATGCGTTATGCGTTATACGTTGTACGTTATGCGTGATGCGTTATGTTTTATGCGATATGCGTTATGCGTTATGCGTTATGCGTTATGCGTTATGCGTTATGCGTTATGCGTTATGCGTTATGCGTTATGCGTTATGCGTTATGCGTTATGCGTTATGCGTTATGCGTTATGCGTTATACGTTGTACGTTATGCGTGATGCGTTATGTTTTATGCGATATGCGTTATGCGTTATGCGTTATGCGTTATGCGTTATGCGTTATGCGTTATGCGTTATGCGTTATGCGTTATGCGTTATGCGTTATGCGTTATGCGTTATGCGTTATGCGTTATGCGTTATGCGTTATGCGTTATACGTTATGCGTTGTGCGTTATAAGTTTGCGTTATGCGTTATGCGTTATGCGTTATGCGTTATGCGTTATGCGTTATGCGTTATGCATTATGCGTTATGCGTTATGCGTTATGCGTTATGCGTTATGCGTTATGCGTTATGCGTTATGCGTTATGCGTTATGCGTTATGCGTTATACGTTGTACGTTATGCGTGATGCGTTATGTTTTATGCGATATGCGTTATGCGTTATGCGTTATGCGTTATGCGTTATGCGTTATGCGTTATGCGTTATGCGTTATGCGTTATGCGTTATGCGTTATGCGTTATGCGTTATGCGTTATGCGTTATGCGTTATGCGTTATGCGTTATACGTTATGCGTTGTGCGTTATAAGTTTGCGTTATGCGTTATGCGTTATGCGTTATGCGTTATGCGTTATGCGTTATACGTTATGCGTTGTGCCTTATGCGTTATGCGTTATGGGTTATGCGTTATGTGTTATGCGATATACGTTATGCGTTATGCGTTATGCGTTATGCGTTATGCGTTATGCGTTATGCGTTATGCGTTATACGTTGTACGTTATGCGTGATGCGTTATGTTTTATGCGATATGCGTTATGCGTTATGCGTTATGCGTTATGCGTTATGCGTTATGCGTTATGCGTTATGCGTTATGCGTTATGCGTTATGCGTTATGCGTTATGCGTTATGCGTTATGCGTTATGCGTTATGCGTTATGCGTTATACGTTATGCGTTGTGCGTTATAAGTTTGCGTTATGCGTTATGCGTTATGCGTTATGCTTTATGCGTTATGCGTTATGCGTTATGCGTTATGCGTTATGCGTTATGCGTTATGCGTTATGCGTTATGCATTATGCGTTATGCGTTATGCGTTATGCGTTATGCGTTATACGTTATGAGTTATGCGTTATGCGTTATGCGATATGCGTCATGCATCAAGCCTTATGCGGTAACGTTATGCGTTATGCGTTTTGCGTTTTGCGTTATAGGTTATGCAATATGCGTAATGCGTTATGCGTTATGTGTTATACTTTATGCGTTATGTGTTATACTTTATGCGTTATGCGTAATGCGTTATGCGTTATGCGTTATGCGTTATGCGTTATGCGTTATGCGTTATGCGTTATGCGTTATGGGTTATGCGTTATGTGTTATGCGATATGCGTTATGCGTTATGCGTTATGCGTTATGCGTTAGGCGTTATGCGTTATGCGTTGTGCGTTATACGTTTGCGTTATGCGTAATGCGTTATGCGTTATACGGTATGCGTTATGCGTTATACGTTATGCGTTATGCGTTATACGTTATGCGATATGCGTTATGCGTTATGCGGTATGCGTTATGCTTTACGCGTTATGCGTTATGCGTTATGCTTTATGCGTTATGCTTTATGCGTTATGCGTGATCCGTTATGCGTTAGGCGTTATGCGTTATGCGTTAACGTTATGCGTTATGCCTTATGCGTTATGCGTTATGGGTTATGCGTTATGTGTTATGCGATATACGTTATGCGTTATGCGTTATGCGTTATGCGTTATGTGTTATGCGTTATGCGTTATACGTTGTACGTTATGCGTGATGCGTTATGTTTTATGCGATATGCGTTATGCGTTATGCGTTATGCGTTATGCGTTATGCGTGATGCGTTATGCGTAATGCGTTATGCGTTATGTGTTATACTTTATGCGTTATGCGTAATGCGTTATGCGTTATGCGTTATGCGTTATGCGTTATGCGTTATGCGTTATGCGTTATGCGTTATGCGTTATGCGTTATGCGTTATGCGTTACGCGTTATGCGTTACGCGTTATGCGTTACGCGTTATGCGTTACGCGTTATGCGTTATGCGTTATGCGTTATGCGTTATGCATTATGCGTTATGCGTTATGCGTTATGCGTTATGCGTTATGCGTTATGCGTTATGCGTTATGCGTTATGCGTTATGCGTTATGCGTTAACGTTATGCGTTATGCGTTATGCGTTATGCGTTATGCGTTATGCGTTATGCGTTATGCGTTATGCGTTATGCGTTTCGCGTTATGCGTTACGCTTTATGCGTTACGCGTTATGCGTTATGCGTTATGCGTTATGCGTTATGCGTTATGCGTTATGCGTTATGCGTTATGCGTTATGCGTTATGCGTTAACGTTATGCGTTATGCCTTATGCGTTATGCGTTATGGGTTATGCGTTATGTGTTATGCGATATACGTTATGCGTTATGCGTTATGCGTTATGCGTTATGCGTTATGCGTTATGCGTTATGCGTTATACGTTGTACGTTATGCGTGATGCGTTATGTTTTATGCGATATGCGTTATGCGTTATGCGTTATGCGTTATGCGTGATGCGTTATGCGTAATGCGTTATGCTTTATGTGTTATACTTTATGCGTTATGCGTAATGCGTTATGCGTTATGCGTTATGCGTTATGCGTTATGCGTTATGCGTTATGTGTTATGCGATATGCGTTATGCGTTATGCGTTATGCGTTATGCGTTAGGCGTTATGCGTTATGCGTTGTGCGTTATACGTTTGCGTTATGCGTAATGCGTTATGCGTTATACGGTATGCGTTATGCGTTATACGTTATGCGTTATGCGTTATACGTTATGCGTTATGCGTTATGCGTTATACGTTATGAGTTATGCGTTATGCGTTATGCGATATGCGTCATGCATCAAGCCTTATACGGTAACGTTATGCGTTATGCGTTTTGCGTTATACGTTATGCAATATGCGTAATGCGTTATGCGTTATGTGTTATACTTTATGCGTTATGCGTTATGTGTTATACTTTATGCGTTATGCGTAATGCGTTATGCGTTATGCGTTATGCGTTATGCGTTATGGGTTATGCGTTATGTGTTATGCGATATGCGTTATGCGTTATGCGTTATGCGTTATGCGTTATGCGTTATGCGTTATGCGTTATGCGTTGTGCGTTATACGTTTGCGTTATGCGTAATGCGTTATGCGTTATACGGTATGCGTTATGCGTTATACGTTATGCGTTATGCGTTATGCGTTATGCGATATGCGTTATGCGTTATGCGGTATGCGTTATGCTTTACGCGTTATGCGTTATGCGTTATACGGTATGCGTTATGCGTTATGCGTTATGCGTTATGCGTTATGCGTTATGCGTTATGCGTTATGCGTTATGCGTTATGCGTTATGCGATATGCGTTATGCGTAATGCGTTATGCGTTATGCTTTATGCGTTATGCGTTATGCGTTATGCGTTATGCGTTATGCTTTATGCGTTATGCTTTATGCGTTATGCGTGATCCGTTATGCGTTAGGCGTTATGCGTTATGCGTTATCGTTATGCGTTATGCCTTATGCGTTATGCGTTATGGGTTATGCGTTATGTGTTAGGCGATATACGTTATGCGTTATGCGTTATGCGTTATGCGTTATGCGTTATACGTTGTACGTTATGCTTTATGCGTTATGTTTTATGCGATATGCGTTATGCGTTATGCGTTATGCGTTATGCGTTATGCGTGATGCGTTATGCGTAATGCGTTATGCGTTATGTGTTATACTTTATGCGTTATGCGTTATGTGTTATACTTTATGCGTTATGCGTAATGCGTTATGCGTTATGCGTTATGCGTTATGCGTTATGCGTTATGCGTTATGCGTTATGCGTTATGCGTTATGCGTTATGCGTTATGCGTTGTGCGTTATTAGTTTGCGTTATGCGTTATGCGTTATGCGTTATGCTTTATGCGTTATGCGTTATGCGTTATGCGTTATACGTTATGCGTTAGGCGTTATGCGTGATCCGTTATGTGTTAGGCGATATACGTTTTGCGGTATTCGTTATGCGTTATGCGTTATGCGTTATCCGTTGTTCGTTATGCGTTATGCATTATGCTTTATGCGTTATGCGTTATGAGTTACACGTTATGCGTTATTCGATATGCGTTATGCGTTATGCGTTATGCGTTATGCGTTATGCGTTATGCGTGATCCGTTATGCGTTAAGCATTATGCGTTTTGCTGTATTCGTTATGCGTTGTGCGTTATACGTTTGCGTTATGCGTTATGCGTTATGCGTTATGCGTTATGCGTTATGCGTTATGCGTTATGCGTTATGCGTTATTAGTTTGCGTTATGCGTTATGCGTTATGCGTTATGCTTTATGCGTTATGCGTTATGCGTTATGCGTTATACGTTATGCGTTAGGCGTTATGCGTGATCCGTTATGTGTTAGGCGATATACGTTTTGCGGTATTCGTTATGCGTTATGCGTTATGCGTTATCCGTTGTTCGTTATGCGTTATGCATTATGCTTTATGCGTTATGCGTTATGAGTTACACGTTATGCGTTATTCGATATGCGTTATGCGTTATGCGTTATGCGTTATGCGTTATGCGTTATGCGTGATCCGTTATGCGTTAAGCATTATGCGTTTTGCTGTATTCGTTATGCGTTGTGCGTTATACGTTTGCGTTATGCGTCATGCGTTATGCGTTATGCGTTATACGGTATGCGTTATGCGTTATACGTTATGCGGTATGCGTTATGCTTTATGCGTTATGCGTGATCCGTTATGCGTTAAGCATTATGCGTTTTGCTGTATTCGTTATGCGTTGTGCGTTATAAGTTTGCGTTATGCGTTATGCGTTATGCGTTATACGGTATGCGTTATGCGTTATACGTTATGCGTTATGCGTTATGCGATATGCGTTATGTGTTATGCGGTATGCGTTATGCTTTATGCGTTATGCGTTATGCGTTATGCGTGATCCGTTATGCGTTAGGCGTTATGCGTTATGCGTTAACGTTATGCGTTATGCCTTATGCGTTATGCGTTATGGGTTACGCGTTATGTGTTACGCGATATACGTTATGCGTTAAGCATTATGCGTTTTGCTGTATTCGTTATGCGTTGTGCGTTATACGTTTGCGTTATGCGTCATGCGTTATGCGTTATGCGTTATACGGTATGCGTTATGCGTTATACGTTATGCGGTATGCGTTATGCTTTATGCGTTATGCGTGATCCGTTATGCGTTAAGCATTATGCGTTTTGCTGTATTCGTTATGCGTTGTGCGTTATAAGTTTGCGTTATGCGTTATGCGTTATGCGTTATACGGTATGCGTTATGCGTTATACGTTATGCGTTATGCGTTATGCGATATGCGTTATGCGTTATGCGGTATGCGTTATGCTTTATGCATTATGCGTTATGCGTTATGCGTGATCCGTTATGCGTTAGGCGTTATGCGTTATGCGTTAACGTTATGCGTTATGCCTTATGCGTTATGCGTTATGGGTTATGCGTTATGTGTTACGCGATATACGTTATGCGTTATGCGTTATGCGTTATGCGTTATGCGTTATGCGTTATACGTTATACGTTGTACGTTATGCGTGATGCGTTATGTTTTATGCGATATGCGTTATGCGTTATGCGTTATGCGTTATGCGTGATGCGTTATGCGTAATGCGTTATGCGTTATGAGTTATACTTTATGCGTTATGCGTTATGCGTTATGCGTTATGCGTTATGCGTTATGCGTTATGCGTTATGCGTTATGCGTTATGCGTTATGCGTTATGCGTTATGCGTTATGCGTTATTAGTTTGCGTTATGCGTTATGCGTTATGCGTTATGCTTTATGCGTTATGCGTTATGCGTTATGCGTTATACGTTATGCGTTAGGCGTTATGCGTGATCCGTTATGTGTTAGGCGATATACGTTTTGAGGTATTCGTTATGCGTTATGCGTTATGCGTTATCCGTTGTTCGTTATGCGTTATGCATTATGCTTTATGCGTTATGCGTTTCGAGTTACACGTTATGCGTTATTCGATATGCGTTATGCGTTATGCGTTATGCGTTATGCGTTATGCGTTATGCGTGATCCGTTATGCGTTAAGCATTATGCGTTCTGCTGTATTCGTTATGCGTTGTGCGTTATACGTTTGCGTTATGCGTCATGCGTTATGCGTTATGCGTTATACGGTATGCGTTATGCGTTATACGTTATGCGGTATGCGTTATGCTTTATGCGTTATGCGTGATCCGTTATGCGTTAAGCATTATGCGTTTTGCTGTATTCGTTATGCGTTGTGCGTTATACGTTTGCGTTATGCGTCATGCGTTATGCGTTATGCGTTATACGGTATGCGTTATGCGTTATACGTTATGCGGTATGCGTTATGCTTTATGCGTTATGCGTGATCCGTTATGCGTTAAGCATTATGCGTTTTGCTGTATTCGTTATGTGTTGTGCGTCATGCGTTATGCGTTATGCGTTATACGGTATGCGTTATGCGTTATACGTTATGCGGTATGCGTTATGCTTTATGCGTTATGCGTGATCCGTTATGCGTTAAGCATTATGCGTTTTGCTGTATTCGTTATGTGTTGTGCGTTATAAGTTTGCGTTATGCGTTATGCGTTATACGGTATGCGTTATGCGTTATACGTTATGCGTTATGCGTTATGCGATATGCGTTATGCGTTATGCGTTATGCGTTATGCGTTATACGTTATACGTTGTACGTTATGCGTGATGCGTTATGTTTTATGCGATATGCGTTATGCGTTATGCGTTATGCGTGATGCGTTATGCGTAATGCGTTATGCGTTATGAGTTATACTTTATGCGTTATGCGTAATGCGTTATGCGTTATGCGTTATGCGTTATGCGTTATGCGTTATGCGTTATGCGTTATGCGTTATGCGTTATGCGTTATGCGTTATGCGTTATGCGTTATGCGTTATGCGTTATGCGTTATGCGTTATGCGTTATGCGTTATGCGTTATGCGTTATGCGTTATGCGTTATGCGTTATGCGTTATGCGTTATGCGTTATGCGTTATGCGTTATGCGTTATGCGTTATGCGTTATACGTTATGCGTTGTGCGTTATAAGTTTGCGTTATGCGTTATGCGTTATGCGTTATGCTTCATGCGTTATGCGTTATGCGTTATGCGTTATGCGTTATGCGTTATGCGATATGCGTTATGCGTTATGCGGTATGCGTTATGCTTTATGCGTTATGCGTTATACGTTATGCGTGATCCGTTATGCGTTAGGCGTTATGCGTTATGCGTTAACGTTATGCGTTATGCCTTATGCGTTATGCGTTATGGGTTATGCGTTATGTGTTATGCGATATACGTTATGCGTTATGCGTTATGCGTTATGCGTTATGCGTTATACGTTATACGTTGTACGTTATGCGTGATGCGTTATGTTTTATGCGATATGCGTTATGCGTTATGCGTTATGCGTGATGCGTTATGCGTAATGCGTTATGCGTTATGAGTTATACTTTATGCGTTATGCGTAATGCGTTATGCGTTATGCGTTATGCGTTATGCGTTATGCGTTATGCGTTATGCGTTATGCGTTATGCGTTATGCGTTATGCGTTATGCGTTATGCGTTATGCGTTATGCGTTATGCGTTATGCGTTATGCGTTATGCGTTATGCGTTATGCGTTATGCGTTATGCGTTATGCGTTATGCGTTATGCGTTATGCGTTATGCGTTATGCGTTATGCGTTATGCGTTATGCGTTATGCGTTATGCGTTATGCGTTATGCGTTATGCGTTATGCGTTATACGTTATGCGTTGTGCGTTATAAGTTTGCGTTATGCGTTATGCGTTATGCGTTATGCTTCATGCGTTATGCGTTATGCGTTATGCGTTATGCGTTATGCGTTATGCGATATGCGTTATGCGTTATGCGGTATGCGTTATGCTTTATGCGTTATGCGTTATACGTTATGCGTGATCCGTTATGCGTTAGGCGTTATGCGTTATGCGTTAACGTTATGCGTTATGCCTTATGCGTTATGCGTTATGGGTTATGCGTTATGTGTTATGCGATATACGTTATGCGTTATGCGTTATCCGTTATGCGTTATGCGTTATACGTTATACGTTGTACGTTATGCGTGATGCGTTATGTTTTATGCGATATGCGTTATGTGTTATGCGTTATGCGTGATGCGTTATGCGTAATGCGTTATGCGTTATGAGTTATACTTTATGCGTTATGCGTAATGCGTTATGCGTTATGCGTTATGCGTTATGCGTTATGCGTTATGCGTTATGCGTTATGCGTTATGCGTTATGCGTTATGCGTTATGCGTTATGCGTTATGCGTTATGCGTTATGCGTTATGCGTTATGCGTTATGCGTTATGCGTTATGCGTTATGCGTTATGCGTTATGCGTTATGCGTTATGCGTTATGCGTTATGCGTTATGCGTTATGCGTTATGCGTTATGCGTTATGCGTTATACGTTATGCGTTGTGCGTTATAAGTTTGCGTTATGCGTTATGCGTTATGCGTTATGCGTTATGCGTTATGCGTTATGCGTTATGCGTTATGCGTTATGCGTTATGCGTTATGCGTTATGCGTTATGCGTTATGCGTTATGCGTTATGCGTTATGCGTTATGCGTTATTAGTTTGCGTTATGCGTTATGCGTTATGCGTTATGCTTTATGCGTTATGCGTTATGCGTTATGCGTTATACGTTATGCGTTAGGCGTTATGCGTGATCCGTTATGTGTTAGGCGATATACGTTTTGCGGTATTCGTTATGCGTTATGCGTTATGCGTTATCCGTTGTTCGTTATGCGTTATGCATTATGCTTTATGCGTTATGCGTTATGAGTTACACGTTATGCGTTATTCGATATGCGTTATGCGTTATGCGTTATGCGTTATGCGTTATGCGTTATGCGTGATCCGTTATGCGTTAAGCATTATGCGTTTTGCTGTATTCGTTATGCGTTGTGCGTTATACGTTTGCGTTATGCGTCATGCGTTATGCGTTATGCGTTATACGGTATGCGTTATGCGTTATACGTTATGCGGTATGCGTTATGCTTTATGCGTTATGCGTGATCCGTTATGCGTTAAGCATTATGCGTTTTGCTGTTGTCGTTATGCGTTGTGCGTTATAAGTTTGCGTTATGCGTTATGCGTTATGCGTTATACGGATGCGTTATGCGTTATACGTTATGCGTTATGCGTTATGCGATATGCGTTATGCGTTATGCGGTATGCGTTATGCTTTATGCGTTATGCGTTATGCGTTATGCGTGATCCGTTATGCGTTAGGCGTTATGCGTTATGCGTTAACGTTATGCGTTATGCCTTATGCGTTATGCGTTATGGGTTATGCGTTATGTGTTACGCGATATACGTTATGCGTTATGCGTTATGCGTTATGCGTTATGCGTTATACGTTATACGTTGTACGTTATGCGTGATGCGTTATGTTTTATGCGATATGCGTTATGCGTTATGCGTTATGCGTTATGCGTGATGCGTTATGCGTAATGCGTTATGCGTTATGAGTTATACTTTATGCGTTATGCGTTATGCGTTATGCGTTATGCGTTATGCGTTATGCGTTATGCGTTATGCGTTATGCGTTATGCGTTATGCGTTATGCGTTATGCGTTATGCGTTGTGGGTTATGCGTTATGCGTTATGCATTATGCGTTATGCGTTATGCGTTATACGTTATGAGTTATGCGTTATGCGTTATGCGTTATGCGTTATGCGTTATGCGTTGTGCGTTATGTGTTATGCGATATACGTTATGCGTTATGCGTTATGCGTTATGCGTTATGCGTTATGCGTTATACGTTGTACGTTATGCGTGATGCGTTATGTTTTATGCGATATGCGTTATGCGTTATGCGTTATGCGTTATGCGTAATGCGTTATGCGTTATGTGTTATACTTTATGCGTTATGCGTAATGCGTTATGCGTTATGCGTTATGCGTTATGCGTTATGCGTTATGCGTTATGCGTTATGCGTTATGCGTTATGCGTTATGCGTTATGCGTTATGCGTTATGCATTATGCGTTATGCGTTATGCGTTATACGTTATGAGTTATGCGTTATGCGTTATGCGATATGCGTCATGCATCAAGCCTTATGCGGTAACGTTATGCGTTATGCGTTTTGCGTTATACGTTATGCAATATGCGTAATGCGTTATGCGTTATGTGTTATACTTTATGCGTTATGCGTTATGCGTTATGCGTTATGCGTTATGCGTTATGCGTTATGCGTTATGCGATATGCGTTATGCGTTATGCGTTATGCGTTATGCGTTATGCGTTATGCGTTATGCGTTATGCGTTATGCGTTATGCGTTATGCGTTATGCGTTATGCGTTATGCGTTGTGCGTTATGTGTTATGCGATATACGTTATGCGTTATGCGTTATGCGTTATGCGTTATGCGTTATGCGTTATACGTTGTACGTTATGCGTGATGCGTTATGTTTTATGCGATATGCGTTATGCGTTATGCGTTATGCGTTATGCGTAATGCGTTATGCGTTATGTGTTATACTTTATGCGTTATGCGTAATGCGTTATGCGTTATGCGTTATGCGTTATGCGTTATGCGTTATGCGTTATGCGTTATGCGTTATGCGTTATGCGTTATGCGTTATGCGTTATGCGTTATGCGTTATGCGTTATGCGTTATGCGTTATGCGTTATGCGTTATGCGTTATGCGTTATGCGTTATGCGTTATGCGTTATGCGTTATGCGTTATGCGTTATGCGTTATGAGTTATGCGTTATGCGTTATGCGTTATGCGTTATGCGTTATGCGTTATGCGTTATGCGTTATGCGTTATGCGTTATGCGTTATGCGTTATGCGTTGTGCGTTATAAGTTTGCGTTATGCGTTATGCGTTATGCTTTATGCGTTATGCGTTATGCGTTATGCGTTATGCGTTATGCGTTATGCGTTATGCGTTGTGCGTTATGCGTTATGCGTTATGCATTATGCGTTATGCGTTATGCGTTATACGTTATGAGTTATGCGTTATGCGTTATGCGATATGCGTCATGCATCAAGCCTTATGCGGTAACGTTATGCGTTATGCGTTTTGCGTTATACGTTATGCAATATGCGTATTGCGTTATGCGTTATGTGTTATACTTTATGCGTTATGCGTTATGTGTTATACTTTATGCGTTATGCGTAATGCGTTATGCGTTATGCGTTATGCGTTATGCGTTATGCTTTATGCGTTATGCGTTATGCGTTATGCGTTATGCGTTATGCGTTATGCGTTATGCGTCATGCGTTATGCGTTATGCGTTATGCGTTATGCGTTATGCATTTTGCATTATGCGCCATGCGTTATGCGTTATGCGTTATGCGTTGTGCATTATGCGTTGCGCGTTATACGTTTGCGTTGTGCGTTATGCGTTATGCGTTATGTGTTATGCGTTATGCGTTATACGTTATGCGTTATGCATTATGCGTTATGCGTTATGCGTTATGCGTTAAACGGTATGCGTTATGCGTTATACGTTATGCGTTATGCGGTATGCGATATGCGTTATGCGTTATGCGTTATGCGTTATGCGTTATGCGTTATCCGTTGTTCGTTATGCGTTATGCGTTATGCGTGATCCGTTATGTGTTAGTCGATATACGTTTTGCGGTATTCGTTATGCGTTATGCGTTATGCGTTATCCGTTGTTCGTTATGCGTTATGCGTTGTGCGTTATACGTTTGCGTTATGCGTTAGGCGTTATGCGTTATGCGTTAACGTTATGCGTTATGCGTTATCCGTTATGCGTTATGCGTTATGCGTTATGCGTTATGCGTTATGCGTTATGCGTTATGCGTTATGCGTTATGCGTTATGCGTTATGCGTTATGCGTTATGCGTTATGCGTTATGCGTTATGCGTTATGCGTAATGCGTTATGCGTTATGCGTTATGCGTTATACGTTATGCGTTATGCGTTATGCGTTATGCGTTATGCGTTATGCGTTATGCGTTATGCGTTATGCGTTATGCGTTATGCGTTATGCGTTATGCGTTATGCGTTATGCGTTATGCGTTATGCGTTATGCGTTATGCGTTATGCGTTATGCGTTATGCGTTATGCCGTATGCGTTATGCGTTATGCGTTATGCGTTATGCGTTATGCGTTATGCGTTATGCGTTATGCGTTATGCGTTATGCGTTATGCGTTATGCGTTATGCGTTATGCGTTATGCGTTATGCGTTATGCGTTATGCGTTATGCGTTATGCGTTGTGCGTTATGTGTTATGCGATATACGTTATGCGTTATGCGTTATGCGTTATGCGTTATGCGTTATGCGTTATGCGTTATACGTTGTACGTAATGCGTGATGCGTTATGTTTTATGCGATATGCGTTATGCGTTATGCGTTATGCGTTATGCGTGATGCGTTATGCGTAATGCGTTATGCGTTATGTGTTATACTTTATGCGTTATGCGTAATGCGTTATGCGTTATGCGTTATGCGTTATGCGTTATGCGTTATGCGTTATGCGTTATGCGTTATGCGTTATGCGTTATGCGTTATGCGTTATGCGTTATGCGTTATGCGTTATGCGTTATGCGTTATGCGTTATGCGTGATGCGTGATGCGTTATGCGTTATGCGTTATGCGTTATGCGTTATGCGTTATGCGTTATGCGTTATGCGTTATGCGTTATGCGTTATGCGTTATGCGTTATGCGTTATGCGTTATGCGTTATGCGTTATGCGTTATGCGTTATGCGTTAACGTTATGCGTTATGCCTTATGCGTTATGCGTTATGGGTTATGCGTCATGTGTTATGCGATATAAGTTATGCGTTATGCGTTATGCGTTATGCGTTATGCGTTATACGTTGTACGTTATGCTTTATGCGTTATGTTTTATGCGATATGCGTTATGCGTTATACGGTATGCGTTATGCGTTATACGTTATGCGGTATGCGTTATGCTTTATGCGTTATCGTGATCCGTTATGAGTTAAGCATTATGCGTTTTGCTGTATTCGCTATGCGTTGTGCGTTATACGTTTGCGTTATGCGTTATGCGTTATGCGTTATACGGTATGCGTTATGCGTTATACGTTATGCGTTATGCGTTATGCGTTATGCGTTATGCGATATGCGTTATGCGTTATGCGGTATGCGTTATGCTTTATGCGTTATGCGTTATGCGTTATGCGTTATGCTTTATGCGTTATGCTTTATGCGTTATGCGTGATCCGTTATGCGTTAGGCGTTATGCGTTATGCGTTAACGTTATGCGTTATGCCTTATGCGTTATGCGTTATGGGTTATGCGTTATGTGTTATGCGATATACGTTATGCGTTATGCGTTATGCGTTATGCGTTATGCGTTATGCGTTATACGTTGTACGTTATGCGTGATGCGTTATGTTTTATGCGTTATGCGTTATGCGTTATGCGTGATGCGTTATGCGTAATGCGTTATGCTTTATGTGTTATACTTTATGCGTTATGCGTAATGCGTTATGCGTTATGCGTTATGCGTTATGCGTTATGCGTTATGCGTTATGCGTTATGCGTTATGCGTTATGCGTTATGCGTTATGCGTTATGCGTTATGCGTTATGCGTTATGCGTTATGCGTTATGCGGTATGCGTTATGCGTTATGCGTTATGCGTTATGCGTTATGCGTTATGCGTTATACGTTATGCGTTGTGCGTTATAAGTTTGCGTTATGCGTTATGCGTTATGCGTTATGCTTTATGCGTTATGCGTTATGCGTTATGCGTTATGCGTTATGCGTTATGCGTTATGCATTATGCGTTATGCGTTATGCGTTATGCGTTATACGTTATGAGTTATGCGTTATGCGTTATGCGATATGCGTCATGCATCAAGCCTTATGCGGTAACGTTATGCGTTATGCGTTTTGCGTTATACGTTATGCAATATGCGTAATGCGTTATGCGTTATGTGTTATACTTTATGCGTTATTAGTTATGTGTTATACTTTATGCGTTATGCGTAATGCGTTATGCGTTATGCGTTATGCGTTATGCGTTATGCGTTATGCGTTATGCGTTATGCGTTATGCGTTATGCGTTATGCGTTATGCGTCATGCGTTATGCGTTATGCGTTATGCGTTATGCATTTTGCATTATGCGCCATGCGTTATGCGTTATGCGTTATGCGTTATGCGTTATGCATTATGCGTTGTGCGTTATACGCTTGCGTTGTGCGTTATGCGTTATACGGTATGCGTTATGCGTTATACGTTATGCGTTATGCGTTATGCGATATGCGTTATGCGTGATCCGTTATGCGTTAAGCATTATGCGTTTTGCTGTATTCGTTATGCGTTGTGCGTTATTCGTTTGCGTTATGCGTCATGCGTTATGCGTTATGCGTTATACGGTATGCGTTATGCGTTATACGTTATGCGTTATGCGTAATGCGTTATGCGTTATGCGTTATGCGTTATGCGTTATTAGTTTGCGTTATGCGTTATGCGTTATGCGTTATGCGTGATCCGTTATGCGTTAGGCGTTATGCGTTATGCGTTAACGTTATGAGTTATGCCTTATGCGTTATGCGTTATGGGTTATGCGTTATGTGTTATGCGATATACGTTATGCGTTATGCGTTATGCGTTATGCGTTATGCGTTATGCTTTATGCGTTATGCGTTATGCGTTATGCGTTATGCGTTATGCTTTATGCGTTATGCTTTATGCGTTATGCGTGATCCGTTATGCGTTAGGCGTTATGCGTTATGCGTTAACGTTATGCGTTATGCCTTATGCGTTATGCGTTATGGGTTATGCGTTATGTGTTATGCGATATACGTTATGCGTTATGCGTTATGCGTTATGCGTTATGCGTTATGCGTTATGCGTTATGCGTTATGCGTTATGCGTTATGCGTTATGCGTTATGCGTTGTGCGTTATACGTTTGCGTTATGCGTTATGCGATATACGTTATGCGTTATGCGTTATGCGTTATGCGTTATGCGTTATGCGTTATACGTTGTACGTTATGCTTTATGCGTTATGTTTTATGCGATATGCGTTATGCGTTATGCGTTATGCGTTATGCGTTATGCGTGATGCGTTATGCGTAATGCGTTATGCGTTATGTGTTATACTTTATGCGTTATGCGTTATGTGTTATACTTTATGCGTTATGCGTAATGCGTTATGCGTTATGCGTTATGCGTTATGCGTTATGCGTTATGCGTTATGCTTTATGCTTTATGCGTTATGCGTTATGCGTTATGCGTTATACGTTATGCGTTATGCGTTATGCGTGATCCGTTATGTGTTAGGCGATATACGTTTTGCGGTATTCGTTATGCGTTATGCGTTATGCGTTATCCGTTGTTCGTTATGCGTTATGCGTTATGAGTTACACGTTATGCGTTATTCGATATGCGTTATGCGTTATGCGTTATGCGTTATGCGTGATCCGTTATGCGTTAAGCATTATGCGTTTTGCTGTATTCGTTATGCGTTGTGCGTTATACGTTTGCGTTATGCGTCATGCGTTATGCGTTATGCGTTATACGGTATGCGTTATGCGTTATACGTTATGCGGTATGCGTTATGCTTTATGCGTTATGCGTGATCCGTTATGCGTTAAGCATTAAGCGTTTTGCTGTATTCGTTATGCGTTGTGCGTTATACGTTTGCGTTATGCGTTATGCGTTATGCGTTATACGGTATGCGTTATGCGTTATACGTTATGCGTTATGCGTTATGCGATATGCGTTATGCGTTATGCGGTATGCGTTATGCTTTATGCGTTATGCGTTATGCGTTATGCTTTATGCGTTATGCTTTATGCGTTATGCGTGATCCGATAAGCGTTAGGCGTTATGCGTTATGCGTTAACGTTATGAGTTATGCCTTATGCGTTATGCGTTATGGGTTATGCGTTATGTGTTATGCGATATACGTTATGCGTTATGCGTTATGCGTTATGCGTTATGCGTTATGCTTTATGCGTTATGCGTTATGCGTTATGCGTTATGCGTTATGCTTTATGCGTTATGCTTTATGCGTTATGCGTGATCCGTTATGCGTTAGGCGTTATGCGTTATGCGTTAACGTTATGCGTTATGCCTTATGCGTTATGCGTTATGGGTTATGCGTTATGTGTTATGCGATATACGTTATGCGTTATGCGTTATGCGTTATGCGTTATGCGTTATGCGTTATGCGTTATGCGTTATGCGTTATGCGTTATGCGTTATGCGTTATGCGTTGTGCGTTATACGTTTGCGTTATGCGTTATGCGTTATACGGTATGCGTTATGCGTTATACGTTATGCGTTATGCGTTATGCGATATGCGTTATGCGTTATGCGTTATGCGTTATGCTTTATGCGTTATGCGTTATGCGTTATGCGTTATGCTTTATGCGTTATGCTTTATGCGTTATGCGTGATCCGTTATGCGTTAGGCGTTATGCGTTATGCGTTATCGTTATGCGTTATGCCTTATGCGTTATGCGTTATGGGTTATGCGTTATGTGTTATGCGATATACGTTATGCGTTATGCGTTATGCGTTATGCGTTATGCGTTATGCGTTATGCGTTATACGTTGTACGTTATGCTTTATGCGTTATGTTTTATGCGATATGCGTTATGCGTTATGCGTTATGCGTTATGCGTTATGCGTGATGCGTTATGCGTAATGCGTTATGCGTTATGTGTTATACTTTATGCGTTATGCGTTATGTGTTATACTTTATGCGTTATGCGTAATGCGTTATGCGTTATGCGTTATGCGTTATGCGTTATGCGTTATGCGTTATGCTTTATGCTTTATGCGTTATGCGTTATGCGTTATGCGTTATGCGTTATGCGTTATGCGTTATGCGTTATGCGTTATGCGTTATGCGTTATGCGTTATGCGTTATGCGTTATGCGTTATGCGTTATGCGTTATGCGTTATGCGTTATGCGTTATGCGTTATGCGTTATGCGTTATGCGTTATGCGTTATGCGTTATGCGTTATGCGTTATGAGTTATGCGTTATGCGTTATGCGTTATGCGTTATGCGTTATGCGTTATGCGTTATGCGTTATGCGTTATGCGTTATGCGTTATGCGTTATGCGTTATGCGTTGTGCGTTATAAGTTTGCGTTATGCGTTATGCGTTATGCTTTATGCGTTATGCGTTATGCGTTATGCGTTATGCGTTATGCGTTATGCGTTATGCGTTGTGCGTTATGCGTTATGCGTTATGCGTTATGCGTTATGCGTTATGCGTTATACGTTATGAGTTATGCGTTATGCGTTATGCGATATGCGTCATGCATCAAGCCTTATGCGGTAACGTTATGCGTTATGCGTTTTGCGTTATACGTTATGCAATATGCGTAATGCGTTATGCGTTATGTGTTATACTTTATGCGTTATGCGTTATGTGTTATACTTTATGCGTTATGCGTAATGCGTTATGCGTTATGCGTTATGCGTTATGCGTTATGCGTTATGCGTTATGCGTTATGCGTTATGCGTTATGCGTTATGCGTTATGTGTTATGCGTCATGCGTTATGCGTTATGCGTTATGCGTTATGCGTTATGCATTTTGCATTATGCGCCATGCGTTATGCGTTATGCGTTATGCGTTGTGCATTATGCGTTGCGCGTTATACGTTTGCGTTGTGCGTTATGCGTTATGCGTTATGTGTTATGCGTTATGCGTTATACGTTATGCGTTATGCATTATGCGTTATGCGTTATGCGTTATGCGTTAAACGGTATGCGTTATGCGTTATACGTTATGCGTTATGCGGTATGCGATATGCGTTATGCGTTATGCGTTATGCGTTATGCGTTATGCGTTATCCGTTGTTCGTTATGCGTTATGCGTTATGCGTGATCCGTTATGTGTTAGTCGATATACGTTTTGCGGTATTCGTTATGCGTTATGCGTTATGCGTTATCCGTTGTTCGTTATGCGTTATGCGTTGTGCGTTATACGTTTGCGTTATGCGTTAGGCGTTATGCGTTATGCGTTAACGTTATGCGTTATGCGTTATCCGTTATGCGTTATGCGTTATGCGTTATGCGTTATGCGTTATGCGTTATGCGTTATGCGTTATGCGTTATGCGTTATGCGTTATGCGTTATGCGTTATGCGTTATGCGTTATGCGTTATGCGTTATGCGTTATACGTTATGCGTTATGCGTTATGCGTTATGCGTTATGCGTTATGCGTTATGCGTTATGCGTTATGCGTTATGCGTTATGCGTTATGCGTTATGCGTTATGCGTTATGCGTTATGCGTTATGCGTTATGCGTTATGCGTTATGCGTTATGCGTTATGCGTTATGCCGTATGCGTTATGCGTTATGCGTTATGCGTTATGCGTTATGCGTTATGCGTTATGCGTTATGCGTTATGCGTTATGCGTTATGCGTTATGCGTTATGCGTTATGCGTTATGCGTTATGCGTTATGCGTTATGCGTTATGCGTTATGCGTTATGCGTTGTGCGTTATGTGTTATGCGATATACGTTATGCGTTATGCGTTATGCGTTATGCGTTATGCGTTATGCGTTATACGTTGTACGTAATGCGTGATGCGTTATGTTTTATGCGATATGCGTTATGCGTTATGCGTTATGCGTTATGCGTGATGCGTTATGCGTAATGCGTTATGCGTTATGTGTTATACTTTATGCGTTATGCGTAATGCGTTATGCGTTATGCGTTATGCGTTATGCGTTATGCGTTATGCGTTATGCGTTATGCGTTATGCGTTATGCGTTATGCGTTATGCGTTATGCGTTATGCGTTATGCGTTATGCGTTATGCGTTATGCGTGATGCGTTATGCGTTATGCGTTATGCGTTATGCGTTATGCGTTATGCGTTATGCGTTATGCGTTATGCGTTATGCGTTATGCGTTATGCGTTATGCGTTATGCGTTATGCGTTATGCGTTATGCGTTATGCGTTAACGTTATGCGTTATGCCTTATGCGTTATGCGTTATGGGTTATGCGTCATGTGTTATGCGATATAAGTTATGCGTTATGCGTTATGCGTTATGCGTTATACGTTGTACGTTATGCTTTATGCGTTATGTTTTATGCGATATGCGTTATGCGTTATGCGTTATGCGTTATGCGTGATGCGTTATGCGTAATGCGTTATGCGTTATGTGTTATACTTTATGCGTTATGCGTTATGTGTTATACTTTATGCGTTATGCGTAATGCGTTATGCGTTATGCGTTATGCGTTATGCGTTATGCGTTATGCGTTATGCGTTATGCGTTATGCGTTATTCGTTATGCGTTATGCGTTATGCGTTATGCTTTATGCGTTATACGTTTGCGTTATGCGTCATGCGTTATGCGTTATGCGTTATACGGTATGCGTTATGCGTTATACGTTATGCGGTATGCGTTATGCTTTATGCGTTATCGTGATCCGTTATGAGTTAAGCATTATGCGTTTTGCTGTATTCGTTATGCGTTGTGCGTTATACGTTTGCGTTATGCGTTATGCGTTATGCGTTATACGGTATGCGTTATGCGTTATACGTTATGCGTTATGCGTTATGCGTTATGCGATATGCGTTATGCGTTATGCGGTATGCGTTATGCTTTATGCGTTATGCGTTATGCGTTATGCGTTATGCTTTATGCGTTATGCTTTATGCGTTATGCGTGATCCGTTATGCGTTAGGCGTTATGCGTTATGCGTTAACGTTATGCGTTATGCCTTATGCGTTATGCGTTATGGGTTATGCGTTATGTGTTATGCGATATACGTTATGCGTTATGCGTTATGCGTTATGCGTTATGCGTTATGCGTTATACGTTGTACGTTATGCGTGATGCGTTATGTTTTATGCGTTATGCGTTATGCGTTATGCGTGATGCGTTATGCGTAATGCGTTATGCTTTATGTGTTATACTTTATGCGTTATGCGTAATGCGTTATGCGTTATGCGTTATGCGTTATGCGTTATGCGTTATGCGTTATGCGTTATGCGTTATGCGTTATGCGTTATGCGTTATGCGTTATGCGTTATGCGTTATGCGTTATGCGTTATGCGTTATGCGTTATGCGGTATGCGTTATGCGTTATGCGTTATGCGTTATGCGTTATGCGTTATGCGTTATGCGTTATACGTTATGCGTTGTGCGTTATAAGTTTGCGTTATGCGTTATGCGTTATGCGTTATGCTTTATGCGTTATGCGTTATGCGTTATGCGTTATGCGTTATGCGTTATGCGTTATGCATTATGCGTTATGCGTTATGCGTTATGCGTTATACGTTATGAGTTATGCGTTATGCGTTATGCGATATGCGTCATGCATCAAGCCTTATGCGGTAACGTTATGCGTTATGCGTTTTGCGTTATACGTTATGCAATATGCGTAATGCGTTATGCGTTATGTGTTATACTTTATGCGTTATGCGTTATGTGTTATACTTTATGCGTTATGCGTAATGCGTTATGCGTTATGCGTTATGCGTTATGCGTTATGCGTTATGCGTTATGCGTTATGCGTTATGCGTTATGCGTTATGCGTTATGCGTTATGCGTCATGCGTTATGCGTTATGCGTTATGCGTTATGCATTTTGCATTATGCGCCATGCGTTATGCGTTATGCGTTATGCGTTATGCGTTATGCATTATGCGTTGTGCGTTATACGCTTGCGTTGTGCGTTATGCGTTATACGGTATGCGTTATGCGTTATACGTTATGCGTTATGCGTTATGCGATATGCGTTATGCGTGATCCGTTATGCGTTAAGCATTATGCGTTAAGCATTATGCGTTTTGCTGTATTCGTTATGCGTTGTGCGTTATTCGTTTGCGTTATGCGTCATGCGTTATGCGTTATGCGTTATACGGTATGCGTTATGCGTTATACGTTATGCGTTATGCGTTATGCGATATGCGTTATGCGTTATGCGTTGTGCGTTATTAGTTTGCGTTATGCGTTATGCGTTATGCGTTATGCGTGATGCGTTATGCGTAATGCGTTATGCGTTATGTGTTATACTTTATGCGTTATGCGTTATGTGTTATACTTTATGCGTTATGCGTAATGCGTTATGCGTTATGCGTTATGCGTTATGCGTTATGCGTTATGCGTTATGCGTTATGCGTTATGCGTTATGCGTTATGCGTTATGCGTTATGCGTTATGCGTTATGCGTTATGCTTTATGCGTTATGCTTTATGCGTTATGCGTGATCCGATAAGCGTTAGGCGTTATGCGTTATGCGTTAACGTTATGAGTTATGCCTTATGCGTTATGCGTTATGGGTTATGCGTTATGTGTTATGCGATATACGTTATGCGTTATGCGTTATGCGTTATGCGTTATGCGTTATGCTTTATGCGTTATGCGTTATGCGTTATGCGTTATGCGTTATGCTTTATGCGTTATGCTTTATGCGTTATGCGTGATCCGTTATGCGTTAGGCGTTATGCGTTATGCGTTAACGTTATGCGTTATGCCTTATGCGTTATGCGTTATGGGTTATGCGTTATGTGTTATGCGATATACGTTATGCGTTATGCGTTATGCGTTATGCGTTATGCCTTATGCGTTATGCGTTATGCGTTATGCTTTATGCGTTATGCGTTATGCGTTATGCGTTATGCTTTATGCGTTATGCTTTATGCGTTATGCGTGATCCGTTATGCGTTAGGCGTTATGCGTTATGCGTTATCGTTATGCGTTATGCCTTATGCGTTATGCGTTATGGGTTATGCGTTATGTGTTATGCGATATACGTTATGCGTTATGCGTTATGCGTTATGCGTTATGCGTTATGCGTTATACGTTGTACGTTATGCTTTATGCGTTATGTTTTATGCGATATGCGTTATGCGTTATGCGTTATGCGTTATGCGTTATGCGTGATGCGTTATGCGTAATGCGTTATGCGTTATGTGTTATACTTTATGCGTTATGCGTTATGTGTTATACTTTATGCGTTATGCGTAATGCGTTATGCGTTATGCGTTATGCGTTATGCGTTATGCGTTATGCTTTATGCTTTATGCGTTATGCGTTATGCGTTATGCGTTATACGTTATGCGTTATGCGTTATGCGTGATCCGTTATGTGTTAGGCGATATACGTTTTGCGGTATTCGTTATGCGTTATGCGTTATGCGTTATCCGTTGTTCGTTATGCGTTATGCGTTATGAGTTACACGTTATGCGTTATTCGATATGCGTTATGCGTTATGCGTTATGCGTTATGCGTGATCCGTTATGCGTTAAGCATTATGCGTTTTGCTGTATTCGTTATGCGTTGTGCGTTATACGTTTGCGTTATGCGTCATGCGTTATGCGTTATGCGTTATACGGTATGCGTTATGCGTTATACGTTATGCGGTATGCGTTATGCTTTATGCGTTATGCGTGATCCGTTATGCGTTAAGCATTATGCGTTTTGCTGTATTCGTTATGCGTTGTGCGTTATACGTTTGCGTTATGCGTTATGCGTTATGCGTTATACGGTATGCGTTATGCGTTATTCGTTATGCGTTATGCGTTATGCGATATGCGTTATGCGTTATGCGGTATGCGTTATGCTTTATGCGTTATGCGTTATGCGTTATGCGTGATCCGTTATGCGTTAGGCGTTATGCGTTATGCGTTAACGTTATGCGTTATGCCTTATGCGTTATGCGTTATGGGTTATGCGTTATGTGTTATGCGATATACGTTATGCGTTATGCGTTATGCGTTATGCGTTATGCGTTATGCGTTATGCGTTATTCGTTGTACGTTATGCGTGATGCGTTATGTTTTATGCGATATGCGTTATGCGTTATGCGTTATGCGTTATGCGTGATGCGTTATGCGTAATGCGTTATGCGTTATGAGTTATACTTTATGCGTTATGCGTAATGCGTTATGCGTTATGCGTTATGCGTTATGCGTTATGCGTTATGCGTTATGCGTTATGCGTTATGCGTTATGCGTTATGCGTTATGCGTTATGCGTTATGCGTTATGCGTTATGCGTTATGCGTTATGCGTTATGCGTTATGTGTTATGCGTTATGCGTTATGCGTTATGCGTTATGCGTTATGCGTTATACGTTATGCGTTGTGCGTTATAAGTTTGCGTTATGCGTTATGCGTTATGCGTTATGCTTTATGCGTTATGCGTTATGCGTTATGCGTTATGCGTTATGCGTTATGCGTTATGCGTTATGCGTTATGCGTTATGCGTTATGCGTTATACGTTATGAGTTATGAGTTATGCGTTATGCGATATGCGTCATGCATCAAGCCTTATGCGGTAACGTTATGCGTTATGCGTTTTGCGTTATACGTTATGCAATATGCGTAATGCGTTATGCGTTATGTGTTATACTTTATGCGTTATGTGTTATACTTTATGCGTTATGCGTAATGCGTTATGCGTTATGCGTTATGCGTTATGCGTTATGCGTTATGCGTTATGCGTTATGCGTTATGGGTTGTGCGTTATGTGTTATGCGATATGCGTTATGCGTTATGCGTTATGCGTTATGCGTTATGCGTTATGCGTTATGCGTTATGCGTTATGCGTTATGCGTTATGCGTTATGCGATATGCGTTATGCGTTATGCGTTATGCGTTATGCGTTATGCGTTATGCGTTATGCGTTATGCGTTATGCGTTATGCGTTATGCGTTATGCGTTATGCGTTGTGCGTTATGTGTTATGCGATATACGTTATGCGTTATGCGTTATGCGTTATGCGTTATGCGTTATGCGTTATACGTTGTACGTTATGCGTGATGCGTTATGTTTTATGCGATATGCGTTATGCGTTATGCGTTATGCGTTATGCGTAATGCGTTATGCGTTATGTGTTATACTTTATGCGTTATGCGTAATGCGTTATGCGTTATGCGTTATGCGTTATGCGTTATGCGTTATGCGTTATGCGTTATGCGTTATGCGTTATGCGTTATGCGTTATGCGTTATGCGTTATGCGTTATGCGTTATGCGTTTTGCGTTATGCGTTATGCGTTATGTGTTATGCGTTATGCGTTATGCGTTATGCGTTATGCGTTATGCGTTATGCGTTATGCGTTATGCGTTATGCGTTATGCGTTATGCGTTATGCGTTATGAGTTATGCGTTATGCGTTATGCGTTATGCGTTATGCGTTATGCGTTATGCGTTATGCGTTATGCGTTATGCGTTATGCGTTATGCGTTGTGCGTTATAAGTTTGCGTTATGCGTTATGCGTTATGCTTTATGCGTTATGCGTTATGCGTTATGCGTTATGCGTTATGCGTTATGCGTTATGCGTTATGCGTTGTGCGTTATGCGTTATGCGTTATGCATTATGCGTTATGCGTTATGCGTTATACGTTATGAGTTATGCGTTATGCGTTATGCGATATGCGTCATGCATCAAGCCTTATGCGGTAACGTTATGCGTTATGCGTTTTGCGTTATACGTTATGCAATATGCGTAATGCGTTATGCGTTATGTGTTATACTTTATGCGGTATGCGTTATGTGTTATACTTTATGCGTTATGCGTAATGCGTTATGCGTCATGCGTTATGCGTTATGCGTTATGCTTTATGCGTTATGCGTTATGCGTTATGGGTTATGCGTTATGCGTTATGTGTTATGCGTCATGCGTTATGCGTTATGCGTTATGCGTTATGCGTTATGCATTTTGCATTATGCGCCATGCGTTATGCGTTATGCGTTATGCGTTGTGCATTATGCGTTGCGCGTTATACGTTTGCGTTGTGCGTTATGCGTTATGCGTTATGTGTTATGCGTTATGCGTTATACGTTATGCGTTATGCATTATGCGTTATGCGTTATGCGTTATGCGTTAAACGGTATGCGTTATGCGTTATACGTTATGCGTTATGCGGTATGCGATATGCGTTATGCGTTATGCGTTATGCGTTATGCGTTATGCGTTATCCGTTGTTCGTTATGCGTTATGCGTTATGCGTGATCCGTTATGTGTTAGTCGATATACGTTTTGCGGTATTCGTTATGCGTTATGCGTTATCCGTTGTTCGTTATGCGTTATGCGTTGTGCGTTATACGTTTGCGTTATGCGTTAGGCGTTATGCGTTATGCGTTAACGTTATGCGTTATGCGTTATCCGTTATGCGTTATGCGTTATGCGTTATGCGTTATGCGTTATGCGTTATGCGTTATGCGTTATGCGTTATGCGTTATGCGTTATGCGTTATGCGTTATGCGTTATGCGTTATGCGTTATGCGTTATGCGTTATGCGTTATGCGTTATGCGTTATGCGTTTTGCGTTATGCGTTATGCGTTATGCGTTATGCGTTATGCGTTATGCGTTATGCGTTATGCGTTATGCGTTATGCGTTATGCGTTATGCGTTATGCGTTATGCGTTATGCGTTATGCGTTATGCGTTATGCGTTATGCGTTATGCGTTATGCGTTATGCGTTATGCGTTATGCGTTATGCGTTATGCGTTATGCGTTATGCGTTATGCGTTATGCGTTATGCGTTATGCGTTATGCGTTATGCGTTATGCGTTATGCGTTATGCGTTATGCGTTATGCGTTATGCGTTATGCGTTATGCGTTATGCATTATGCGTTGTGCGTTATGTGTTATGCGATATACGTTATGCGTTATGCGTTATGCGTTATGCGTTATGCGTTATGCGTTATGCGTTATGCGTTATACGTTGTACGTTATGCGTGATGCGTTATGTTTTATGCGATATGCGTTATGCGTTATGCGTTATGCGTTATGCGTGATGCGTTATGCGTTATGCGTTATGTGTTATACTTTATGCGTTATGCGTAATGCGTTATGCGTTATGCGTTATGCGTTATGCGTTATGCGTTATGCGTTATGCGTTATGCGTTATGCTTTATGCGTTATGTTTTATGCGATATGCGTTATGCGTTATGCGTTATGCGTTATGCGTGTTGCGTTATGCGTAATGCGTTATGCGTTATGTGTTATACTTTATGCGTTATGCGTTATGTGTTATACTTTATGCGTTATGCGTAATGCGTTATGCGTTATGCGTTATGCGTTATGCGTTATGCGTTATGCGTTATGCGTTATTCGTTATGCGTTATGCGTTATGCGTTATACGGTATGCGTTATGCGTTATACGTTATGCGGTATGCGTTATGCTTTATGCGTTATGCGTGATCCGTTATGAGTTAAGCATTATGCGTTTTGCTGTATTCGTTATGCGTTGTGCGTTATACGTTTGCGTTATGCGTTATGCGTTATGCGTTATACGGTATGCGTTATGCGTTATACGTTATGCGTTATGCGTTATGCGTTATGCGATATGCGTTATGCGTTATGCGGTATGCGTTATGCTTTATGCGTTATGCGTTATGCGTTATGCGTTATGCGTTATGCTTTATGCGTTATGCTTTATGCGTTATGCGTGATCCGTTATGCGTTAGGCGTTATGCGTTATGCGTTAACGTTATGCGTTATGCCTTATGCGTTATGCGTTATGGGTTATGCGTTATGTGTTATGCGATATACGTTATGCGTTATGCGTTATGCGTTATGCGTTATGCGTTATGCGTTATGCGTTATACGTTGTACGTTATGCGTGATGCGTTATGTTTTATGCGATATGCGTTATGCGTTATGCGTTATGCGTTATGCGTGATGCGTTATGCGTAATGCGTTATGCTTTATGTGTTATACTTTTTGCGTTATGCGTAATGCGTTATGCGTTATGCGTTATGCGTTATGCGTTATGCGTTATGCGTTATGCGTTATGCGTTATGCGTTATGCGTTATGCGTTATGCGTTATGCGTTATGCGTTATGCGTTATGCGTTATGCGTTATGCGTTATGCGTTATGCGTTATACGGTATGCGTTATGCGTTATGCGTTATGCGTTATGCGTTATGCGTTATGCGTTATGCGTTATACGTTATGCGTTGTGCGTTATAAGTTTGCGTTATGCGTTATGCGTTATGCGTTATGCTTTATGCGTTATGCGTTATGCGTTATGCGTTATGCGTTATGCGTTATGCGTTATGCGTTATGCATTATGCGTTATGCGTTATGCGTTATGCGTTATACGTTATGAGTTATGCGTTATGCGTTATGCGATATGCGTCATGCATCAAGCCTTATGCGGTAACGTTATGCGTTATGCGTTTTGCGTTATACGTTATGCAATATGCGTAATGCGTTATGCGTTATGTGTTATACTTTATGCGTTATGCGTTATGTGTTATACTTTATGCGTTATGCGTAATGCGTTATGCGTTATGCGTTATGCGTTATGCGTTATGCGTTATGCGTTATGCGTTATGCGTTATGCGTTATGCGTTATGCGTTATGCGTTATGCGTTATGCGTTATGCGTTATGCGTTATGCGTTATGCGTTATGCGTTATGCGTTATGCGTTATGCGTTATGCGTTATGCGTTATGCGTTATGCGTTATGCGTTATGCGTTATGCGTTATGCGTTATGCGTTATGCGTTATGCGTTATGCGTTATGCGTTATGCGTTATGCGTTAACGTTATGCGTTATGCCTTATGCGTTATGCGTTATGGGTTATGCGTCATGTGTTATGCGATATAAGTTATGCGTTATGCGTTATGCGTTATGCGTTATGCGTTATACGTTGTACGTTATGCTTTATGCGTTATGTTTTATGCGATATGCGTTATGCGTTATGCGTTATGCGTTATGCGTTATGCGTGATGCGTTATGCGTAATGCGTTATGCGTTATGTGTTATACTTTATGCGTTATGCGTTATGTGTTATACTTTATGCGTTATGCGTAATGCGTTATGCGTTATGCGTTATGCGTTATGCGTTATGCGTTATGCGTTATGCGTTATTCGTTATGCGTTATGCGTTATGCGTTATGCTTTATGCGTTATACGTTTGCGTTATGCGTCATGCGTTATGCGTTATGCGTTATACGGTATGCGTTATGCGTTATACGTTATGCGGTATGCGTTATGCTTTATGCGTTATGCGTTATGCGTTATGCGGTATGCGTTATGCTTTATGCGTTATGCGTTATGCGTTATGCGTTATGCTTTATGCGTTATGCTTTATGCGTTATGCGTGATCCGTTATGCGTTAGGCGTTATGCGTTATGCGTTAACGTTATGCGTTATGCCTTATGCGTTATGCGTTATGGGTTATGCGTTATGTGTTATGCGATATACGTTATGCGTTATGCGTTATGCGTTATGCGTTATGCGTTATGCGTTATACGTTGTACGTTATGCGTGATGCGTTATGTTTTATGCGATATGCGTTATGCGTTATGCGTTATGCGTTATGCGTGATGCGTTATGCGTAATGCGTTATGCTTTATGTGTTATACTTTATGCGTTATGCGTAATGCGTTATGCGTTATGCGTTATGCGTTATGCGTTATGTGTTATGCGTTATGCGTTATGCGTTATGCGTTATGCGTTATGCGTTATGCGTTATGCGTTATGCGTTATGCGTTATGCGTTATGCGTTATGCGGTATGCGTTATGCGTTATGCGTTATGCGTTATGCGTTATGCGTTATGCGTTATGCGTTATACGTTATGCGTTGTGCGTTATGTGTTATACTTTATGCGTTATGCGTTATGTGTTATACTTTATGCGTTATGCGTAATGCGTTATGCGTTATGCGTTATGCGTTATGCGTTATGCGTTATGCGTTATGCGTTATGCGTTATGCGTTATGCGTTATGCGTTATGCGTTATGCGTTATGCGTTATGCGTTATGCGTTATGCGTTATGCGTTATGCGTTATGCGTTATGCGTTATGCGTTATGCGTTATGCGTTATGCGTTATGCGTTATGCGTTATGCGTTATGCGTTATGCGTTATGCGTTATGCGTTATGCGTTATGCGTTATGCGTTATGCGTTATGCGTTATGCGTTATGCGTTATGCGTTATGCGTTATGCGTTATGCGTTATGCGTTATGCGTTAACGTTATGCGTTATGCCTTATGCGTTATGCGTTATGGGTTATGCGTCATGTGTTATGCGATATAAGTTATGCGTTATGCGTTATGCGTTATGCGTTATGCGTTATACGTTGTACGTTATGCTTTATGCGTTATGTTTTATGCGATATGCGTTATGCGTTATGCGTTATGCGTTATGCGTGATGCGTTATGCGTAATGCGTTATGCGTTATGTGTTATACTTTATGCGTTATGCGTTATGTGTTATACTTTATGCGTTATGCGTAATGCGTTATGCGTTATGCGTTATGCGTTATGCGTTATGCGTTATGCGTTATTCGTTATGCGTTATGCGTTATGCGTTATGCTTTATGCGTTATACGTTTGCGTTATGCGTCATGCGTTATGCGTTATGCGTTATACGGTATGCGTTATGCGTTATACGTTATGCGGTATGCGTTATGCTTTATGCGTTATGCGTGATCCGTTATGAGTTAAGCATTATGCGTTTTGCTGTATTCGTTATGCGTTATGCGTTATACGTTTGCGTTATGCGTTATGCGTTATGCGTTATACGGTATGCGTTATGCGTTATACGTTATGCGTTATGCGTTATGCGTTATGCGATATGCGTTATGCGTTATGCGGTATGCGTTATGCTTTATGCGTTATGCGTTATGCGTTATGCGTTATGCTTTATGCGTTATGCTTTATGCGTTATGCGTGATCCGTTATGCGTTAGGCGTTATGCGTTATGCGTTAACGTTATGCGTTATGCCTTATGCGTTATGCGTTATGGGTTATGCGTTATGTGTTATGCGATATACGTTATGCGTTATGCGTTATGCGTTATGCGTTATGCGTTATGCGTTATACGTTGTACGTTATGCGTGATGCGTTATGTTTTATGCGATATGCGTTATGCGTTATGCGTTATGCGTTATGCGTGATGCGTTATGCGTAATGCGTTATGCTTTATGTGTTATACTTTATGCGTTATGCGTAATGCGTTATGCGTTATGCGTTATGCGTTATGCGTTATGTGTTATGCGTTATGCGTTATGCGTTATGCGTTATGCGTTATGCGTTATGCGTTATGCGTTATGCGTTATGCGTTATGCGTTATGCGTTATGCGGTATGCGTTATGCGTTATGCGTTATGCGTTATGCGTTATGCGTTATGCGTTATGCGTTATACGTTATGCGTTGTGCGTTATAAGTTTGCGTTATGCGTTATGCGTTATGCGTTATGCTTTATGCGTTATGCGTTATGCGTTATGCGTTATGCGTTATGAGTTATGCGTTATGCGTTATGCGTTATGCGTTATGCGTTATGCGTTATGCGTTATACGTTATGAGTTATGCGTTATGCGTTATGCGATATGCGTCATGCATCAAGCCTTATGCGGTAACGTTATGCGTTATGCGTTTTGCGTTATACGTTATGCAATATGCGTAATGCGTTATGCGTTATGTGTTATACTTTATGCGTTATGCGTTATGTGTTATACTTTATGCGTTATGCGTAATGCGTTATGCGTTATGCGTTATGCGTTATGCGTTATGCGTTATGCGTTATGCGTTATGCGTTATGGGTTATGCGTTATGTGTTATGCGATATGCGTTATGCGTTATGCGTTATGCGTTATGCGTTAGGCGTTATGCGTTATGCGTTGTGCGTTATACGTTTGCGTTATGCGTAATGCGTTATGCGTTATACGGTATGCGTTATGCGTTATACGTTATGCGTTATGCGTTATGCGTTATGCGATATGCGTTATGCGTTATGCGGTATGCGTTATGCTTTACGCGTTATGCGTTATGCGTTATGCGTTATGCTTTATGCGTTATGCTTTATGCGTTATGCGTGATCCGTTATGCGTTAGGCGTTATGCGTTAAGCGTTAACGTTATGCGTTATGCCTTATGCGTTATGCGTTATGGGTTATGCGTTATGTGTTATGCGATATACGTTATGCGTTATGCGTTATGCGTTATGCGTTATGCGTTATGCGTTATACGTTGTACGTTATGCGTGATGCGTTATGTTTTATGCGATATGCGTTATGCGTTATGCGTTATGCGTTATGCGTTATGCGTTATGCGTTATGCGTTATGCGTTATGCGTTATGCGTTATGCGTTATGCGTTATACGTTATGCGTTGTGCGTTATAAGTTTGCGTTATGCGTTATGCGTTATGCGTTATGCTTTATGCGTTATGCGTTATGCGTTATGCGTTATGCGTTATGCGTTATGCGTTATGCGTTATGCGTTATGCATTATGCGTTATGCGTTATGCGTTATGCGTTATGCGTTATGCGTTATGCGTTATGCGTTATGCGTTATGCGTTATGCGTTATGCGTTATACGTTGTACGTTATGCGTGATGCGTTATGTTTTATGCGATATGCGTTATGCGTTATGCGTTATGCGTTATGCGTTATGCGTTATGCGTTATGCGTTATGCGTTATGCGTTATGCGTTATGCGTTATGCGTTATGCGTTATGCGTTATGCGTTATGCGTTATGCGTTATACGTTATGCGTTGTGCGTTATAAGTTTGCGTTATGCGTTATGCGTTATGCGTTATGCGTTATGCGTTATACGTTATGCGTTGTGCCTTATGCGTTATGCGTTATGGGTTATGCGTTATGTGTTATGCGATATACGTTATGCGTTATGCGTTATGCGTTATGCGTTATGCGTTATGCGTTATGCGTTATGCGTTATACGTTGTACGTTATGCGTGATGCGTTATGTTTTATGCGATATGCGTTATGCGTTATGCGTTATGCGTTATGCGTTATGCGTTATGCGTTATGCGTTATGCGTTATGCGTTATGCGTTATGCGTTATGCGTTATGCGTTATGCGTTATGCGTTATGCGTTATGCGTTATGCGTTATGCGTTATGCGTTATACGTTATGCGTTGTGCGTTATAAGTTTGCGTTATGCGTTATGCGTTATGCTTTATGCGTTATGCGTTATGCGTTATGCGTTATGCGTTATGCGTTATGCGTTATGCGTTATGCATTATGCGTTATGCGTTATGCGTTATGCGTTATGCGTTATACGTTATGAGTTATGCGTTATGCGTTATGCGATATGCGTCATGCATCAAGCCTTATGCGGTAACGTTATGCGTTATGCGTTTTGCGTTTTGCGTTATACGTTATGCAATATGCGTAATGCGTTATGCGTTATGTGTTATACTTTATGCGTTATGTGTTATACTTTATGCGTTATGCGTAATGCGTTATGCGTTATGCGTTATGCGTTATGCGTTATGCGTTATGCGTTATGCGTTATGCGTTATGCGTTATGCGTTATGGGTTATGCGTTATGTGTTATGCGATATGCGTTATGCGTTATGCGTTATGCGTTATGCGTTAGGCGTTATGCGTTATGCGTTGTGCGTTATACGTTTGCGTTATGCGTAATGCGTTATGCGTTATACGGTATGCGTTATGCGTTATACGTTATGCGTTATGCGTTATACGTTATGCGATATGCGTTATGCGTTATGCGGTATGCGTTATGCTTTACGCGTTATGCGTTATGCGTTATGCTTTATGCGTTATGCTTTATGCGTTATGCGTGATCCGTTATGCGTTAGGCGTTATGCGTTATGCGTTAACGTTATGCGTTATGCCTTATGCGTTATGCGTTATGGGTTATGCGTTATGTGTTATGCGATATACGTTATGCGTTATGCGTTATGCGTTATGTGTTATGCGTTATGCGTTATACGTTGTACGTTATGCGTGATGCGTTATGTTTTATGCGATATGCGTTATGCGTTATGCGTTATGCGTTATGCGTGATGCGTTATGCGTAATGCGTTATGCGTTATGTGTTATACTTTATGCGTTATGCGTAATGCGTTATGCGTTATGCGTTATGCGTTATGCGTTATGCGTTATGCGTTATGCGTTATGCGTTATGCGTTATGCGTTATGCGTTATGCGTTATGCGTTATGCGTTATGCGTTATGCGTTATGCGTTATGCGTTACGCGTTACGCGTTACGCGTTATGCGTTACGCGTTATGCGTTACGCGTTATGCGTTATGCGTTATGCGTTATGCGTTATGCATTATGCGTTATGCGTTATGCGTTATGCGTTATGCGTTATGCGTTATGCGTTATGCGTTATGCGTTATGCGTTATGCGTTATGCGTTATGCGTTATGCGTTATGCGTTATGCGTTAACGTTATGCGTTATGCGTTATGCGTTATGCGTTATGCGTTATGCGTTATGCGTTATGCGTTATGCGTTTCGCGTTATGCGTTACGCTTTATGCGTTACGCGTTATGCGTTATGCGTTATGCGTTATGCGTTATGCGTTATGCGTTATGCGTTATGCGTTATGCGTTATGCGTTATGCGTTATGCGTTATGCGTTATGCGTTATGCGTTATGCGTTATGCGTTATGCGTTATGCGTTATGCGTTATGCGTTATGCGTTAACGTTATGCGTTATGCCTTATGCGTTATGCGTTATGCGTTATGCGTTATGTGTTATGCGATATACGTTATGCGTTATGCGTTATGCGTTATGCGTTATGCGTTATGCGTTATGCGTTATGCGTTATACGTTGTACGTTATGCGTGATGCGTTATGTTTTATGCGATATGCGTTATGCGTTATGCGTTATGCGTTATGCGTGATGCGTTATGCGTAATGCGTTATGCTTTATGTGTTATACTTTATGCGTTATGCGTAATACGTTATGCGTTATGCGTTATGCGTTATGCGTTATGCGTTATGCGTTATGTGTTATGCGATATGCGTTATGCGTTATGCGTTATGCGTTATGCGTTAGGCGTTATGCGTTATGCATTGTGCGTTATACGTTTGCGTTATGCGTAATGCGTTATGCGTTATACGGTATGCGTTATGCGTTATACGTTATGCGTTATGCGTTATACGTTATGCGTTATGCGTTATGCGTTATACGTTATGAGTTATGCGTTATGCGTTATGCGATATGCGTCATGCATCAAGCCTTATGCGGTAACGTTATGCGTTATGCGTTTTGCGTTATACGTTATGCAATATGCGTAATGCGTTATGCGTTATGTGTTATACTTTATGCGTTATGCGTTATGTGTTATACTTTATGCGTTATGCGTAATGCGTTATGCGTTATGCGTTATGCGTTATGCGTTATGGGTTATGCGTTATGTGTTATGCGATATGCGTTATGCGTTATGCGTTATGCGTTATGCGTTATGCGTTATGCGTTATGCGTTGTGCGTTATACGTTTGCGTTATGCGTAATGCGTTATGCGTTATACGGTATGCGTTATGCGTTATACGTTATGCGTTATGCGTTATGCGTTATGCGATATGCGTTATGCGTTATGCGGTATGCGTTATGCTTTACGCGTTATGCGTTATGCGTTATACGGTATGCGTTATGCGTTATGCGTTATGCGTTATGCGTTATGCGTTATGCGTTATGCGTTATGCGTTATGCGTTATGCGTTATGCGATATGCGTTATGCGTTATGCGTTATGCGTTATGCTTTATGCGTTATGCGTTATGCGTTATGCGTTATGCGTTATGCTTTATGCGTTATGCTTTATGCGTTATGCGTGATCCGTTATGCGTTAGGCGTTATGCGTTATGCGTTATCGTTATGCGTTATGCCTTATGCGTTATGCGTTATGGGTTATGCGTTATGTGTTAGGCGATATACGTTATGCGTTATGCGTTATGCGTTATGCGTTATGCGTTATGCGTTATACGTTGTACGTTATGCTTTATGCGTTATGTTTTATGCGATATGCGTTATGCGTTATGCGTTATGCGTTATGCGTTATGCGTGATGCGTTATGCGTAATGCGTTATGCGTTATGTGTTATACTTTATGCGTTATGCGTTATGTGTTATACTTTATGCGTTATGCGTAATGCGTTATGCGTTATGCGTTATGCGTTATGCGTTATGCGTTATGCGTTATGCGTTATGCGTTATGCGTTATGCGTTATGCGTTGTGCGTTATTAGTTTGCGTTATGCGTTATGCGTTATGCGTTATGCTTTATGCGTTATGCGTTATGCGTTATGCGTTATACGTTATGCGTTAGGCGTTATGCGTGATCCGTTATGTGTTAGGCGATATACGTTTTGCGGTATTCGTTATGCGTTATGCGTTATGCGTTATCCGTTGTTCGTTATGCGTTATGCATTATGCTTTATGCGTTATGCGTTATGAGTTACACGTTATGCGTTATTCGATATGCGTTATGCGTTATGCGTTATGCGTTATGCGTTATGCGTTATGCGTGATCCGTTATGCGTTAAGCATTATGCGTTTTGCTGTATTCGTTATGCGTTGTGCGTTATACGTTTGCGTTATGCGTCATGCGTTATGCGTTATGCGTTATACGGTATGCGTTATGCGTTATACGTTATGCGGTATGCGTTATGCTTTATGCGTTATGCGTGATCCGTTATGCGTTAAGCATTATGCGTTTTGCTGTATTCGTTATGCGTTGTGCGTTATAAGTTTGCGTTATGCGTTATGCGTTATGCGTTATACGGTATGCGTTATGCGTTATACGTTATGCGTTATGCGTTATGCGATATGCGTTATGCGTTATGCGGTATGCGTTATGCTTTATGCGTTATGCGTTATGCGTTATGCGTGATCCGTTATGCGTTAGGCGTTATGCGTTATGCGTTAACGTTATGCGTTATGCCTTATGCGTTATGCGTTATGGGTTATGCGTTATGTGTTACGCGATATACGTTATGCGTTATGCGTTATGCGTTATGCGTTATGCGTTATACGTTATACGTTGTACGTTATGCGTGATGCGTTATGTTTTATGCGATATGCGTTATGCGTTATGCGTTATGCGTTATGCGTGATGCGTTATGCGTAATGCGTTATGCGTTATGAGTTATACTTTATGCGTTATGCGTTATGCGTTATGCGTTATGCGTTATGCGTTATGCGTTATGCGTTATGCGTTATGCGTTATGCGTTATGCGTTATGCGTTATGCGTTATGCGTTATGCGTTATTAGTTTGCGTTATGCGTTATGCGTTATGCGTTATGCTTTATGCGTTATGCGTTATGCGTTATGCGTTATACGTTATGCGTTAGGCGTTATGCGTGATCCGTTATGTGTTAGGCGATATACGTTTTGCGGTATTCGTTATGCGTTATGCGTTATGCGTTATCCGTTGTTCGTTATGCGTTATGCATTATGCTTTATGCGTTATGCGTTATGAGTTACACGTTATGCGTTATTCGATATGCGTTATGCGTTATGCGTTATGCGTTATGCGTTATGCGTTATGCGTGATCCGTTATGCGTTAAGCATTATGCGTTTTGCTGTATTCGTTATGCGTTGTGCGTTATACGTTTGCGTTATGCGTCATGCGTTATGCGTTATGCGTTATACGGTATGCGTTATGCGTTATACGTTATGCGGTATGCGTTATGCTTTATGCGTTATGCGTGATCCGTTATGCGTTAAGCATTATGCGTTTTGCTGTATTCGTTATGCGTTGTGCGTTATAAGTTTGCGTTATGCGTTATACGTTTGCGTTATGCGTAATGCGTTATGCGTTATACGGTATGCGTTATGCGTTATACGTTATGCGTTATGCGTTATGCGTTATGCGATATGCGTTATGCGTTATGCGGTATGCGTTATGCTTTACGCGTTATGCGTTATGCGTTATACGGTATGCGTTATGCGTTATGCGTTATGCGTTATGCGTTATGCGTTATGCGTTATGCGTTATGCGTTATGCGTTATGCGTTATGCGATATGCGTTATGCGTTATGCGTTATGCGTTATGCTTTATGCGTTATGCGTTATGCGTTATGCGTTATGCGTTATGCTTTATGCGTTATGCTTTATGCGTTATGCGTGATCCGTTATGCGTTAGGCGTTATGCGTTATGCGTTATCGTTATGCGTTATGCCTTATGCGTTATGCGTTATGGGTTATGCGTTATGTGTTAGGCGATATACGTTATGCGTTATGCGTTATGCGTTATGCGTTATGCGTTATGCGTTATACGTTGTACGTTATGCTTTATGCGTTATGTTTTATGCGATATGCGTTATGCGTTATGCGGTATGCGTTATGCTTTATGCGTTATGCGTTATACGTTATGCGTGATCCGTTATGCGTTAGGCGTTATGCGTTATGCGTTAACGTTATGCGTTATGCCTTATGCGTTATGCGTTATGGGTTATGCGTTATGTGTTATGCGATATACGTTATGCGTTATGCGTTATGCGTTATGCGTTATACGCTATACGTTGTACGTTATGCGTGATGCGTTATGTTTTATGCGATATGCGTTATGCGTTATGCGTTATGCGTGATGCGTTATGCGTAATGCGTTATGCGTTATGAGTTATACTTTATGCGTTATGCGTAATGCGTTATGCGTTATGCGTTATGCGTTATGCGTTATGCGTTATGCGTTATGCGTTATGCGTTATGCGTTATGCGTTATGCGTTATGCGTTATGCGTTATGCGTTATGCGTTATGCGTTATGCGTTATGCGTTATGCGTTATGCGTTATGCGTTATGCGTTATGCGTTATGCGTTATGCGTTATGCGTTATGCGTTATGCGTTATGCGTTATGCGTTATGCGTTATGCGTTATGCGTTATGCGTTATGCGTTATGCGTTATGCGTTATACGTTATGCGTTGTGCGTTATAAGTTTGCGTTATGCGTTATGCGTTATGCGTTATGCTTCATGCGTTATGCGTTATGCGTTATGCGTTATGCGTTATGCGTTATGCGATATGCGTTATGCGTTATGCGGTATGCGTTATGCTTTATGCGTTATGCGTTATACGTTATGCGTGATCCGTTATGCGTTAGGCGTTATGCGTTATGCGTTAACGTTATGCGTTATGCCTTATGCGTTATGCGTTATGGGTTATGCGTTATGTGTTATGCGATATACGTTATGCGTTATGCGTTATGCGTTATGCGTTATGCGTTATGCGTTATACGTTATACGTTGTACGTTATGCGTGATGCGTTATGTTTTATGCGATATGCGTTATGTGTTATGCGTTATGCGTGATGCGTTATGCGTAATGCGTTATGCGTTATGAGTTATACTTTATGCGTTATGCGTAATGCGTTATGCGTTATGCGTTATGCGTTATGCGTTATGCGTTATGCGTTATGCGTTATGCGTTATGCGTTATGCGTTATGCGTTATGCGTTATGCGTTATGTGTTATGCGTTATGCGTTATGCGTTATGCGTTATGCGTTATGCGTTATGCGTTATGCGTTATGCGTTATGCGTTATGCGTTATGCGTTATGCGTTATGCGTTATGCGTTATGCGTTATGCGTTATGCGTTATGCGTTATACGTTATGCGTTGTGCGTTATAAGTTTGCGTTATGCGTTATGCGTTATGCGTTATGCGTTATGCGTTATGCGTTATGCGTTATGCGTTATGCGTTATGCGTTATGCGTTATGCGTTATGCGTTATGCGTTATGCGTTATGCGTTATTAGTTTGCGTTATGCGTTATGCGTTATGCGTTATGCTTTATGCGTTATGCGTTATGCGTTATGCGTTATACGTTATGCGTTAGGCGTTATGCGTGATCCGTTATGTGTTAGGCGATATACGTTTTGCGGTATTCGTTATGCGTTATGCGTTATGCGTTATCCGTTGTTCGTTATGCGTTATGCATTATGCTTTATGCGTTATGCGTTATGAGTTACACGTTATGCGTTATTCGATATGCGTTATGCGTTATGCGTTATGCGTTATGCGTTATGCGTTATGCGTTATGCGTGATCCGTTATGCGTTAAGCATTATGCGTTTTGCTGTATTCGTTATGCGTTGTGCGTTATACGTTTGCGTTATGCGTCATGCGTTATGCGTTATGCGTTATACGGTATGCGTTATGCGTTATACGTTATGCGGTATGCGTTATGCTTTATGCGTTATGCGTGATCCGTTATGCGTTAAGCATTATGCGTTTTGCTGTATTCGTTATGCGTTGTGCGTTATAAGTTTGCGTTATGCGTTATGCGTTATGCGTTATACGGATGCGTTATGCGTTATACGTTATGCGTTATGCGTTATGCGATATGCGTTATGCGTTATGCAGTATGCGTTATGCTTTATGCGTTATGCGTTATGCGTTATGCGTGATCCGTTATGCGTTAGGCGTTATGCGTTATGCGTTAACGTTATGCGTTATGCCTTATGCGTTATGCGTTATGGGTTATGCGTTATGTGTTACGCGATATACGTTATGCGTTATGCGTTATGCGTTATGCGTTATGCGTTATACGTTATACGTTGTACGTTATGCGTGATGCGTTATGTTTTATGCGATATGCGTTATGCGTTATGCGTTATGCGTTATGCGTGATGCGTTATGCGTAATGCGTTATGCGTTATGAGTTATACTTTATGCGTTATGCGTTATGCGTTATGCGTTATGCGTTATGCGTTATGCGTTATGCGTTATGCGTTATGCGTTATGCGTTATGCGTTATGCGTTATGCGTTATGCGTTATGCGTTATTAGTTTGCGTTATGCGTTATGCGTTATGCGTTATGCTTTATGCGTTATGCGTTATGCGTTATGCGTTATACGTTATGCGTTAGGCGTTATGCGTGATCCGTTATGTGTTAGGCGATATACGTTTTGCGGTATTCGTTATGCGTTATGCGTTATGCGTTATCCGTTGTTCGTTATGCGTTATGCATTATGCTTTATGCGTTATGCGTTATGAGTTACACGTTATGCGTTATTCGATATGCGTTATGCGTTATGCGTTATGCGTTATGCGTTATGCGTGATCCGTTATGCGTTAAGCATTATGCGTTTTGCTGTATTCGTTATGCGTTGTGCGTTATACGTTTGCGTTATGCGTTATGCGTTATGCGTTATGCGTTATACGGTATGCGTTATGCGTTATACGTTATGCGGTATGCGTTATGCTTTATGCGTTATGCGTGATCCGTTATGCGTTAAGCATTATGCGTTTTGCTGTATTCGTTATGCGTTGTGCGTTATAAGTTTGCGTTATGCGTTATGCGTTATGCGTTATACGGATGCGTTATGCGTTATACGTTATGCGTTATGCGTTATGCGATATGCGTTATGCGTTATGCGGTATGCGTTATGCTTTATGCGTTATGCGTTATGCGTTATGCGTGATCCGTTATGCGTTAGGCGTTATGCGTTATGCGTTAACGTTATGCGTTATGCCTTATGCGTTATGCGTTATGGGTTATGCGTTATGTGTTACGCGATATACGTTATGCGTTATGCGTTATGCGTTATGCGTTATGCGTTATACGTTATACGTTGTACGTTATGCGTGATGCGTTATGTTTTATGCGATATGCGTTATGCGTTATGCGTTATGCGTTATGCGTGATGCGTTATGCGTAATGCGTTATGCGTTATGAGTTATACTTTATGCGTTATGCGTTATGCGTTATGCGTTATGCGTTATGCGTTATGCGTTATGCGTTACGCGTTATGCGTTATGCGTTATGCGTTATGCGTTATGCGTTATGCGTTATGCGTTATTAGTTTGCGTTATGCGTTATGCGTTATGCGTTATGCTTTATGCGTTATGCGTTATGCGTTATGCGTTATACGTTATGCGTTAGGCGTTATGCGTGATCCGTTATGTGTTAGGCGATATACGTTTTGCGGTATTCGTTATGCGTTATGCGTTATGCGTTATCCGTTGTTCGTTATGCGTTATGCATTATGCTTTATGCGTTATGCGTTATGAGTTACACGTTATGCGTTATTCGATATGCGTTATGCGTTATGCGTTATGCGTTATGCGTTATGCGTGATCCGTTATGCGTTAAGCATTATGCGTTTTGCTGTATTCGTTATGCGTTGTGCGTTATACGTTTGCGTTATGCGTCATGCGTTATGCGTTATGCGTTATACGGTATGCGTTATGCGTTATACGCTATGCGGTATGCGTTATGCTTTATGCGTTATGCGTGATCCGTTATGCGTTAAGCATTATGCGTTTTGCTGTATTCGTTATGCGTTGTGCGTTATAAGTTTGCGTTATGCGTTATGCGTTATACGGTATGCGTTATGCGTTATACGTTATGCGTTATGCGTTATGCGATATGCGTTATGCGTTATGCGGTATGCGTTATGCTTTATGCGTTATGCGTTATACGTTATGCGTGATCCGTTATGCGTTAGGCGTTATGCGTTATGCGTTAACGTTATGCGTTATGCCTTATGCGTTATGCGTTATGGGTTATGCGTTATGTGTTATGCGATATACGTTATGCGTTATGCGTTATGCGTTATGCGTTATGCGTTATACGTTATACGTTGTACGTTATGCGTGATGCGTTATGTTTTATGCGATATGCGTTATGCGTTATGCGTTATGCGTGATGCGTTATGCGTAATGCGTTATGCGTTATGAGTTATACTTTATGCGTTATGCGTAATGCGTTATGCGTTATGCGTTATGCGTTATGCGTTATGCGTTATGCGTTATGCGTTATGCGTTATGCGTTATGCGTTATGCGTTATGCGTTATGCGTTATGCGTTATGCGTTATGCGTTATGCGTTATGCGTTATGCGTTATGCGTTATGCGTTATGCGTTATGCGTTATGCGTTATGCGTTATGCGTTATGCGTTATGCGTTATGCGTTATGCGTTATGCGTTATGCGTTATGCGTTATGCGTTATGCGTTATGCGTTATACGTTATGCGTTGTGCGTTATAAGTTTGCGTTATGCGTTATGCGTTATGCGTTATGCTTCATGCGTTATGCGTTATGCGTTATGCGTTATGCGTTATGCGTTATGCGATATGCGTTATGCGTTATGCGGTATGCGTTATGCTTTATGCGTTATGCGTTATACGTTATGCGTGATCCGTTATGCGTTAGGCGTTATGCGTTATGCGTTAACGTTATGCGTTATGCCTTATGCGTTATGCGTTATGGGTTATGCGTTATGTGTTATGCGGTATACGTTATGCGTTATGCGTTATGCGTTATGCGTTATGCGTTATACGTTATACGTTGTACGTTATGCGTGATGCGTTATGTTTTATGCGATATGCGTTATGTGTTATGCGTTATGCGTGATGCGTTATGCGTAATGCGTTATGCGTTATGAGTTATACTTTATGCGTTATGCGTAATGCGTTATGCGTTATGCGTTATGCGTTATGCGTTATGCGTTATGCGTTATGCGTTATGCGTTATGCGTTATGCGTTATGCGTTATGCGTTATGCGTTATGCGTTATGCGTTATGCGTTATGCGTTATGCGTTATGCGTTATGCGTTATGCGTTATGCGTTATGCGTTATGCGTTATGCGTTATGCGTTATGCGTTATGCGTTATGCGTTATGCGTTATGCGTTATGCGTTGTGCGTTATAAGTTTGCGTTATGCGTTATGCGTTATGCGTTATGCGTTATGCTTCATGCGTTATGCGTTATGCGTTATGCGTTATGCGTTATGCGTTATGCATTATGCGTTATGCGTTATGCGTTATGCGTTATACGTTATGAGTTATGCGTTATGTGTTATGCGATATGTGTCATGCATCAAGCCTTATGCGGTAACGTTATGCGTTATGCGTTTTGCGTTATACGTTATGCAATATGCGTAATGCGTTATGCGTTATGTGTTATACTTTATGCGTTATGTGTTATACTTTATGCGTTATGCGTAATGCGTTATGCGTTATGCGTTATGCGTTATGCGTTATGCGTTATGCGTTATGCGTTATGCGTTATGCGTTATGCCTTATGCGTTATGCGTTATGCGTTATGCGTTATGCGTTATGCGTTATGCGTTATACGTTATGCGTTATGCGTTATGCGTTATGCGTTATGCGTTATGCGTTATGCGTTATGCGTTATGCGTTATGCGTTATGCGTTATGCGTAGTGCGTTGTGCGTTATGCGTTATGCGTTATGCGTTATGCGTTATGCGTTATGCGTTATGCGTTATGCGTTATGCGTTATGCGTTATGCGTTATGCGTTATGCGTTATGCGTTATGCGTTATGCGTTATGCGTTATGCGTTATGCGTTATGCGTTATGCGTTATGCGTTATGCGTTATGCGTTATGCGTTATGCGTTATGCGTTATGCGTTATGCGTTATGCGTTATGCGTTATGCGTTGTGCGTTATGTGTTATGCGATATACGTTATGCGTTATGCGTTATGCGTTATGCGTTATGCGTTATGCGTTATACGTTGTACGTTATGTGTGATGCGTTATGTTTTATGCGATATGCGTTATGCGTTATGCGTTATGCGTTATGCGTTATGCGTTATGCGTTATGCGTTATGCGTTATGCGTTATGCGTTGTGCGTTATAAGTTTGCGTTATGCGTTATTCGTTATGCGTTATGCTTTATGCGTTATGCGTTATGCGTTATGCGTTATGCGTTATGCGTTATGCGTTATGCGTTATGCGTTATGCGTAATGCGTTATGCGTTAAGTGTTATACTTTATGCGTTATGCGTAATGCGTTATGCGTTATGCGTTATGCGTTATGCGTTATGCGTTATGCGTTATGCGTTATGCGTTATGCGTTATGCGTTATGCGTTATGCGTTATGCGTTATGCGTTATGCGTTATGCGTTATGCGTTATGCGTTATGCGTTATGCGTTATGCGTTATGCGTTATGCGTTATGCGTTGTGCGTTATAAGTTTGCGTTATGCGTTATGCGTTATGCGTTATGCGTTATGCGTTATGCGTTATGCGTTATACGTTGTACGTTATGCGTGATGCGTTATGTTTTATGCGATATGCGTTATGCGTTATGCGTTATGCGTTATGCGTTATGCGTGATGCGTTATGCGTAATGCGTTATGCGTTATGTGTTATACTTTATGCGTTATGCGTAATGCGTAATGCGTTATGCGTTATGCGTTATGCGTTATGCGTTATGCGTTATGCGTTATGCGTTATGCGTTATGCGTTATGCGTTATGCGTTATGCGTTATGCGTTATGCGTTACGCGTTATGCGTTACGCGTTATGCGTTACGCGTTATGCGTTACGCGTTATGCGTTATGCGTTATGCGTTATGCGTTATGCGTTATGCGTTATGCGTTATGCGTTATGCGTTATGCGTTATGCGTTATGCGTTATGCGTTAACGTTATGCGTTAACGTTATGCGTTATGCGTTATGCGTTATGCGTTATGCGTTATGCGTTATGCGTTATGCGTTACGCGTTATGCGTTACGCGTTATGCGTTACGCGTTATGCGTTATGCGTTATGCGTTATGCGTTATGCGTTATGCGTTATGCGTTATGCGTTATGCGTTATGCGTTATGCGTTATGCGTTATGCGTTATGCGTTATGCGTTATGCGTTAACGTTATGCGTTATGCCTTATGCGTTATGCGTTATGGGTTATGCGTTATGTGTTATGCGATATACGTTATGCGTTATGCGTTATGCGTTATGCGTTATGCGTTATGCGTTATGCGTTATGCGTTATGCGTTATACGTTGTACGTTATGCGTGATGCGTTATGTTTTATGCGATATGCGTTATGCGTTATGCGTTATGCGTTATGCGTGATGCGTTATGCGTAATGCGTTATGCTTTATGTGTTATACTTTATGCGTTATGCGTAATGCGTTATGCGTTATGCGTTATGCGTTATGCGTTATGCGTTATGCGTTATGCGTTATGCGTTATGCGTTATGCGTTATGCGTTATGCGTTATGCGTTATGCGTTATGCGTTATGCGTTATGCGTTATGCGTTATGCGTTATGCGTTATGCGTTATACGTTATGCGTTGTGCGTTATAAGTTTGCGTTATGCGTTATGCGTTATGCGTTATGCTTTATGCGTTATGCGTTATGCGTTATGCGTTATGTGTTATGCGTTATGCGTTATGCGTTATGCATTATGCGTTATGCGTTATGCGTTATGCGTTATACGTTATGAGTTATGCGTTATGCGTTATGCGATATGCGTCATGCATCAAGCCTTATGCGGTAACGTTATGCGTTATGCGTTTTGCGTTATACGTTATGCAATATGCGTAATGCGTTATGCGTTATGTGTTATACTTTATGCGTTATGCGTTATGTGTTATACTTTATGCGTTATGCGTAATGCGTTATGCGTTATGCGTTATGCGTTATGCGTTATGCGTTATGCGTTATGGGTTATGCGTTATGTGTTATGCGTTATACGTTATGCGTTATGCGTTATGCGTTATGCGTTATGCGTTATGCGTTATGCGTTATGCGTTATGCGTTATGCGTTATGCGTTATGCGTTATGCGTTATGCGTTATGCGTTATGCATTATGCGTTATGCGTTATGCGTTATGCGTTATACGTTATGAGTTATGCGTTATGTGTTATGCGATATGTGTCATGCATCAAGCCTTATGCGGTAACGTTATGCGTTATGCGTTTTGCGTTATACGTTATGCAATATGCGTAATGCGTTATGCGTTATGTGTTATACTTTATGCGTTATGTGTTATACTTTATGCGTTATGCGTAATGCGTTATGCGTTATGCGTTGTGCGTTATAAGTTTGCGTTATGCGTTATGCGTTATGCGTTATGCGTTATGCTTCATGCGTTATGCGTTATGCGTTATGCGTTATGCGTTATGCGTTATGCATTATGCGTTATGCGTTATGCGTTATGCGTTATACGTTATGAGTTATGCGTTATGTGTTATGCGATATGTGTCATGCATCAAGCCTTATGCGGTAACGTTATGCGTTATGCGTTTTGCGTTATACGTTATGCAATATGCGTAATGCGTTATGCGTTATGTGTTATACTTTATGCGTTATGTGTTATACTTTATGCGTTATGCGTAATGCGTTATGCGTTATGCGTTATGCGTTATGCGTTATGCGTTATGCGTTATGCGTTATGCGTTATGCGTTATGCCTTATGCGTTATGCGTTATGCGTTATGCGTTATGCGTTATGCGTTATGCGTTATACGTTATGCGTTATGCGTTATGCGTTATGCGTTATGCGTTATGCGTTATGCGTTATGCGTTATGCGTTATGCGTTATGCGTTATGCGTAGTGCGTTGTGCGTTATGCGTTATGCGTTATGCGTAATGCGTTATGCGTTATGCGTTATGCGTTATGCGTTATGCGTTATGCGTTATGCGTTATGCGTTATGCGTTATGCGTTATGCGTTATGCGTTATGCGTTATGCGTTATGCGTTATGCGTTATGCGTTATGCGTTATGCGTTATGCGTTATGCGTTATGCGTTATGCGTTATGCGTTATGCGTTATGCGTTATGCGTTATGCGTTGTGCGTTATGTGTTATGCGATATACGTTATGCGTTATGCGTTATGCGTTATGCGTTATGCGTTATGCGTTATACGTTGTACGTTATGTGTGATGCGTTATGTTTTATGCGATATGCGTTATGCGTTATGCGTTATGCGTTATGCGTTATGCGTTATGCGTTATGCGTTATGCGTTATGCGTTGTGCGTTATAAGTTTGCGTTATGCGTTATTCGTTATGCGTTATGCTTTATGCGTTATGCGTTATGCGTTATGCGTTATGCGTTATGCGTTATGCGTTATGCGTTATGCGTTATGCGTAATGCGTTATGCGTTAAGTGTTATACTTTATGCGTTATGCGTAATGCGTTATGCGTTATGCGTTATGCGTTATGCGTTATGCGTTATGCGTTATGCGTTATGCGTTATGCGTTATGCGTTATGCGTTATGCGTTATGCGTTATGCGTTATGCGTTATGCGTTATGCGTTATGCGTTATGCGTTATGCGTTATGCGTTATGCGTTATGCGTTATGCGTTGTGCGTTATAAGTTTGCGTTATGCGTTATGCGTTATGCGTTATGCGTTATGCGTTATGCGTTATGCGTTATACGTTGTACGTTATGCGTGATGCGTTATGTTTTATGCGATATGCGTTATGCGTTATGCGTTATGCGTTATGCGTTATGCGTGATGCGTTATGCGTAATGCGTTATGCGTTATGTGTTATACTTTATGCGTTATGCGTAATGCGTAATGCGTTATGCGTTATGCGTTATGCGTTATGCGTTATGCGTTATGCGTTATGCGTTATGCGTTATGCGTTATGCGTTATGCGTTATGCGTTATGCGTTATGCGTTACGCGTTATGCGTTACGCGTTATGCGTTACGCGTTATGCGTTACGCGTTATGCGTTATGCGTTATGCGTTATGCGTTATGCGTTATGCGTTATGCGTTATGCGTTATGCGTTATGCGTTATGCGTTATGCGTTATGCGTTAACGTTATGCGTTAACGTTATGCGTTATGCGTTATGCGTTATGCGTTATGCGTTATGCGTTATGCGTTATGCGTTACGCGTTATGCGTTACGCGTTATGCGTTACGCGTTATGCGTTATGCGTTATGCGTTATGCGTTATGCGTTATGCGTTATGCGTTATGCGTTATGCGTTATGCGTTATGCGTTATGCGTTATGCGTTATGCGTTATGCGTTATGCGTTAACGTTATGCGTTATGCCTTATGCGTTATGCGTTATGGGTTATGCGTTATGTGTTATGCGATATACGTTATGCGTTATGCGTTATGCGTTATGCGTTATGCGTTATGCGTTATGCGTTATGCGTTATGCGTTATACGTTGTACGTTATGCGTGATGCGTTATGTTTTATGCGATATGCGTTATGCGTTATGCGTTATGCGTTATGCGTGATGCGTTATGCGTAATGCGTTATGCTTTATGTGTTATACTTTATGCGTTATGCGTAATGCGTTATGCGTTATGCGTTATGCGTTATGCGTTATGCGTTATGCGTTATGCGTTATGCGTTATGCGTTATGCGTTATGCGTTATGCGTTATGCGTTATGCGTTATGCGTTATGCGTTATGCGTTATGCGTTATGCGTTATGCGTTATGCGTTATACGTTATGCGTTGTGCGTTATAAGTTTGCGTTATGCGTTATGCGTTATGCGTTATGCTTTATGCGTTATGCGTTATGCGTTATGCGTTATGTGTTATGCGTTATGCGTTATGCGTTATGCATTATGCGTTATGCGTTATGCGTTATGCGTTATACGTTATGAGTTATGCGTTATGCGTTATGCGATATGCGTCATGCATCAAGCCTTATGCGGTAACGTTATGCGTTATGCGTTTTGCGTTATACGTTATGCAATATGCGTAATGCGTTATGCGTTATGTGTTATACTTTATGCGTTATGCGTTATGTGTTATACTTTATGCGTTATGCGTAATGCGTTATGCGTTATGCGTTATGCGTTATGCGTTATGCGTTATGCGTTATGGGTTATGCGTTATGTGTTATGCGATATGCGTTATGCGTTATGCGTTATGCGTTATGCGTTATGCGTTATGCGTTATGCGTTATGCGTTGTGCGTTATACGTTTGCGTTATGCGTAATGCGTTATACTTTATGCGTTATGCGTAATGCGTTATGCGTTATGTGTTATACTTTATGCGTTATGCGTTATGTGTTATACTTTATGCGTTATGCGTAATGCGTTATGCGTTATGCGTTATGCGTTATGCGTTATGCGTTATGCGTTATGCGTTATGGGTTATGCGTTATGTGTTATGCGATATGCGTTATGCGTTATGCGTTATGCGTTATGCGTTAGGCGTTATGCGTTATGCGTTGTGCGTTATACGTTTGCGTTATGCGTAATGCGTTATGCGTTATACGGTATGCGTTATGCGTTATACGTTATGCGTTATGCGTTATGCGTTATGCGATATGCGTTATGCGTTATGCGGTATGCGTTATGCTTTACGCGTTATGCGTTATGCGTTATGCGTTATGCTTTATGCGTTATGCTTTATGCGTTATGCGTGATCCGTTATGCGTTAGGCGTTATGCGTTATGCGTTAACGTTATGCGTTATGCGTTATGCGTTATGCGTTATGGGTTATGCGTTATGTGTTATGCGTTATGCGTTATGCGTTATGCGTTATGCGTTATGGGTTATGCGTTATGTGTTATGCGATATGCGTTATGCGTTATGCGTTATGCGTTATGCGTTAGGCGTTATGCGTTATGCGTTGTGCGTTATACGTTTGCGTTATGCGTAATGCGTTATGCGTTATACGGTATGCGTTATGCGTTATGCGTTATGCGTTATGCGTTATGCGTTATGCGTTATGCGTTATGCGTTATGCGTTATGCGTTATACGTTGTACGTTATGCGTGATGCGTTATGTTTTATGCGATATGCGTTATGCGTTATGCGTTATGCGTTATGCGTGATGCGTTATGCGTAATGCGTTATGCTTTATGTGTTATACTTTATGCGTTATGCGTAATGCGTTATGCGTTATGCGTTATGCGTTATGCGTTATGCGTTATGCGTTATGCGTTATGCGTTATGCGTTATGCGTTATGCGTTATGCGTTATGCGTTATGCGTTATGCGTTATGCGTTATGCGTTATGCGTTATGCGTTATGCGTTATGCGTTATGCGTTATGCGTTATGCGTTATGCGTTATGCGTTATGCGTTATGCGTTATACGTTATGCGTTGTGCGTTATAAGTTTGCGTTATGCGTTATGCGTTATGCGTTATGCTTTATGCGTTATGCGTTATGCGTTATGCGTTATGTGTTATGCGTTATGCGTTATGCGTTATGCGTTATGCGTTATGCGTTATGCGTTATGCGTTATACGTTATGAGTTATGCGTTATGCGTTATGCGATATGCGTCATGCATCAAGCCTTATGCGGTAACGTTATGCGTTATGCGTTTTGCGTTATACGTTATGCAATATGCGTAATGCGTTATGCGTTATGTGTTATACTTTATGCGTTATGCGTTATGTGTTATACTTTATGCGTTATGCGTAATGCGTTATGCGTTATGCGTTATGCGTTATGCGTTATGCGTTATGCGTTATGGGTTATGCGTTATGTGTTATGCGATATGCGTTATGCGTTATGCGTTATGCGTTATGCGTTATGCGTTATGCGTTATGCGTTGTGCGTTATACGTTTGCGTTATGCGTAATGCGTTATGCGTTATACGGTATGCGTTATGCGTTATACGTTATGCGTTATGCGTTATGCGTTATGCGATATGCGTTATGCGTTATGCGGTATGCGTTATGCTTTACGCGTTATGCGTTATGCGTTATACGGTATGCGTTATGCGTTATGCGTTATGCGTTATGCGTTATGCGTTATGCGTTATGCGTTATGCGTTATGCGATATGCGTTATGCGTTATGCGTTATGCGTTATGCTTTATGCGTTATGCGTTATGCGTTATGCGTTATGCTTTATGCGTTATGCTTTATGCGTTATGCGTGATCCGTTATGCGTTAGGCGTTATGCGTTATGCGTTATCGTTATGCGTTATGCCTTATGCGTTATGCGTTATGGGTTATGCGTTATGTGTTAGGCGATATACGTTATGCGTTATGCGTTATGCGTTATGCGTTATGCGTTATACGTTGTACGTTATGCTTTATGCGTTATGTTTTATGCGATATGCGTTATGCGTTATGCGTTATGCGTTATGCGTTATGCGTTATGCGTGATGCGTTATGCGTAATGCGTAATGCGTTATGCGTTATGCGTTATGGGTTATGCGTTATGTGTTATGCGATATGCGTTATGCGTTATGCGTTATGCGTTATGCGTTAGGCGTTATGCGTTATGCGTTGTGCGTTATACGTTTGCGTTATGCGTAATGCGTTATGCGTTATACGGTATGCGTTATGCGTTATGCGTTATGCGTTATGCGTTATGCGTTATGCGTTATGCGTTATGCGTTATGCGTTATGCGTTATACGTTGTACGTTATGCGTGATGCGTTATGTTTTATGCGATATGCGTTATGCGTTATGCGTTATGCGTTATGCGTGATGCGTTATGCGTAATGCGTTATGCTTTATGTGTTATACTTTATGCGTTATGCGTAATGCGTTATGCGTTATGCGTTATGCGTTATGCGTTATGCGTTATGCGTTATGCGTTATGCGTTATGCGTTATGCGTTATGCGTTATGCGTTATGCGTTATGCGTTATGCGTTATGCGTTATGCGTTATGCGTTATGCGTTATGCGTTATGCGTTATGCGTTATGCGTTATGCGTTATGCGTTATGCGTTATGCGTTATGCGTTATACGTTATGCGTTGTGCGTTATACGTTTGCGTTATGCGTTATGCGTTATGCGTTATGCTTTATGCGTTATGCGTTATGCGTTATGCGTTATGTGTTATGCGTTATGCGTTATGCGTTATGCGTTATGCGTTATGCGTTATGCGTTATGCGTTATACGTTATGAGTTATGCGTTATGCGTTATGCGATATGCGTCATGCATCAAGCCTTATGCGGTAACGTTATGCGTTATGCGTTTTGCGTTATACGTTATGCAATATGCGTAATGCGTTATGCGTTATGTGTTATACTTTATGCGTTATGCGTTATGTGTTATACTTTATGCGTTATGCGTAATGCGTTATGCGTTATGCGTTATGCGTTATGCGTTATGCGTTATGCGTTATGGGTTATGCGTTATGTGTTATGCGATATGCGTTATGCGTTATGCGTTATGCGTTATGCGTTATGCGTTATGCGTTATGCGTTGTGCGTTATACGTTTGCGTTATGCGTAATGCGTTATGCGTTATACGGTATGCGTTATGCGTTATACGTTATGCGTTATGCGTTATGCGTTATGCGATATGCGTTATGCGTTATGCGGTATGCGTTATGCTTTACGCGTTATGCGTTATGCGTTATACGGTATGCGTTATGCGTTATGCGTTATGCGTTATGCGTTATGCGTTATGCGTTATGCGTTATGCGTTATGCGATATGCGTTATGCGTTATGCGTTATGCGTTATGCTTTATGCGTTATGCGTTATGCGTTATGCGTTATGCTTTATGCGTTATGCTTTATGCGTTATGCGTGATCCGTTATGCGTTAGGCGTTATGCGTTATGCGTTATCGTTATGCGTTATGCCTTATGCGTTATGCGTTATGGGTTATGCGTTATGTGTTAGGCGATATACGTTATGCGTTATGCGTTATGCGTTATGCGTTATGCGTTATACGTTGTACGTTATGCTTTATGCGTTATGTTTTATGCGATATGCGTTATGCGTTATGCGTTATGCGTTATGCGTTATGCGTTATGCGTGATGCGTTATGCGTAATGCGTTATGCGTTATGTGTTATACTTTATGCGTTATGCGTTATGTGTTATACTTTATGCGTTATGCGTAATGCGTTATGCGTTATGCGTTATGCGTTATGCGTTATGCGTTATGCGTTATGCGTTATGCGTTATGCGTTATGCGTTATGCGTTATGCGTTATGCGTTATGCGTTATGCGTTATGCGTTATGCGTTGTGCGTTATTAGTTTGCGTTATGCGTTATGCGTTATGCGTTATGCTTTATGCGTTATGCGTTATGCGTTATGCGTTATACGTTATGCGTTATACGTTTGCGTTATGCGTAATGCGTTATGCGTTATACGGTATGCGTTATGCGTTATGCGTTATACGTTATGCGTTATGCGTTATGCGTTATGCGTTATGCGTTATGCGTTATGCGTTATGCGTTATGCGTTATGCGTTATGCGTTATGCGTTATACGTTATGCGTTGTGCGTTATAAGTTTGCGTTATGCGTTATGCGTCATGCGTTATGCTTTATGCGTTATGCGTTATGCGTTATGCGTTATGCGTTATGCGTTATGCGTTATGCGTTATGCGTTATGCGTTATGCATTATGCGTTATGCGTTATGCGTTATGCGTTATACGTTATGAGTTATGCGTTATGCGTTATGCGATATGCGTCATGCATCAAGCCTTATGCGGTAACGTTATGCGTTATGCGTTTTGCGTTATACGTTATGCAATATGCGTAATGCGTTATGCGTTATGTGTTATACTTTATGCGTTATGCGTTATGTGTTATACTTTATGCGTTATGCGTAATGCGTTATGCGTTATGCGTTATGCGTTATGCGTTATGCGTTATGCGTTATGCGTTATGCGTTATGCGTTATGCATTATGCGTTATGCGTTATGCGTTATGCGTTATACGTTATGAGTTATGCGTTATGCGTTATGCGATATGCGTCATGCATCAAGCCTTATGCGGTAACGTTATGCGTTATGCGTTTTGCGTTATACGTTATGCAATATGCGTAATGCGTTATGCGTTATGTGTTATACTTTATGCGTTATGCGTTATGTGTTATACTTTATGCGTTATGCGTAATGCGTTATGCGTTATGCGTTATGCGTTATGCGTTATGCGTTATGCGTTATGCGTTATGGGTTATGCGTTATGTGTTATGCGATATGCGTTATGCGTTATGCGTTATGCGTTATGCGTTAGGCGTTATGCGTTATGCGTTGTGCGTTATACGTTTGCGTTATGCGTAATGCGTTATGCGTTATACGGTATGCGTTATGCGTTATACGTTATGCGTTATGCGTTATGCGTTATGCGATATGCGTTATGCGTTATGCGGTATGCGTTATGCTTTACGCGTTATGCGTTATGCGTTATGCGTTATGCTTTATGCGTTATGCTTTATGCGTTATGCGTGATCCGTTATGCGTTAGGCGTTATGCGTTATGCGTTAACGTTATGCGTTATGCGTTATGCGTTATGCGTTATGGGTTATGCGTTATGTGTTATGCGTTATGCGTTATGCGTTATGCGTTATGCGTTATGGGTTATGCGTTATGTGTTATGCGATATGCGTTATGCGTTATGCGTTATGCGTTATGCGTTAGGCGTTATGCGTTATGCGTTGTGCGTTATACGTTTGCGTTATGCGTAATGCGTTATGCGTTATACGGTATGCGTTATGCGTTATACGTTATGCGTTATGCGTTATGCGTTATGCGATATGCGTTATGCGTTATGCGGTATGCGTTATGCTTTACGCGTTATGCGTTATGCGTTATGCGTTATGCTTTATGCGTTATGCTTTATGCGTTATGCGTGATCCGTTATGCGTTAGGCGTTATGCGTTATGCGTTAACGTTATGCGTTATGCGTTATGCGTTATGCGTTATGGGTTATGCGTTATGTGTTATGCGATATACGTTATGCGTTATGCGTTATGCGTTATGCGTTATGCGTTATGCGTTATGCGTTATGCGTTATACGTTGTACATTATGCGTGATGCGTTATGTTTTATGCGATATGCGTTATGCGTTATGCGTTATGCGTTATGCGTTATGCGTGATGCGTTATGCGTAATGCGTTATGCGTTATGTGTTATACTTTATGCGTTATGCGTAATGCGTTATGCGTTATGCGTTATGCGTTATGCATTATGCTTTATGCGTTATGCGTTATGAGTTACACGTTATGCGTTATTCGATATGCGTTATGCGTTATGCGTTATGCGTTATGCGTTATGCGTGATCCGTTATGCGTTAAGCATTATGCGTTTTACTGTATTCGTTATGCGTTGTGCATTATACGTTTGCGTTATGCGTCATGCGTTATGCGTTATGCGTTATACGGTATGCGTTATGCGTTATACGTTATGCGGTATGCGTTATGCTTTATGCGTTATGCGTTATGCGTAATGCGTTATGCGTTATGCGTTATGCGTTATGCGTTATGCGTTATGCGTTATGGGTTATGCGTTATGTGTTATGCGATATGCGTTATGCGTTATGCGTTATGCGTTATGCGTTATGCGTTATGCGTTATGCGTTATGCGTTGTGCGTTATACGTTTGCGTTATGCGTAATGCGTTATGCGTTATACGGTATGCGTTATGCGTTATACGTTATGCGTTATGCTTTATGCGTTATGCTTTATGCGTTATGCGTGATCCGTTATGCGTTAGGCGTTATGCGTTATGCGTTAACGTTATGCGTTATGCCTTATGCGTTATGCGTTATGGGTTATGCGTTATGTGTTATGCGATATACGTTATGCGTTATGCGTTATGCGTTATGCGTTATGCGTTATGCGTTATGCGTTATGCGTTATGCGTTATGCGTTATACGTTGTACGTTATGCGTGATGCGTTATGTTTTATGCGATATGCGTTATGCGTTATGCGTTATGCGTTATGCGTTATGCGTGATGCGTTATGCGTAATGCGTTATGCGTTATGTGTTATACTTTATGCGTTATGCGTAATGCGTTATGCGTTATGCGTTATGCGTTATGCATTATGCTTTATGCGTTATGCGTTATGAGTTACACGTTATGCGTTATTCGATATGCGTTATGCGTTATGCGTTATGCGTTATGCGTTATGCGTGATCCGTTATGCGTTAAGCATTATGCGTTTTACTGTATTCGTTATGCGTTGTGCGTTATACGTTTGCGTTTTGCGTTATACGTTATGCAATATGCGTAATGCGTTATGCGTTATGTGTTATACTTTATGCGTTATGCGTTATGTGTTATACTTTATGCGTTATGCGTAATGCGTTATGCGTTATGCGTTATGCGTTATGCGTTATGCGTTATGCGTTATGGGTTATGCGTTATGTGTTATGCGATATGCGTTATGCGTTATGCGTTATGCGTTATGCGTTATGCGTTATGCGTTATGCGTTATGCGTTATGCGTTGTGCGTTATACGTTTGCGTTATGCGTAATGCGTTATGCGTTATACGGTATGCGTTATGCGTTATACGTTATGCGTTATGCGTTATGCGTTATGCGATATGCGTTATGCGTTATGCGGTATGCGTTATGCTTTACGCGTTATGCGTTATGCGTTATACGGTATGCGTTATGCGTTATGCGTTATGCGTTATGCGTTATGCGTTATGCGTTATGCGTTATGCGTTATGCGTTATGCGTTATGCGTTATGCGTTATGCGTTATGCGTTATGCGTTATGCGATATGCGTTATGCGTTACGCGTTATGCGTTATGCTTTATGCGTTATGCGTTATGCGTTATGCGTTATGCTTTATGCGTTATGCTTTATGCGTTATGCGTGATCCGTTATGCGTTAGGCGTTATGCGTTATGCGTTATCGTTATGCGTTATGCCTTATGCGTTATGCGTTATGGGTTATGCGTTATGTGTTAGGCGATATACGTTATGCGTTATGCGTTATGCGTTATGCGTTATGCGTTATGCGTTATACGTTGTACGTTATGCTTTATGCGTTATGTTTTATGCGATATGCGTTATGCTTTATGCGTTATGCGTTATGCGTTATGCGTTATGCTTTATGCGTTATGCTTTATGCGTTATGCGTGATCCGTTATGCGTTAGGCGTTATGCGTTATGCGTTATCGTTATGCGTTATGCCTTATGCGTTTTGCGTTATGGGTTATGCGTTATGTGTTAGGCGATATACGTTATGCGTTATGCGTTATGCGTTATGCGTTATGCGTTATGCGTTATACGTTGTACGTTATGCTTTATGCGTTATGTTTTATGCGATATGCGTTATGCGTTATGCGTTATGCGTTATGCGTTATGCGTTATGCGTGATGCGTTATGCGTAATGCGTTATGCGTTATGTGTTATACTTTATGCGTTATGCGTTATGTGTTATACTTTATGCGTAATGCGTAATGCGTTATGCGTTATGCGTTATGCGTTATGCGTTATACGTTATGCGTTATGCGTTATGCGTTATGCGTTATGCGTTATACGTTATGCGTTATGCGTTATGCGTTATGCGTTATGCGTTGTGCGTTATTAGTTTGCGTTATGCGTTATGCGTTATGCGTTATGCTTTATGCGTTATGCGTTATGCGATATGCGTTATACGTTATGCGTTATACGTTTGCGTTATGCGTAATGCGTTATGCGTTATACGGTATGCGTTATGCGTTATACGTTATGCGTTATGCGTTATGCGTTATGCGTTATGCGTTATGCGTTATGCGTTATGCGTTATGCGTTATGCGTTATGCGTTATGCGTTATGCGTTATGCGTTATGCGTTATGCGTTATACGTTATGCGTTGTGCGTTATAAGTTTGCGTTATGCGTTATGCGTCATGCGTTATGCTTTATGCGTTATGCGTTATGCGTTATGCGTTATGCGTTATGCGTTATGCGTTATGCGTTATGCGTTATGCGTTATGCGTTTTGCATTATGCGTTATGCGTTATGCGTTATGCGTTATACGTTATGAGTTATGCGTTATGCGTTATGCGATATGCGTCATGCATCAAGCCTTATGCGGTAACGTTATGCGTTATGCGTTTTGCGTTATACGTTATGCAATATGCGTAATGCGTTATGCGTTATGTGTTATACTTTATGCGTTATGCGTTATGTGTTATACTTTATGCGTTATGCGTAATGCGTTATGCGTTATGCGTTATGCGTTATGCGTTATGCGTTATGCGTTATGCGTTATGCGTTATGCGTTATGCGTTATGCATTATGCGTTATGCGTTATGCGTTATACGTTATGAGTTATGCGTTATGCGTTATGCGATATGCGTCATGCATCAAGCCTTATGCGGTAACGTTATGCGTTATGCGTTTTGCGTTATACGTTATGCAATATGCGTAATGCGTTATGCGTTATGTGTTATACTTTATGCGTTATGCGTTATGTGTTATACTTTATGCGTTATGCGTAATGCGTTATGCGTTATGCGTTATGCGTTATGCGTTATGCGTTATGCGTTATGCGTTATGCGTTATGGGTTATGCGTTATGTGTTATGCGATATGCGTTATGCGTTATGCGTTATGCGTTATGCGTTAGGCGTTATGCGTTATGCGTTGTGCGTTATACGTTTGCGTTATGCGTAATGCGTTATGCGTTATACGGTATGCGTTATGCGTTATACGTTATGCGTTATGCGTTATGCGTTATGCGATATGCGTTATGCGTTATGCGGTATGCGTTATGCTTTACGCGTTATGCGTTATGCGTTATGCGTTATGCTTTATGCGTTATGCTTTATGCGTTATGCGTGATCCGTTATGCGTTAGGCGTTATGCGTTATGCGTTAACGTTATGCGTTATGCGTTATGCGTTATGCGTTATGGGTTATGCGTTATGTGTTATGCGATATACGTTATGCGTTATGCGTTATGCGTTATGCGTTATGCGTTATGCGTTATGCGTTATGCGTTATACGTTGTACGTTATGCGTGATGCGTTATGTTTTATGCGATATGCGTTATGCGTTATGCGTTATGCGTTATGCGTTATGCGTTATGCGTGATGCGTTATGCGTAATGCGTTATGCGTTATGTGTTATTCTTTATGCGTTATGCGTAATGCGTTATGCGTTATGCGTTATGCGTTATGCATTATGCTTTATGCGTTATGCGTTATGAGTTACACGTTATGCGTTATTCGATATGCGTTATGCGTTATGCGTTATGCGTTATGCGTTATGCGTGATCCGTTATGCGTTAAGCATTATGCGTTTTACTGTATTCGTTATGCGTTGTGCGTTATACGTTTGCGTTATGCGTCATGCGTTATGCGTTATGCGTTATACGGTATGCGTTATGCGTTATACGTTATGCGGTATGCGTTATGCTTTATGCGTTATGCGTTATGCGTTATGCGTTATGCGTTATGCGTTATGCGTTATGCGTTATGCGTTATGCGTTATGGGTTATGCGTTATGTGTTATGCGATATGCGTTATGCGTTATGCGTTATGCGTTATGCGTTATGCGTTATGCGTTATGCGTTGTGCGTTATACGTTTGCGTTATGCGTAATGCGTTATGCGTTATACGGTATGCGTTATGCGTTATACGTTATGCGTTATGCTTTATGCGTTATGCTTTATGCGTTATGCGTGATCCGTTATGCGTTAGGCGTTATGCGTTATGCGTTAACGTTATGCGTTATGCCTTATGCGTTATGCGTTATGGGTTATGCGTTATGTGTTATGCGTTATACGTTTGCGTTTTGCGTTATACGTTATGCGTTATGCGTTATGCGTTATGCGTTATGCGTTATACGTTGTACGTTATGCGTGATGCGTTATGTTTTATGCGATATGCGTTATGCGTTATGCGTTATGCGTTATGCGTTATGCGTGATGCGTTATGCGTAATGCGTTATGCGTTATGTGTTATACTTTATGCGTTATGCGTAATGCGTTATGCGTTATGCGTTATGCGTTATGCATTATGCTTTATGCGTTATGCGTTATGAGTTATGCGTAATGCGTTATGCGTTATACGGTATGCGTTATGCGTTATACGTTATGCGTTATGCGTTATGCGTTATGCGATATGCGTTATGCGTTATGCTTTATGCGTTATGCGTGATCCGTTATGCGTTAGGCGTTATGCGTTATGCGTTAACGTTATGCGTTATGCCTTATGCGTTATGCGTTATGGGTTATGCGTTATGTGTTATGCGATATACGTTATGCGTTATGCGTTATGCGTTATGCGTTATGCGTTATGCGTTATGCGTTATGCGTTATGCGTTATACGTTGTACGTTATGCGTGATGCGTTATGTTTTATGCGATATGCGTTATGCGTTATGCGTTATGCGTTATGCGTTATGCGTGATGCGTTATGCGTAATGCGTTATGCGTTATGTGTTATACTTTATGCGTTATGCGTAATGCGTTATGCGTTATGCGTTAGGCGTTATGCGTTATGCGTTAACGTTATGCGTTATGCGTTATGCGTTATGCGTTATGGGTTATGCGTTATGTGTTATGCGATATACGTTATGCGTTATGCGTTATGCGTTATGCGTTATGCGTTATGCGTTATACGTTGTACGTTATGCGTGATGCGTTATGTTTTATGCGATATGCGTTATGCGTTATGCGTTATGCGTTATGCGTTATGCGTTATGCGTGATGCGTTATGCGTAATGCGTTATGCGTTATGTGTTATACTTTATGCGTTATGCGTAATGCGTTATGCGTTATGCGTTATGCGTTATGCATTATGCTTTATGCGTTATGCGTTATGAGTTACACGTTATGCGTTATTCGATATGCGTTATGCGTTATGCGTTATGCGTTATGCGTTATGCGTGATCCGTTATGCGTTAAGCATTATGCGTTTTACTGTATTCGTTATGCGTTGTGCGTTATACGTTTGCGTTATGCGTCATGCGTTATGCGTTATGCGTTATACGGTATGCGTTATGCGTTATACGTTATGCGGTATGCGTTATGCTTTATGCGTTATGCGTTATGCGTAATGCGTTATGCGTTATGCGTTATGCGTTATGCGTTATGCGTTATGCGTTATGGGTTATGCGTTATGTGTTATGCGATATGCGTTATGCGTTATGCGTTATGCGTTATGCGTTATGCGTTATGCGTTATGCGTTGTGCGTTATACGTTTGCGTTATGCGTAATGCGTTATGCGTTATACGGTATGCGTTATGCGTTATACGTTATGCGTTATGCTTTATGCGTTATGCTTTATGCGTTATGCGTGATCCGTTATGCGTTAGGCGTTATGCGTTATGCGTTAACGTTATGCGTTATGCCTTATGCGTTATGCGTTATGGGTTATGCGTTATGTGTTATGCGATATACGTTATGCGTTATGCGTTATGCGTTATGCGTTATGCGTTATGCGTTATACGTTGTACGTTATGCGTGATGCGTTATGTTTTATGCGATATGCGTTATGCGTTATGCGTTATGCGTTATGCGTTATGCGTGATGCGTTATGCGTAATGCGTTATGCGTTATGTGTTATACTTTATGCGTTATGCGTAATGCGTTATGCGTTATGCGTTATGCGTTATGCATTATGCTTTATGCGTTATGCGTTATGAGTTACACGTTATGCGTTATTCGATATGCGTTATGCGTTATGCGTTATGCGTTATGCGTTATGCGTGATCCGTTATGCGTTAAGCATTATGCGTTTTACTGTATTCGTTATGCGTTGTGCGTTATACGTTTGCGTTTTGCGTTATACGTTATGCAATATGCGTAATGCGTTATGCGTTATGTGTTATACTTTATGCGTTATGCGTTATGTGTTATACTTTATGCGTTATGCGTAATGCGTTATGCGTTATGCGTTATGCGTTATGCGTTATGCGTTATGCGTTATGGGTTATGCGTTATGTGTTATGCGATATGCGTTATGCGTTATGCGTTATGCGTTATGCGTTATGCGTTATGCGTTGTGCGTTATACGTTTGCGTTATGCGTAATGCGTTATGCGTTATACGGTATGCGTTATGCGTTATACGTTATGCGTTATGCGTTATGCGTTATGCGATATGCGTTATGCGTTATGCGGTATGCGTTATGCTTTACGCGTTATGCGTTATGCGTTATACGGTATGCGTTATGCGTTATGCGTTATGCGTTATGCGTTATGCGTTATGCGTTATGCGTTATGCGTTATGCGTTATGCGTTATGCGTTATGCGTTATGCGTTATGCGTTATGCGTTATGCGTTATGCGTTATGCGTTATGCGATATGCGTTATGCGTTACGCGTTATGCGTTATGCTTTATGCGTTATGCGTTATGCGTTATGCGTTATGCTTTATGCGTTATGCTTTATGCGTTATGCGTGATCCGTTATGCGTTAGGCGTTATGCGTTATGCGTTATCGTTATGCGTTATGCCTTATGCGTTATGCGTTATGGGTTATGCGTTATGTGTTAGGCGATATACGTTATGCGTTATGCGTTATGCGTTATGCGTTATGCGTTATACGTTGTACGTTATGCTTTATGCGTTATGTTTTATGCGATATGCGTTATGCGTTAGGCGTTATGCGTGATCCGTTATGTGTTAGGCGATATACGTTTTGCGGTATTCGTTATGCGTTATGCGTTATGCGTTATCCGTTGTTCGTTATGCGTTATGCATTATGCTTTATGCGTTATGCGTTATGAGTTACACGTTATGCGTTATTCGATATGCGTTATGCGTTATGCGTTATGCGTTATGCGTTATGCGTTATGCGTGATCCGTTATGCGTTAAGCATTATGCGTTTTGCTGTATTCGTTATGCGTTGTGCGTTATACGTTTGCGTTATGCGTCATGCGTTATGCGTTATGCGTTATACGGTATGCGTTATGCGTTATACGTTATGCGGTATGCGTTATGCTTTATGCGTTATGCGTGATCCGTTATGCGTTAAGCAATATGCGTTTTGCTCTATTCGTTATGCGTTGTGCGTTATAAGTTTGCGTTATGCGTTATGCGTTATGCGTTATACGGTATGCGTTATGCGTTATACGTTATGCGTTATGCGTTATGCGATATGCGTTATGCGTTATGCGTTATGCGTTATGCGTTATGAATGATCCGTTATGCGTTAAGCATTATGCGTTTTACTGTATTCGTTATGCGTTGTGCGTTATACGTTTGCGTCTTGCGTTATACGTTATGCAATATGCGTAATGCGTTATGCGTTATGTGTTATACTCTATGCGTTATGCGTTATGTGTTATACTTTATGCGTTATGCGTAATGCGTTATGCGTTATGCGTTATGCGTTATGCGTTATGCGTTATGCGTTATGCGTTATGGGTTATGCGTTATGTGTTATGCGATATGCGTTATGCGTTATGCGTTATGCGTTATGCGTTATGCGTTATGCGTTATGCGTTGTGCGTTATACGTTTGCGTTATGCGTAATGCGTTATGCGTTATACGGTATGCGTTATGCGTTATACGTTATGCGTTATGCGTTATGCGTTATGCGACATGCGTTATGCGTTATGCGGTATGCGGTATGCGTTATGCTTTACGCGTTATGCGTTATGCGTTATACGGTATGCGTTATGCGTTATGCGTTATGCGTTATGCGTTATGCGTTATGCGTTATGCGTTATGCGTTGTGCGTTATGCGTTATGCGTTATGCGTTATGCGATATGCGTTATGCGTTATGCGTTATGCGTTATGCTTTATGCGTTATGCGTTATGCGTTATGCGTTATGCTTTATGCGTTATGCGTTATACGGTATGCGTGATCCGTTATGCGTTAGGCGTTATGCGTTATGCGTTATGCGACATGCGTTATGCGTTATGCGGTATGCGGTATGCGTTATGCTTTACGCGTTATGCGTTATGCGTTATACGGTATGCGTTATGCGTTATGCGTTATGCGTTATGCGTTATGCGTTATGCGTTGTGCGTTATGCGTTATGCGTTATGCGTTATGCGATATGCGTTATGCGTTATGCGTTATGCGTTATGCTTTATGCGTTATGCGTTATGCGTTATGCGTTATGCTTTATGCGTTATGCTTTATGCGTTATGCGTGATCCGTTATGCGTTAGGCGTTATGCGTTATGCGTTATGCGTTATCGTTATGCGTTATGCCTTATGCGTTATGCGTTATGGGTTATGCGTTATGTGTTAGGCGATATACGTTATGCGTTATGCGTTATGCGTTATGCGTTATGCGTTATGTGTTATACTTTATGCGTTATGCGTTATGTGTTATACTTTATGCGTTATGCGTAATGCGTTATGCGTTATGCGTTATGCGTTATGCGTTATGCGTTATGCGTTATGCGTTATGCGTTATGCGTTATGCGTTATGCGTTATGCGTTATGCGTTATGCGTTATGCGTTATGCGTTATGCGTTGTGCGTTATTAGTTTGCGTTATGCGTTATACGGTATGCGTTATGCGTTATACGTTATGCGGTATGCGTTATGCGTTATGCGTTGTGCGTTATTAGTTTGCGTTATGCGTTATACGGTATGCGTTATGCGTTATACGTTATGCGGTATGCGTTATGCTTTATGCGTTATGCGTGGTCCGTTATGCGTTATGCGTTATGCGTTATGCGTTATGCGTTATGCGTTGTGCGTTATTAGTTTGCGTTATGCGTTATACGGTATGCGTTATGCGTTATACGTTATGCGGTATGCGTTATGCTTTATGCGTTATGCGTGGTCCGTTATGCGTTAAGCATTATGCGTTTTGCTCTATTCGTTATGCGTTGTGCGTTATAAGTTTGCGTTATGCGTTATGCGTTATGCGTTATACGGTATGCGTTATGCGTTATACGTTATGCGTTATGCGTTATGCGATATGCGTTATGCGTTATGCGGTATGCGTTATGCTTTATGCGTTATGCGTTATGCGTTATGCGTGATCCGTTATGCGTTAGGCGTTATGCGTTATGCGTTAACGTTATGCGTTATGCCTTATGCGTTATGCGTTATGGGTTATGCGTTATGTGTTATGCGATATACGTTATGCGTTATGCGTTATGCGTTATGCGTTATGCGTTATACGTTATACGTTGTACGTTATGCGTGATGCGTTATGTTTTATGCGATATGCGTTATGCGTTATGCGTTATGCGTTATGCGTGATGCGTTATGCGTAATGCGTTATGCGTTATGAGTTATACTTTATGCGTTATGCGTTATGCGTTATGCGTTATGCGTTATGCGTTATGCGTTATGCGTTATGCGTTATGCGTTATGCGTTATGCGTTATGCGTTATGCGTTATGCGTTATGCGTTATGCGTTATGCGTTATGCGTTATGCGTTATTAGTTTGCGTTATGCGTTATGCGTTATGCGTTATGCTTTATGCGTTATGCGTTATGCGTTATGCGTTATACGTTATGCGTTAGGCGTTATGCGTGATCCGTTATGTGTTAGGCGATATACGTTTTGCGGTATTCGTTATGCGTTATGCGTTATGCGTTATCCGTTGTTCGTTATGCGTTATGCATTATGCTTTATGCGTTATGCGTTATGAGTTACACGTTATGCGTTATTCGATATGCGTTAAGCGTTATGCGTTATGCGTTATGCGTTATGCGTGATCCGTTATGCGTTAAGCATTATGCGTTTTGCTGTATTCGTTATGCGTTGTGCGTTATACGTTTGCGTTATGCGTCATGCGTTATGCGTTATGCGTTATACGGTATGCGTTATGCGTTATACGTTATGCGGTATGCGTTATGCTTTATGCGTTATGCGTGATCCGTTATGCGTTAAGCATTATGCGTTTTGCTGTATTCGTTATGCGTTGTGCGTTATAAGTTTGCGTTATGCGTTATGCGTTATGCGTTATGCGTGATCCGTTATGCGTTAAGCATTATGCGTTTTGCTGTATTCGTTATGCGTTGTGCGTTATAAGTTTGCGTTATGCGTTATGCGTTATGCGTTATACGGTATGCGTTATGCGTTATACGTTATGCGTTATGCGTTATGCGATATGCGTTATGCGTTATGCGGTATGCGTTATGCTTTATGCGTTATGCGTTATGCGTTATGCGTGATCCGTTATGCGTTAGGCGTTATGCGTTATGCGTTAACGTTATGCGTTATGCCTTATGCGTTATGCGTTATGGGTTATGCGTTATGTGTTATGCGATATACGTTATGCGTTATGCGTTATGCGTTATGCGTTATGCGTTATGCGTTATACGTTATACGTTGTACGTTATGCGTGATGCGTTATGTTTTATGCGATATGCGTTATGCGTTATGCGTTATGCGTTATGCGTTATGCGTTATGCGTGATGCGTTATGCGTAATGCGTTATGCGTTATGTGTTATACTTTATGCGTTATGCGTTATGTGTTATACTTTATGCGTTATGCATAATGCGTTATACGTTATGCGTTATGCGTTATGCGTTATGCGTTATGCGTTATGCGTTATGCGTTATGCGTTATGCGCTATGCGTTATGCGTTATGCGTTATGCGTTATGCGTTATGCGTTATGCGTTATGCGTTATGCGTTGTGCGTTATTAGTTTGCGTTATGCGTTATGCGTTATGCGTTATGCTTTATGCGTTATGCGTTATGCGATATGCGTTATACGTTATGCGTTATACGTTTGCGTTATGCGTAATGCGTTATGCGTTATACGGTATGCGTTATGCGTTATACGTTATGCGTTATGCGTTATGCGTTATGCGTTATGCGTTATGCGTTATGCGTTATGCGTGATGCGTTATGCGTAATGCGTTATGCGTTATGCGTTATGCGTTATGCGTTACGCGTGATCCGTTATGCGTTAAGCATTATGCGTTTTACTGTATTCGTTATGCGTTGTGCGTTATACGTTTGCGTTATGCGTCATGCGTTATGCGTTATGCGTTATACGGTATGCGTTATGCGTTATACGTTATGCGGTATGCGTTATGCTTTATGCGTTATGCGTTATGCGTAATGCGTTATGCGTTATGCGTTATGCGTTATGCGTTATGCGTTATGCGTTATGCGTTATGGGTTATGCGTTATGTGTTATGCGATATGCGTTATGCGTTATGCGTTATGCGTTATGCGTTATGCGTTATGCGTTGTGCGTTATACGTTTGCGTTATGCGTAATGCGTTATGCGTTATACGGTATGCGTTATGCGTTATACGTTATGCGTTATGCTTTATGCGTTATGCTTTATGCGTTATGCGTGATCCGTTATGCGTTAGGCGTTATGCGTTATGCGTTAACGTTATGCGTTATGCCTTATGCGTTATGCGTTATGGGTTATGCGTTATGTGTTATGCGATATACGTTATGCGTTATGCGTTATGCGTTATGCGTTATGCGTTATGCGTTATGCGTTATGCGTTATACGTTGTACGTTATGCGTGATGCGTTATGTTTTATGCGATATGCGTTATGCGTTATGCGTTATGCGTTATGCGTTATGCGTGATGCGTTATGCGTAATGCGTTATGCGTTATGTGTTATACTTTATGCGTTATGCGTAATGCGTTATGCGTTATGCGTTATGCGTTATGCATTATGCTTTATGCGTTATGCGTTATGAGTTACACGTTATGCGTTATTCGATATGCGTTATGCGTTATGCGTTATGCGTTATGCGTTATGCGTGATCCGTTATGCGTTAAGCATTATGCGTTTTACTGTATTCGTTATGCGTTGTGCGTTATACGTTTGCGTTTTGCGTTATACGTTATGCAATATGCGTAATGCGTTATGCGTTATGTGTTATACTTTATGCGTTATGCGTTATGTGTTATACTTTATGCGTTATGCGTAATGCGTTATGCGTTATGCGTTATGCGTTATGCGTTATGCGTTATGCGTTATGGGTTATGCGTTATGTGTTATGCGATATGCGTTATGCGTTATGCGTTATGCGTTATGCGTTATGCGTTATGCGTTATGCGTTATGCGTTGTGCGTTATACGTTTGCGTTATGCGTAATGCGTTATGCGTTATACGGTATGCGTTATGCGTTATACGTTATGCGTTATGCGTTATGCGTTGTGCGTTATACGTTTGCGTTATGCGTAATGCGTTATGCGTTATACGGTATGCGTTATGCGTTATACGTTATGCGTTATGCTTTATGCGTTATGCTTTATGCGTTATGCGTGATCCGTTATGCGTTAGGCGTTATGCGTTATGCGTTAACGTTATGCGTTATGCCTTATGCGTTATGCGTTATGGGTTATGCGTTATGTGTTATGCGATATACGTTATGCGTTATGCGTTACACGTTATGCGTTATTCGATATGCGTTATGCGTTATGCGTTATGCGTTATGCGTTATGCGTGATCCGTTATGCGTTAAGCATTATGCGTTTTACTGTATTCGTTATGCGTTGTGCGTTATACGTTTGCGTTATGCGTCATGCGTTATGCGTTATGCGTTATACGGTATGCGTTATGCGTTATACGTTATGCGGTATGCGTTATGCTTTATGCGTTATGCGTTATGCGTAATGCGTTATGCGTTATGCGTTATGCGTTATGCGTTATGCGTTATGCGTTATGGGTTATGCGTTATGTGTTATGCGATATGCGTTATGCGTTATGCGTTATGCGTTATGCGTTATGCGTTATGCGTTATGCGTTATGCGTTGTGCGTTATACGTTTGCGTTATGCGTAATGCGTTATGCGTTATACGGTATGCGTTATGCGTTATACGTTATGCGTTATGCTTTATGCGTTATGCTTTATGCGTTATGCGTGATCCGTTATGCGTTAGGCGTTATGCGTTATGCGTTAACGTTATGCGTTATGCCTTATGCGTTATGCGTTATGGGTTATGCGTTATGTGTTATGCGATATACGTTATGCGTTATGCGTTATGCGTTATGCGTTATGCTTTATGCGTTATGCGTGATCCGTTATGCGTTAGGCGTTATGCGTTATGCGTTAACGTTATGCGTTATGCCTTATGCGTTATGCGTTATGGGTTATGCGTTATGTGTTATGCGATATACGTTATGCGTTATGCGTTATGCGTTATGCGTTATGCGTTATGCGTTATGCGTTATGCGTTATACGTTGTACGTTATGCGTGATGCGTTATGTTTTATGCGATATGCGTTATGCGTTATGCGTTATGCGTTATGCGTTATGCGTGATGCGTTATGCGTAATGCGTTATGCGTTATGTGTTATACTTTATGCGTTATGCGTAATGCGTTATGCGTTATGCGTTATGCGTTATGCATTATGCTTTATGCGTTATGCGTTATGAGTTACACGTTATGCGTTATTCGATATGCGTTATGCGTTATGCGTTATGCGTTATGCGTTATGCGTGATCCGTTATGCGTTAAGCATTATGCGTTTTACTGTATTCGTTATGCGTTGTGCGTTATACGTTTGCGTTTTGCGTTATACGTTATGCAATATGCGTAATGCGATATGCGTTATGTGTTATACTTTATGCGTTATGCGTTATGTGTTATACTTTATGCGTTATGCGTAATGCGTTATGCGTTATGCGTTATGCGTTATGCGTTATGCGTTATGCGTTATGCGTTATGGGTTATGCGTTATGTGTTATGCGATATGCGTTATGCGTTATGCGTTATGCGTTATGCGTTATGCGTTATGCGTTATGCGTTATGCGTTGTGCGTTATACGTTTGCGTTATGCGTTATGCGTTATGCGTTATACGGTATGCGTTATGCGTTATACGTTATGCGTTATGCGTTATGCGTTGTGCGTTATACGTTTGCGTTATGCGTAATGCGTTATGCGTTATACGGTATGCGTTATGCGTTATACGTTATGCGTTATGCTTTATGCGTTATGCTTTATGCGTTATGCGTGATCCGTTATGCGTTAGGCGTTATGCGTTATGCGTTAACGTTATGCGTTATGCCTTATGCGTTATGCGTTATGGGTTATGCGTTATGTGTTATGCGATATACGTTATGCGTTATGCGTTACACGTTATGCGTTATTCGATATGCGTTATGCGTTATGCGTTATGCGTTATGCGTTATGCGTTATGCGTGATCCGTTATGCGTTAAGCATTATGCGTTTTACTGTATTCGTTATGCGTTGTGCGTTATACGTTTGCGTTATGCGTCATGCGTTATGCGTTATGCGTTATACGGTATGCGTTATGCGTTATACGTTATGCGGTATGCGTTATGCTTTATGCGTTATGCGTTATGCGTAATGCGTTATGCGTTATGCGTTATGCGTTATGCGTTATGCGTTATGCGTTATGCGTTATGGGTTATGCGTTATGTGTTATGCGATATGCGTTATGCGTTATGCGTTATGCGTTATGCGTTATGCGTTATGCGTTATGCGTTGTGCGTTATACGTTTGCGTTATGCGTAATGCGTTATGCGTTATACGGTATGCGTTATGCGTTATACGTTATGCGTTATGCTTTATGCGTTATGCTTTATGCGTTATGCGTGATCCGTTATGCGTTAGGCGTTATGCGTTATGCGTTAACGTTATGCGTTATGCCTTATGCGTTATGCGTTATGGGTTATGCGTTATGTGTTATGCGATATACGTTATGCGTTATGCGTTATGCGTTATGCGTTATGCGTTATGCGTTATGCGTTATGCGTTATGCGTTATACGTTGTACGTTATGCGTGATGCGTTATGTTTTATGCGATATGCGTTATGCGTTATGCGTTATGCGTTATGCGTTATGCGTGATGCGTTATGCGTAATGCGTTATGCGTTATGTGTTATACTTTATGCGTTATGCGTAATGCGTTATGCGTTATGCGTTATGCGTTATGCATTATGCTTTATGCGTTATGCGTTATGAGTTACACGTTATGCGTTATTCGATATGCGTTATGCGTTATGCGTTATGCGTTATGCGTGATCCGTTATGCGTTAAGCATTATGCGTTTTACTGTATTCGTTATGCGTTGTGCGTTATACGTTTGCGTTTTGCGTTATACGTTATGCAATATGCGTAATGCGTTATGCGTTATGTGTTATACTTTATGCGTTATGCGTTATGTGTTATACTTTATTCGTTATGCGTAATGCGTTATGCGTTATGCGTTATGCGTTATGCGTTATGCGTTATGCGTTATGGGTTATGCGTTATGTGTTATGCGATATGCGTTATGCGTTATGCGTTATGCGTTATGCGTTATGCGTTATGCGTTATGCGTTATGCGTTGTGCGTTATACGTTTGCGTTATGCGTAATGCGTTATGCGTTATACGGTATGCGTTATGCGTTATACGTTATGCGTTATGCGTTATGCGTTGTGCGTTATACGTTTGCGTTATGCGTAATGCGTTATGCGTTATACGGTATGCGTTATGCGTTATACGTTATGCGTTATGCTTTATGCGTTATGCTTTATGCGTTTTGCGTGATCCGTTATGCGTTAGGCGTTATGCGTTATGCGTTAACGTTATGCGTTATGCCTTATGCGTTATGCGTTATGGGTTATGCGTTATGTGTTATGCGATATACGTTATGCGTTATGCGTTATGCGTTATGCGTTATGCGTTATGCGTTATGCGTTATGCGTTATACGTTGTACGTTATGCGTGATGCGTTATGTTTTATGCGATATGCGTTATGCGTTATGCGTTATGCGTTATGCGTTATGCGTGATGCGTTATGCGTAATGCGTTATGCGTTATGTGTTATACTTTATGCGTTATGCGTAATGCGTTATGCGTTATGCGTTATGCGTTATGCATTATGCTTTATGCGTTATGCGTTATGAGTTACACGTTATGCGTTATTCGATATGCGTTATGCGTTATGCGTTATGCGTTATGCGTTATGCGTTATGCGTGATCCGTTATGCGTTAAGCATTATGCGTTTTACTGTATTCGTTATGCGTTGTGCGTTATACGTTTGCGTTTTGCGTTATACGTTATGCAATATGCGTAATGCGTTATGCGTTATGTGTTATACTTTATGCGTTATGCGTTATGTGTTATACTTTATGCGTTATGCGTAATGCGTTATGCGTTATGCGTTATGCGTTATGCGTTATGCGTTATGCGTTATGGGTTATGCGTTATGTGTTATGCGATATGCGTTATGCGTTATGCGTTATGCGTTATGCGTTATGCGTTATGCGTTATGCGTTATGCGTTATGCGTTATGCGTTGTGCGTTATACGTTTGCGTTATGCGTAATGCGTTATGCGTTATACGGTATGCGTTATGCGTTATACGTTATGCGTTATGCGTTATGCGTTATGCGATATGCGTTATGCGTTATGCGGTATGCGTTATGCTTTACGCGTTATGCGTTATGCGTTATACGGTATGCGTTATGCGTTATGCGTTATGCGTTATGCGTTATGCGTTATCGTTATGCGTTATGCCTTATGCGTTATGCGTTATGGGTTATGCGTTATGTGTTAGGCGATATACGTTATGCGTTATGCGTTATGCGTTATGCGTTATGCGTTATACGTTGTACGTTATGCTTTATGCGTTATGTTTTATGCGATATGCGTTATGCGTTAGGCGTTATGCGTGATCCGTTATGTGTTAGGCGATATACGTTTTGCGGTATTCGTTATGCGTTATGCGTTATGCGTTATCCGTTGTTCGTTATGCGTTATGCATTATGCTTTATGCGTTATGCGTTATGAGTTACACGTTATGCGTTATTCGATATGCGTTATGCGTTATGCGTTATGCGTTATGCGTTATGCGTTATGCGTGATCCGTTATGCGTTAAGCATTATGCGTTTTGCTGTATTCGTTATGCGTTGTGCGTTATACGTTTGCGTTATGCGTCATGCGTTATGCGTTATGCGTTATACGGTATGCGTTATGCGTTATACGTTATGCGGTATGCGTTATGCTTTATGCGTTATGCGTGATCCGTTATGCGTTAAGCATTATGCGTTTTGCTCTATTCGTTATGCGTTGTGCGTTATAAGTTTGCGTTATGCGTTATGCGTTATGCGTTATACGGTATGCGTTATGCGTTATACGTTATGCGTTATGCGTTATGCGATATGCGTTATGCGTTATGCGTTATGCGTTATGCGTTATGAATGATCCGTTATGCGTTAAGCATTATGCGTTTTACTGTATTCGTTATGCGTTGTGCGTTATACGTTTGCGTCTTGCGTTATACGTTATGCAATATGCGTAATGCGTTATGCGTTATGTGTTATACTTTATGCGTTATGCGTTATGTGTTATACTTTATGCGTTATGCGTAATGCGTTATGCGTTATGCGTTATGCGTTATGCGTTATGCGTTATGCGTTATGGGTTATGCGTTATGTGTTATGCGATATGCGTTATGCGTTATGCGTTATGCGTTATGCGTTATGCGTTATGCCTTATGCGTTATGCGTTGTGCGTTATACGTTTGCGTTATGCGTAATGCGTTATGCGTTATACGGTATGCGTTATGCGTTATACGTTATGCGTTATGCGTTATGCGTTATGCGATATGCGTTATGCGTTATGCGGTATGCGTTATGCTTTACGCGTTATGCGTTATGCGTTATACGGTATGCGTTATGCGTTATGCGTTATGCGTTATGCGTTATGCGTTATGCGTTATGCGTTATGCGTTATGCGTTATGCGTTATGCGTTATGCGATATGCGTTATGCGTTATGCGTTATGCGTTATGCTTTATGCGTTATGCGTTATGCGTTATGCGTTATGCTTTATGCGTTATGCTTTATGCGTTATGCGTGATCCGTTATGCGTTAGGCGTTATGCGTTATGCGTTATCGTTATGCGTTATGCCTTATGCGTTATGCGTTATGGGTTATGCGTTATGTGTTAGGCGATATACGTTATGCGTTATGCGTTATGCGTTATGCGTTATGCGTTATGTGTTATACTTTATGCGTTATGCGTTATGTGTTATACTTTATGCGTTATGCGTAATGCGTTATGCGTTATGCGTTATGCGTTATGCGTTATGCGTTATGCGTTATGCGTTATGCGTTATGCGTTATGCGTTATGCGTTATGCGTTGTGCGTTATTAGTTTGCGTTATGCGTTATACGGTATGCGTTATGCGTTATACGTTATGCGGTATGCGTTATGCTTTATGCGTTATGCGTGGTCCGTTATGCGTTAAGCATTATGCGTTTTGCTCTATTCGTTATGCGTTGTGCGTTATAAGTTTGCGTTATGCGTTATGCGTTATGCGTTATACGGTATGCGTTATGCGTTATACGTTATGCGTTATGCGTTATGCGATATGCGTTATGCGTTATGCGGTATGCGTTATGCTTTATGCGTTATGCGTTATGCGTTATGCGTTATGCGTTATGCGTGATGCGTTATGCGTAATGCGTTATGCGTTGTGAGTTATACTTTATGCGTTATGCGTTATGCGTTATGCGTTATGCGTTATGCGTTATGCGTTATGCGTTATGCGTTATGCGTTATGCGTTATGCGTTATGCGTTATGCGTTATGCGTTATGCGTTATGCGTTATGCGTTATGCGTTATTAGTTTGCGTTATGCGTTATGCGTTATGCGTTATGCTTTATGCGTTATGCGTTATGCGTTATGCGTTATACGTTATGCGTTAGGCGTTATGCGTGATCCGTTATGTGTTAGGCGATATACGTTTTGCGGTATTCGTTATGCGTTATGCGTTATGCGTTATCCGTTGTTCGTTATGCGTTATGCATTATGCTTTATGCGTTATGCGCTAAGAGTTACACGTTATGCGTTATTCGATATGCGTTAAGCGTTATGCGTTATGCGTTATGCGTTATGCGTGATCCGTTATGCGTTAAGCATTATGCGTTTTGCTGTATTCGTTATGCGTTGTGCGTTATACGTTTGCGTTATGCGTCATGCGTTATGCGTTATGCGTTATACGGTATGCGTTATGCGTTATACGTTATGCGGTATGCGTTATGCTTTATGCGTTATGCGTGATCCGTTATGCGTTAAGCATTATGCGTTTTGCTGTATTCGTTATGCGTTGTGCGTTATAAGTTTGCGTTATGCGTTATGCGTTATGCGTTATACGGTATGCGTTATGCGTTATACGTTATGCGTTATGCGTTATGCGATATGCGTTATGCGTTATGCGGTATGAGTTATGCTTTATGCGTTATGCGTTATGCGTTATGCGTGATCCGTTATGCGTTAGGCGTTATGCGTTATGCGTTAACGTTATGCGTTATGCCTTATGCGTTATGCGTTATGGGTTATGCGTTATGTGTTATGCGATATACGTTATGCGTTATGCGTTATGCGTTATGCGTTATGCGTTATGCGTTATACGTTATACGTTGTACGTTATGCGTGATGCGTTATGTTTTATGCGATATGCGTTATGCGTTATGCGTTATGCGTTATGCGTGATGCGTTATGCGTAATGCGTTATACGTTATGAGTTATACTTTATGCGTTATGCGTAATGCGTTATGCGTTATGCGTTATGCGTTATGCGTTATGCGTTATGCGTTATGCGTTATGCGTTATGCGTTATGCGTTATGCGTTATGCGTTATGCGTTATGCGTTATGCGTTATGCGTTATGCGTTATGCGTTATGCGTTATGCGTTATGCGTTATGCGTTATGCGTTATGCGTTATGCGTTATGCGTTATGCGTTATGCGTTATGCGTTATGCGTTATACGTTATGCGTTGTGCGTTATAAGTTTGCGTTATGCGTTATGCGTTATGCGTTATGCTTCATGCGTTATGCGTTATGCGTTATGCGTTATGCGTTATGCGTTATGCGTTATGCGTTATGCATTATGCGTTATGCGTTATGCGTTATGCGTTATACGTTATGAGTTATGCGTTATGCGTTATGCGATATGCGTCATGCATCAAGCCTTATGCGGTAACGTTATGCGTTATGCGTTTTGCGTTATACGTTATGCAATATGCGTAATGCGTTATGCGTTATGTGTTATACTTTATGCGTTATGCGTTATGCGATATGCGTTATGCGTTATGCGGTATGCGTTATGCTTTATGCGTTATGCGTTATGCGTTATACGGTATGCGTTATGCGTTATACGTTATGCGGTATGCGTTATGCTTTATGCGTTATGCGTGATCCGTTATGCGTTAAGCATTATGCGTTTTGCTGTATTCGTTATGCGTTGTGCGTTATAAGTTTGCGTTATGCGTTATGCGTTATGCGTTATACGGTATGCGTTATGCGTTATACGTTATGCGTTATGCGTTATGCGATATGCGTTATGCGTTATGCGGTATGCGTTATGCTTTATGCGTTATGCGTTATGCGTTATGCGTGATCCGTTATGCGTTAGGCGTTATGCGTTATGCGTTAACGTTATGCGTTATGCCTTATGCGTTATGCGTTATGGGTTATGCGTTATGTGTTATGCGATATACGTTATGCGTGATCCGTTATGCGTTAGGCGTTATGCGTTATGCGTTAACGTTATGCGTTATGCCTTATGCGTTATGCGTTATGGGTTATGCGTTATGTGTTATGCGATATACGTTATGCGTTATGCGTTATGCGTTATGCGTTATGCGTTATGCGTTATGCGTTATACGTTATACGTTGTACGTTATGCGTGATGCGTTATGTTTTATGCGATATGCGTTATGCGTTATGCGTTATGCGTTATGCGTGATGCGTTATGCGTAATGCGTTATGCGTTATGAGTTATACTTTATGCGTTATGCGTAATGCGTTATGCGTTATGCGTTATGCGTTATGCGTTATGCGTTATGCGTTATGCGTTATGCGTTATGCGTTATGCGTTATGCGTTATGCGTTATGCGTTATGCGTTATGCGTTATGCGTTATGCGTTATGCGTTATGCGTTATGCGTTATGCGTTATGCGTTATGCGTTATGCGTTATGCGTTATGCGTTATGCGTTATGCGTTATGCGTTATGCGTTATGCGTTATGCGTTATGCGTTATGCGTTATACGTTATGCGTTGTGCGTTATAAGTTTGCGTTATGCGTTATGCGTTATGCGTTATGCTTCATGCGTTATGCGTTATGCGTTATGCGTTATGCGTTATGCGTTATGCGTTATGCATTATGCGTTATGCGTTATGCGTTATGCGTTATACGTTATGAGTTATGCGTTATGCGTTATGCGATATGCGTCATGCATCAAGCCTTATGCGGTAACGTTATGCGTTATGCGTTTTGCGTTATACGTTATGCAATATGCGTAATGCGTTATGCGTTATGTGTTATACTTTATGCGTTATGTGTTATACTTTATGCGTTATGCGTAATGCGTTATGCGTTATGCGTTATGCGTTATGCGTTATGCGTTATGCGTTATGCCTTATGCGTTATGCGTTATGCGTTATGCGTTATGCGTTATGCGTTATGCGTTATACGTTATGCGTTATGCGTTATGCGTTATGCGTTATGCGTTATGCGTTATGCGTTATGCCTTATGCGTTATGCGTTATGGGTTATGCGTTATGTGTTATGCGATATATGTTATGCGTTATGCGTTATGCGTTATGCGTTATACGTTGTACGTTATGCTTTATGCGTTATGTTTTATGCGATTTGCGTTATGCGTTATGCGTTATGCGTTATGCGTTATGCGTTATGCGTTATGCGTTATGCGTTATGCGTTATACGGTATGCGTTATGCGTTATGCGTTATGCGTTATGCGTTGTGCGTTATACGTTTGCGTTATGCGTAATGCGTTATGCGTTATACGGTATGACTTATGCGTTATACGTTATGCGTTATGCGTTATGCGTTATGCGATATGCGTTATGCGTTATGCGGTATGCGTTATGCTTTACGCGTTATGCGTTATGCGTTATGCGTTATGCTTTATGCGTTATGCTTTATGCGTTATGCGTGATCCGTTATGCGTTAGGCGTTATGCGTTATGCGTTAACGTTATGCGTTATGCCTTATGCGTTATGCGTTATGGGTTATGCGTTATGTGTTATGCGATATACGTTATGCGTTATGCGTTATGCGTTATGCGTTATGCGTTATGCGTTATACGTTGTACGTTATGCGTGATGCGTTATGTTTTATGCGATATGCGTTATGCGTTATGCGTTATGCGTTATGCGTTATGCGTTATGCGTGATGCGTTATGCGTAATGCGTTATGCGTTATGTGTTATACTTTATGCGTTATGCGTAATGCGTTATGCGTTATGCGTTATGCGTTATGCATTATGCTTTATGCGTTATGCGTTATGAGTTACACGTTATGCGTTATTCGATATGCGTTATGCGTTATGCGTTATGCGTTATGCGTTATGCGTGATCCGTTATGCGTTAAGCATTATGCGTTTTACTGTATTCGTTATGCGTTGTGCGTTATACGTTTGCGTTATGCGTCATGCGTTATGCGTTATGCGTTATACGGTATGCGTTATGCGTTATACGTTATGCGGTATGCGTTATGCTTTATGCGTTATGCGTGATCCGTTATGCGTTAAGCATTATGCGTTTTGCTGTATTCGTTATGCGTTGTGCGTTATACGTTATGCGGTATGCGTTATGCTTTACGCGTTATGCGTTATGCGTTATGCGTTATGCTTTATGCGTTATGCTTTATGCGTTATGCGTGATCCGTTATGCGTTAGGCGTTATGCGTTATGCGTTAACGTTATGCGTTATGCCTTATGCGTTATGCGTTATGGGTTATGCGTTATGTGTTATGCGATATACGTTATGCGTTATGCGTTATGCGTTATGCGTTATACGTTGTACGTTATGCGTGATGCGTTATGTTTTATGCGATATGCGTTATGCGTTATGCGTTATGCGTTATGCGTTATGCGTGATGCGTTATGCGTAATGCGTTATGCGTTATGTGTTATACTTTATGCGTTATGCGTAATGCGTTATGCGTTATGCGTTATGCGTTATGCATTATGCTTTATGCGTTATGCGTTATGAGTTACACGTTATGCGTTATTCGATATGCGTTATGCGTTATGCGTTATGCGTTATGCGTTATGCGTGATCCGTTATGCGTTAAGCATTATGCGTTTTACTGTATTCGTTATGCGTTGTGCGTTATACGTTTGCGTTATGCGTCATGCGTTATGCGTTATGCGTTATACGGTATGCGTTATACGTTATGAGTTATGCGTTATGCGTTATGCAATATGCGTAATGCGTTATGCGTTATGTGTTATACTTTATGCGTTATGCGTTATGTGTTATACTTTATGCGTTATGCGTAATGCGTTATGCGTTATGCGTTATGCGTTATGCGTTATGCTTTATGCGTTATGCGTTATGCGTTATGCGTTATGCGTTATGCGTTATGTGTTATGCGTCATGCGTTATGCGTTATGCGTTATGCGTTATGCATTTTGCATTATGCGCCATGCGTTATGCGTTATGCGTTATGCGTTGTGCATTATGCGTTGTGCGTTATACGTTTGCGTTGTGCGTTATGCGTTATGCGTTATGTGTTATGCGTTATGCGTTATGCGTTATGCGTTATGCATTATGCGTTATGCGTTATGCGTTATGCGTTATACGGTATGCGTTATGCGTTATACGTTATGCGTTATGCGGTATGCGATATGCGTTATGCGTTATGCGTTATGGGTTATGCGTTATGCGTTATGCGTTATGCGTTATACGTTATGCGTTATGCGTTATGCGTGATCCGTTATGTGTTAGTCGATATACGTTTTGCGGTATTCGTTATGCGTTATGCGTTATGCGTTATCCGTTGTTCGTTATGCGTTATGCGTTGTGCGTTATACGTTTGCGTTATGCGTTAGGCGTTATGCGTTATGCGTTAACGTTATGCGTTATGCCTTATGCGTTATGCGTTATGGGTTATGCGTTATGTGTTATGCGATATATGTTATGCGTTATGCGTTATGCGTTATGCGTTATACGTTGTACGTTATGCTTTATGCGTTATGTTTTATGCGATATGCGTTATGCGTTATGCGTTATGCGTTATGCGTTATGCGTTATGCGTTATGCGTTATGCGTTATGTGTTATACTTTATGCGTTATGCGTAATGCGTTATGCGTTATGCGTTATGCGTTATGCATTATGCTTTATGCGTTATGCGTTATGAGTTACACGTTATGCGTTATTCGATATGCGTTATGCGTTATGCGTTATGCGTTATGCGTTATGCGTGATCCGTTATGCGTTAAGCATTATGCGTTTTACTGTATTCGTTATGCGTTGTGCGTTATACGTTTGCGTTATGCGTCATGCGTTATGCGTTATGCGTTATACGGTATGCGTTATACGTTATGAGTTATGCGTTATGCGTTATGCAATATGCGTAATGCGTTATGCGTTATGTGTTATACTTTATGCGTTATGCGTTATGTGTTATACTTTATGCGTTATGCGTAATGCGTTATGCGTTATGCGTTATGCGTTATGCTTTATGCGTTATGCGTTATGCGTTATGCGTTATGCGTTATGCGTTATGTGTTATGCGTCATGCGTTATGCGTTATGCGTTATGCGTTATGCATTTTGCATTATGCGCCATGCGTTATGCGTTCTGCGTTATGCGTTGTGCATTATGCGTTGTGCGTTATACGTTTGCGTTGTGCGTTATGCGTTATGCGTTATGTGTTATGCGTTATGCGTTATGCGTTATGCGTTATGCATTATGCGTTATGCGTTATGCGTTATGCGTTATACGGTATGCGTTATGCGTTATACGTTATGCGTTATGCGGTATGCGATATGCGTTATGCGTTATGCGTTATGGGTTATGCGTTATGCGTTATGCGTTATGCGTTATACGTTATGCGTTATGCGTTATGCGTGATCCGTTATGTGTTAGTCGATATACGTTTTGCGGTATTCGTTATGCGTTATGCGTTATGCGTTATCCGTTGTTCGTTATGCGTTATGCGTTGTGCGTTATACGTTTGCGTTATGCGTTAGGCGTTATGCGTTATGCGTTAACGTTATGCGTTATGCCTTATGCGTTATGCGTTATGGGTTATGCGTTATGTGTTATGCGATATATGTTATGCGTTATGCGTTATGCGTTATGCGTTATACGTTGTACGTTATGCTTTATGCGTTATGTTTTATGCGATATGCGTTATGCGTTATGCGTTATGCGTTATGCGTTATGCGTTATGCGTTATGCGTTATACGGTATGCGTTATGCGTTATGCGTTATGCGTTATGCGTTATGCGTTATGCGTTATGCGTTATGCGTTATGCGTTATGCGTTATGCGTTATGCGTTATGCGTTATGCGTTATGCGTTATGCGTTATGCGTTATGCGTTATGCGTTATGCGTTATGCGTTATGCGTTATGCGTTATGCGTTATGCGTTATGCGTTATGCGTTATGCGTTATGCGTTATGCGTTATGCGTTATGCGTTATGCGTTATGCGTTATGCGTTATGCGTTATGCGTTATGCGTTATGCGTTATGCGTTATGCGTTATGCGTTATGCGTTATGCGTTATGCGTTATGCGTTATGCGTTATGCCTTATGCGTTATGCGTTATGCGTTATGCGTTATGCGTTATGCGTTATGCGTTATGCGTTATGCGTTATGCGTTATGCGTTATGCGTCATGCGTTATGCGTTATGCGTGATCCGTTATGCGTTAAGCATTATGCGTTTTGCTGTATTCGTTATGCGTTGTGCGTTATACGTTTGCGTTATGCGTTATACGGTATGCGTTATGCGTTATACGTAATGCGTTATGCGTTATGCGATATGCGTTATGCGTTATGCGATATGCGTTATGCGTTATGCGGTATGCGTTATGCGTTATGCGTTATGCGTTATGCGTTATGCGTTATGCGTTGTGCGTTGTGCGTTATGCGTTATGCGTTATGCGTTATGCGTTATGCGTTATGCGTTATGCGTTATGCGTTATGCGTTATGCCTTATGCGTTATGCGTTATACGGTATGCGTTATGCGTTATGCGTTATGCGTTATGCGTTGTGCGTTATACGTTTGCGTTATGCGTAATGCGTTATGCGTTATACGGTATGACTTATGCGTTATACGTTATGCGTTATGCGTTATGCGTTATGCGATATGCGTTATGCGTTATGCGGTATGCGTTATGCTTTACGCGTTATGCGTTATGCGTTATGCTTTATGCGTTATGCTTTATGCGTTATGCGTGATCCATTATGCGTTAGGCGTTATGCGTTATGCGTTAACGTTATGCGTTATGCCTTATGCGTTATGCGTTATGGGTTATGCGTTATGTGTTATGCGATATACGTTATGCGTTATGCGTTATGCGTTATGCGTTATGCGTTATGCGTTATACGTTGTACGTTATGCGTGATGCGTTATGTTTTATGCGATATGCGTTATGCGTTATGCGTTATGCGTTATGCGTTATGCGTTATGCGTGATGCGTTATGCGTAATGCGTTATGCGTTATGTGTTATACTTTATGCGTTATGCGTAATGCGTTATGCGTTATGCGTTATGCGTTATGCATTATGCTTTATGCGTTATGCGTTATGAGTTACACGTTATGCGTTATTCGATATGCGTTATGCGTTATGCGTTATGCGTTATGCGTTATGCGTGATCCGTTATGCGTTAAGCATTATGCGTTTTACTGTATTCGTTATGCGTTGTGCGTTATACGTTTGCGTTATGCGTCATGCGTTATGCGTTATGCGTTATACGGTATGCGTTATGCGTTATACGTTATGCGGTATGCGTTATGCTTTATGCGTTATGCGTGATCCGTTATGCGTTAAGCATTATGCGTTTTGCTGTATTCGTTATGCGTTGTGCGTTATACGTTATGCGGTATGCGTTATGCTTTACGCGTTATGCGTTATGCGTTATGCGTTATGCTTTATGCGTTATGCTTTATGCGTTATGCGTGATCCGTTATGCGTTAGGCGTTATGCGTTATGCGTTAACGTTATGCGTTATGCCTTATGCGTTATGCGTTATGGGTTATGCGTTATGTGTTATGCGATATACGTTATGCGTTATGCGTTATGCGTTATGCGTTATGCGTTATGCGTTATGCGTTATACGTTGTACGTTATGCGTGATGCGTTATGTTTTATGCGATATGCGTTATGCGTTATGCGTTATGCGTTATGCGTTATGCGTTATGCGTTATGCGTGATGCGTTATGCGTAATGCGTTATGCGTTATGTGTTATACTTTATGCGTTATGCGTAATGCGTTATGCGTTATGCGTTATGCGTTATGCATTATGCTTTATGCGTTATGCGTTATGAGTTACACGTTATGCGTTATTCGATATGCGTTATGCGTTATGCGTTATGCGTTATGCGTTATGCGTGATCCGTTATGCGTTAAGCATTATGCGTTTTACTGTATTCGTTATGCGTTGTGCGTTATACGTTTGCGTTATGCGTCATGCGTTATGCGTTATGCGTTATACGGTATGCGTTATGCGTTATACGTTATGCGGTATGCGTTATGCTTTATGCGTTATGCGTGATCCGTTATGCGTTAAGCATTATGCGTTTTGCTGTATTCGTTATGCGTTGTGCGTTATACGTTTGCGTTATGCGTTATGCAATATGCGTAATGCGTTATGCGTTATGTGTTATACTTTATGCGTTATGCGTTATGTGTTATACTTTATGCGTTATGCGTAATGCGTTATGCGTTATGCGTTATGCGTTATGCTTTATGCGTTATGCGTTATGCGTTATGCGTTATGCGTTATGCGTTATGTGTTATGCGTCATGCGTTATGCGTTATGCGTTATGCGTTATGCATTTTGCATTATGCGCCATGCGTTATGCGTTATGCGTTATGCATTGTGCATTATGCGTTGTGCGTTATACGTTTGCGTTGTGCGTTATGCGTTATGCGTTATGTGTTATGCGTTATGCGTTATGCGTTATGCGTTATGCATTATGCGTTATGCGTTATGCGTTATGCGTTATACGGTATGCGTTATGCGTTATACGTTATGCGTTATGCGGTATGCGATATGCGTTATGCGTTATGCGTTATGCGTTATGCGTTATGCGTTATGCGTTATGCGTTATACGTTATGCGTTATGCGTTATGCGTGATCCGTTATGTGTTAGTCGATATACGTTTTGCGGTATTCGTTATGCGTTATGCGTTATGCGTTATCCGTTGTTCGTTATGCGTTATGCGTTGTGCGTTATACGTTTGCGTTATGCGTTAGGCGTTATGCGTTATGCGTTAACGTTATGCGTTATGCCTTATGCGTTATGCGTTATGGGTTATGCGTTATGTGTTATGCGATATATGTTATGCGTTATGCGTTAAGCGTTATGCGTTATACGTTGTACGTTATGCTTTATGCGTTATGTTTTATGCGATATGCGTTATGCGTTATGCGTTATGCGTTATGCGTTATGCGTTATGCGTTATGCGTTATACGGTATGCGTTATGCGTTATGCGTTATGCGTTATGCGTTATGCGTTATGCGTTATGCGTTATGCGTTATGCGTTATGCGTTATGCGTTATGCGTTATGCGTTATGCGTTAGGCGTTATGCGTTATGCGTTATGCGTTATGCGTTATGCGTTATGCGTTATGCGTTATGCGTTATGCGTTATGCGTTATGCGTTATGCGTTATGCGTTATGCGTTATGCGTTATGCGTTATGCGTTATGCGTTATGCGTTATGCGTTATGCGTTATGCGTTATGCGTTATGCGTTATGCGTTATGCGTTATGCGTTATGCGTTATGCGTTATGCGTTATTCGTTATGCGTTATGCGTTATGCGTTATGCGTTATGCGTTATGCGTTATGCGTTATGCGTTATGCGTTATGCGTTATGCGTTATGCGTTATGCGTTATGCGTCATGCGTTATGCGTTATGCGTGATCCGTTATGCGTTAAGCATTATGCGTTTTGCTGTATTCGTTATGCGTTGTGCGTTATACGTTTGCGTTATGCGTTATGCGTTATACGGTATGCGTTATGCGTTATACGTAATACGTTATGCGTTATGCGATATGCGTTATGCGTTATGCGTTATGCGTTATGCTTTATGCGTTATGCGTTATGCGTTATGCGTTATGCGTTATGCTTTATGCGTTATGCTTTATGCGTTATGCGTGATCCGTTATGCGTTAGGCGTTATGCGTTATGCGTTAACGTTATGCGTTATGCCTTATGCGTTATGCTTTATGCGTTATGTTTTATGCGATATGCGTTATGCGTTATGCGTTATGCGTTATGCGTTATGCGTGATGCGTTATGCGTAATGCGTTATGCGTTATGTGTTATACTTTATGCGTTATGCGTTATGTGTTATACTTTATGCGTTATGCGTAATGCGTTATGCGTTATGCGTTATGCGTTATGCGTTATGCGTTATGCGTTATGCGTTATTCGTTATGCGTTATGCGTTATGCGTTATGCGTTATGCTTTATGCGTTATGCGTTATGCGTTATGCGTTATGCGTTATGCTTTATGCGTTATGCGTTATGCTTTATGCGTTATGCATTAGGCGTTATGCGTTATGCGTTAGGCGTTATGGGTTTTCCGTTGTTCGTTATGCGTTGTGCATTATGCGTTAGGCGTTATGAAGTATGGGTTATGGTTTATGCGTTATGCGTTGTGCGCTATACGTTTGCGTTATGCGTTATGCGTTATACGTAATGCTTTATGCTTTATGCGTGATCCGTTATGTGTTAGGCGATATACGTTTTGCGGTATTCGTTATGCGTTATGCGTTATGCGTTATCCGTTGTTCGTTATGCATTATGCGTTGTGCGTTATACGTTTGCGTTATGCATTATGCATTATGCGTTATACGGTATGCGTTATGCGTTATACGTTATGCGTTATGCGTTATGCGATATGCGTTATGCGTTATGCGTTATGCGTTATGCTTTATGCGTTATGCGTTATGAGTTACACGTTATGCGTTATTCGATATGCGTTATGCGTTATGCGTTATGCGTTATGCGTTATGCGTTATGCGTTATGCGTTATGCGTTATGCGTTATGCGTTATGCGTTATGCGTTATGCGTTATGCGTTATGCGTTATGCGTTATGCGTTATGCGTTATGCGTTATGCGTTATGCGTTATGCGTTATGCGTTATGCGTTATGCGTTATGCGTTATGCGTTATACGTTATGCGTTATGCGTTATGCGTTATGCGTTATGCGTTATGCGTTATGCGTTATGCGTTATGCGTTATGCGTTATGCGTTATGCGTTATGCGTTATGCGTTATGCGTTATGCGTTATGCGTTATGCGTTATGCGTTATGCGTTAGGCGTTATGCGTTATGCGTTATGCGTTATGCGTTATGCGTTATGCGTTATGCGTTATGCGTTATGCGTTATGCGTTATGCGTTATGCGTTATGCGTTATGCGTTATGCGTTATGCGTTATGCGTTATGCGTTATGCGTTATGCGTTATGCGTTATGCGTTATGCGTTATGCGTTATGCGTTATGCGTTATGCGTTATGCGTTATGCGTTATGCGTCATGCGTTATGCGTTATGCGTGATCCGTTATGCGTTAAGCATTATGCGTTTTGCTGTATTCGTTATGCGTTGTGCGTTATACGTTTGCGTTATGCGTTATGCGTTATACGGTATGCGTTATGCGTTATACGTAATACGTTATGCGTTATGCGATATGCGTTATGCGTTATGCGTTATGCGATATGCGTTATGCGTTATGCGTTATGCGTTATGCGTTATGCGTGATGCGTTATGCGTAATGCGTTATGCGTTATGTGTTATACTTTATGCGTTATGCGTTATGTGTTATACTTTATGCGTTATGCGTAATGCGTTATGCGTTATGCGTTATGCGTTATGCGTTATGCGTTATGCGTTATGCGTTATTCGTTATGCGTTATGCGTTATGCGTTATGCGTTATGCTTTATGCGTTATGCGTTATGCGTTATGCGTTATGCGTTATGCTTTATGCGTTATGCGTTATGCTTTATGCGTTATGCATTAGGCGTTATGCGTTATGCGTTAGGCGTTATGGGTTTTCCGGTGTTCGTTATGCGTTGTGCATTATGCGTTAGGCGTTATGAAGTATGGGTTATGGTTTATGCGTTATGCGTTGTGCGCTATACGTTTGCGTTATGCGTTATGCGTTATACGTAATGCTTTATGCTTTATGCGTGATCCGTTATGTGTTAGGCGATATACGTTTTGCGGTATTCGTTATGCGTTATGCGTTATGCGTTATCCGTTGTTCGTTATGCATTATGCGTTGTGCGTTATACGTTTGCGTTATGCATTATGCATTATGCGTTATACGGTATGCGTTATGCGTTATACGTTATGCGTTATGCGTTATGCGATATGCGTTATGCGTTATGCGTTATGCGTTATGCTTTATGCGTTATGCGTTATGAGTTACACGTTATGCGTTATTCGATATGCGTTATGCGTTATGCGTTATGCGTTATGCGTTATGCGTTATGCGTTATGCGTTATGCGTTATGCGTTATGCGTTATGCGTTATGCGTTATGCGTTATGCGTTATGCGTTATGCGTTATGCGTTATGCGTTATGCGTTATGCGTTATGCGTTATGCGTTATGCGTTATGCGTTATGCGTTATGCGTTATGCGTTATGCGTTATGCGTTATGCGTTATGCGTTATGCGTTATACGTTATGCGTTATGCGTTATGCGTTATGCGTGATCCGTTATGCGTTAAGCATTATGCGTTTTGCTGTATTCGTTATGCGTTCTGCGTTATACGTTTGCGTTATGCGTTATGCGTTATACGGTATTTGTTATGCGTTATACGTAATGCGTTATGCGTTATGCGATATGCGTTATGCGTTATGCGTTATGCGTTATGCGTTATGCTTTATGCGTTATGCGTTATGCGTTATGCGTTATGCGTTATGCTTTATGCGTTATGCTTTATACGTTATGCGTGATCCGTTATGCGTTAGGCGTTATGCGTTATGCGTTAACGTTATGCGTTATGCCTTATGCGTTATGCGTTATGGGTTATGCGTTATGTGTTATGCGATATAAGTTATGCGTTATGCGTTATGCGTTATGCGTTATGCGTTATACGTTGTACGTTATGCTTTATGCGTTATGTTTTATGCGATATGCGTTATGCGTTATGCGTTATGCGTTATGCGTTATGCGTTATGCGTAATGCGTTATGCGTTATGTGTTATACTTTATGCGTTATGCGTTATGTGTTATACTTTATGCGTTATGCGTTATGCGTTATGCGTTATGCGTTTTGCTGTATTCGTTATGCGTTGTGCGTTATACGTTTGCGTTATGCGTTATGCGTTATACGGTATGCGTTATGCGTTATACGTAATGCGTTATGCGTTATGCGATATGCGTTATGCGTTATGCGTTATGCTTTATGCGTTATGCGTTATGCGTTATGCGTTATGCGTTATGCTTTATGCGTTATGCTTTATGCGTTATGCGTGATCCGTTATGCGTTAGGCGTTATGCGTTATGCGTTAACGTTATGCGTTATGCGTTATGCGTTATGCGTTATACGTAATGCTTTATGCTTTATGCGTGATCCGTTATGTGTTAGGCGATATACGTTTTGCGGTATTCGTTATGCGTTATGCGTTATGCGTTATCCGTTGTTCGTTATGCATTATGCGTTGTGCGTTATACGTTTGCGTTATGCATTATGCATTATGCGTTATACGGTATGCGTTATGCGTTATACGTTATGCGTTATGCGTTATGCGATATGCGTTATGCGTTATGCGTTATGCGTTATGCTTTATGCGTTATGCGTTATGAGTTACACGTTATGCGTTATTCGATATGCGTTATGCGTTATGCGTTATGCGTTATGCGTTATGCGTTATGCGTTATGCGTTATGCGTTATGCGTTATGCGTTATGCGTTATGCGTTATGCGTTATGCGTTATGCGTTATGCGTTATGCGTTATGCGTTATGCGTTATGCGTTATGCGTTATGCGTTATGCGTTATGCGTTATGCGTTATGCGTTATGCGTTATGCGTTATGCGTTATGCGTTATGCGTTATACGTTATGCGTTATGCGTTATGCGTTATGCGTGATCCGTTATGCGTTAAGCATTATGCGTTTTGCTGTATTCGTTATGCGTTCTGCGTTATACGTTTGCGTTATGCGTTATGCGTTATACGGTATTTGTTATGCGTTATACGTAATGCGTTATGCGTTATGCGATATGCGTTATGCGTTATGCGTTATGCGTTATGCTTTATGCGTTATGCGTTATGCGTTATGCGTTATGCGTTATGCTTTATGCGTTATGCTTTATGCGTTATGCGTGATCCGTTATGCGTTAGGCGTTATGCGTTATGCGTTAACGTTATGCGTTATGCCTTATGCGTTATGCGTTATGGGTTATGCGTTATGTGTTATGCGATATAAGTTATGCGTTATGCGTTATGCGTTATGCGTTATACGTTGTACGTTATGCTTTATGCGTTATGTTTTATGCGATATGCGTTATGCGTTATGCGTTATGCGTTATGCGTGATGCGTTATGCGTAATGCGTTATGCGTTATGTGTTATACTTTATGCGTTATGCGTTATGTGTTATACTTTATGCGTTATGCGTTATGCGTTATGCGTTATGCGTTTTGCTGTATTCGTTATGCGTTGTGCGTTATACGTTTGCGTTATGCGTTATGCGTTATACGGTATGCGTTATGCGTTATACGTTATGCGTTATGCGTTATGCGATATGCGTTATGCGTTATGCGTTATGCTTTATGCGTTATGCGTTATGCGTTATGCGTTATGCGTTATGCTTTATGCGTTATGCTTTATGCGTTATGCGTGATCCGTTATGCGTTAGGCGTTATGCGTTATGCGTTAACGTTATGCGTTATGCGTTATGCGTTATGCGTTATGCGTTATGCGTTATGCGTTATGCGTTATGCGTTATGCGTTATGCGTTATACGTTGTACGTTATGCTTTATGCGTTATGTTTTATGCGATATGCGTTATGCGTTATGCGTTATGCGTTATGCGTGATGCGTTATGCGTAATGCGTTATGCGTTATGTGTTATACTTTATGCGTTATGCGTTATGTGTTATACTTTATGCGTTATGCGTAATGCGTTATGCGTTATGCGTTATGCGTTATGCGTTATGCGTTATGCGTTATGCGTTATGCGTTATTCGTTATGCGTTATGCGTTATGCGTTATGCGTTATGCGTTATGCTTTATGCGTTATGCGTTATGCGTTATGCGTTATGCTTTATGCGTTATGCGTTATGCGTTATGCGTTATGCGTTATGCGTTATGTGTTATGCGTCATGCGTTATGCGTTATGCGTTATGCGTTATGCATTTTGCATTATGCGCCATGCGTTATGCGATATGCGTTATGCCTTGTGCATTATGCGTTGTGCGTTATACGTTTGCGTTGTGCGTTATGCGTTATGCGTTATGTGTTATGCGTTATGCGTTATGCGTTATGCGTTATGCGTTATGCGTTATGCGTTATGCGTTATGCTTTATACGGTATGCGGTATTCGTTATGCGTTATGCGTTATGCTTTATGCGTTATGTGTTATGCGTTATGCGTTATGCGTTATGCGTTATGCGTTATGCGTTATGCGTTATGCGTTATGCGTTATGCGTTATGCGTTATGCGTTATGCGTTATGCATTATGCGTTATGCGTTATGCGTTATACGTTATGAGTTATGCGTTATGCGTTATACAATATGCGTAATGCGTTATGCGTTATGTGTTATACTTTATGCGTTATGCGTTATGTGTTATACTTTATGCGTTATGCGTAATGCGTTATGCGTTATGCGTTATGCGTTATGCTTTATGCGTTATGCGTTATGCGTTATGCGTTATGCGTTATGCGTTATGTGTTATGCGTCATGCGTTATGCGTTATGCGTTATGCGTTATGCATTTTGCATTATGCGCCATGCGTTATGCGTTATGCGTTATGCCTTGTGCATTATGCGTTGTGCGTTATACGTTTGCGTTGTGCGTTATGCATTATGCGCCATGCGTTATGCGTTATGCGTTATGCCTTGTGCATTATGCGTTGTGCGTTATACGTTTGCGTTATGCGTTATGCGTTATGCGTTATGCGTTATGCGTTATGCGTTATACGTTATGCGTTATGCGTTATGCGTGATCCGTTATGTGTTAGTCGATATACGTTTTGCGGTATTCGTTATGCGTTATGCGTTATGCGTTATCCGTTGTTCGTTATGCGTTATGCGTTGTGCGTTATACGTTTGCGTTATGCGTTAGGCGTTATGCGTTATGCGTTAACGTTATGCGTTATGCCTTATGCGTTATGCGTTATGGGTTAAGCGTTATGTGTTATGCGATATATGTTATGCGTTATGCGTTATGCGTTATGCGTTATACGTTGTACGTTATGCTTTATGCGTTATGTTTTATGCGATATGCGTTATGCGTTATGCGTTATGCGTTATGCGTTATGCGTTATGCGTTATGCGTTATGCGTTATGCGTTATACGGTATGCGTTATGCGTTATGCGTTATGCGTTATGCGTTATGCGTTATGCGTTATGCGTTATGCGTTATGCGTTATGCGTTATGCGTTATGCGTTATGCGTTATGCGTTATGCGTTATGCGTTATGCGTTATGCGTTATGCGTTATGCTTTATGCGTTATGCGTTATGCGTTATGCGTTATGCTTTATGCGTTATGCGTTATGCTTTATGCGTTATGCGTTATGCGTTATGCGTTATGCGTTATGCGTTATGCGTTATGCGTTATGCGTTATGCGTTATGCGTTATGCGTTATGCGTTATGCGTTATGCGTTATGCGTTATGCGTTATACGTTATGAGTTATGCGTTATGCGTTATACAATATGCGTAATGCTTTATGCGTTATGTGTTATGCGTTATGCGTTATGCGTTATGCGTTATGCGTTATGCGTTATGCGTTATGCTTTATGCGTTATGTGTTATGCGTTATACGTTATGAGTTATGCGTTATGCGTTATACAATATGCGTAATGCGTTATGCGTTATGTGTTATACTTTATGCGTTATGCGTTATGTGTTATACTTTATGCGTTATGCGTAATGCGTTATGCGTTATGCGTTATGCGTTATGCTTTATGCGTTATGCGTTATGCGTTATGCGTTAAGCATTATGCGTTTTCCTGTATTCGTTATGCGTTGTGCGTTATACGTTTGCGTTATGCGTTATGCGTTATACGGTATGCGTTATGCGTTATACGTAATGCGTTATGCGTTATGCGATATGCGTTATGCGTTATGCGTTATGCGTTATGCTTTATGCGTTATGCGTTATGCGTTATGCGTTATGCGTTATGCGTTATGCTTTATGCGTTATGCTTTATGCGTTATGCGTGATCCGTTATGCGTTAGGCGTTATGCGTTATGCGTTAACGTTATGCGTTATGCCTTATGCGTTATGCGTTATGGGTTATGCGTTATGTGTTATGCGATATAAGTTATGCGTTATGCGTTATGCGTTATGCGTTATGCGTTATGCGTTATACGTTGTACGTTATGCTTTATGCGTTATGTTTTATGCGATATGCGTTATGCGTTATGCGTTATGCGTTATGCGTTATGCGTGATGCGTTATGCGTAATGCGTTATGCGTTATGAGTTATACTTTATGCGTTATGCGTTATGTGTTATACTTTATGCGTTATGCGTTATGCGTTATGCGTTTTGCTGTATTCGTTATGCGTTGTGCGTTATACGTTTGCGTTATGCGTTATGCGTTATACGGTATGCGTTATGCGTTATACGTAATGCGTTATGCGTTATGCGATATGCGTTATGCGTTATGCGTTATGCGTTATGCTTTATGCGTTATGCGTTATGCGTTATGCGTTATGCGTTATGCTTTATGCGTTATGCTTTATGCGTTATGCGTGATCCGTTATGCGTTAGGCGTTATGCGTTATGCGTTAACGTTATGCGTTATGCCTTATGCGTTATGCGTTATGCGTTATGCGTTATGCGTTATGCGTTATACGTTGTACGTTATGCTTTATGCGTTATGTTTTATGCGATATGCGTTATGCGTTATGCGTTATGCGTGATGCGTTATGCGTAATGCGTTATGCGTTATGTGTTATACTTTATGCGTTATGCGTTATGTGTTATACTTTATGCGTTATGCGTAATGCGTTATGCGTTATGCGTTATGCGTTATGCGTTATGCGTTATGCGTTATGCGTTATGCGTTATGCGTTATTCGTTATGCGTTATGCGTTATGCGTTATGCGTTATGCTTTATGCGTTATGCGTTATGCGTTATGCGTTATGCTTTATGCGTTATGCGTTATGCTTTATGCGTTATGCATTAGGCGTTATGCGTTATGCGTTAGGCGTTATGGGTTTTCCGGTGTTCGTTATGCGTTGTGCATTATGCGTTAGGCGTTATGAAGTATGGGTTATGGTTTATGCGTTATGCGTTGAGCGCTATACGTTTGCGTTATGCGTTATGCGTTATACGTTATGCGTTATGCTTTATGCGTGATCCGTTATGTGTTAGGCGATATACGTTTTGCGGTATTCGTTATGCGTTATGCGTTATGCGTTATGCGTTATGCGTTATGCGTTATGCGTTATGCGTTATGCGTTATGCGTTATGCGTTATGCGTTATGCGTTATGCGTTATGCGTTATGCGTTATGCGTTATGCGTTATGCGTTATGCGTTATGCGTTATGCGTTATGCGTTATGCGTTATGCGTTATGCGTAATGCGTTATGCGTTATGTGTTATACTTTATGCGTTATGCGTTATGTGTTATACTTTATGCGTTATGCGTAATGCGTTATGCGTTATGCGTTATGCGTTATGCGTTATGCGTTATGCGTTATGCGTTATGCGTTATTCGTTATGCGTTATGCGTTATGCGTTATGCGTTATGCGTTATGCTTTATGCGTTATGCGTTATGCGTTATGCGTTATGCTTTATGCGTTATGCGTTATGCGTTATGCGTTATGCGTTATGCGTTATGTGTTATGCGTCATGCGTTATGCGTTATGCGTTATGCGTTATGCATTTTGCATTATGCGCCATGCGTTATGCGATATGCGTTATGCCTTGTGCATTATGCGTTGTGCGTTATACGTTTGCGTTGTGCGTTATGCGTTATGCGTTATGTGTTATGCGTTATGCGTTATGCGTTATGCGTTATGCATTATGCGTTATGCGTTATGCGTTATGCTTTATACGGTATGCGGTATTCGTTATGCGTTATGCGTTATGCTTTATGCGTTATGTGTTATGCGTTATGCGTTATGCGTTATGCGTTATGCGTTATGCGTTATGCGTTATGCGTTATGCGTTATGCGTTATGCGTTATGCGTTATGCGTTATGCATTATGCGTTATGCGTTATGCGTTATACGTTATGAGTTATGCGTTATGCGTTATACAATATGCGTAATGCGTTATGCGTTATGTGTTATACTTTATGCGTTATGCGTTATGTGTTATACTTTATGCGTTATGCGTAATGCGTTATGCGTTATGCGTTATGCGTTATGCTTTATGCGTTATGCGTTATGCGTTATGCGTTATGCGTTATGTGTTATGCGTCATGCGTTATGCGTTATGCGTTATGCGTTATGCATTTTGCATTATGCGCCATGCGTTATGCGTTATGCGTTATGCCTTGTGCATTATGCGTTGTGCGTTATACGTTTGCGTTGTGCGTTATGCATTATGCGCCATGCGTTATGCGTTATGCGTTATGCCTTGTGCATTATGCGTTGTGCGTTATACGTTTGCGTTATGCGTTATGCGTTATGCGTTATGCGTTATGCGTTATGCGTTATACGTTATGCGTTATGCGTTATGCGTGATCCGTTATGTGTTAGTCGATATACGTTTTGCGGTATTCGTTATGCGTTATGCGTTATGCGTTATCCGTTGTTCGTTATGCGTTATGCGTTGTGCGTTATACGTTTGCGTTATGCGTTAGGCGTTATGCGTTATGCGTTAACGTTATGCGTTATGCCTTATGCGTTATGCGTTATGGGTTAAGCGTTATGTGTTATGCGATATATGTTATGCGTTATGCGTTATGCGTTATGCGTTATACGTTGTACGTTATGCTTTATGCGTTATGTTTTATGCGATATGCGTTATGCGTTATGCGTTATGCGTTATGCGTTATGCGTTATGCGTTATGCGTTATGCGTTATGCGTTATACGGTATGCGTTATGCGTTATGCGTTATGCGTTATGCGTTATGCGTTATGCGTTATGCGTTATGCGTTATGCGTTATGCGTTATGCGTTATGCGTTATGCGTTATGCGTTATGCGTTATGCGTTATGCGTTATGCGTTATGCGTTATGCTTTATGCGTTATGCGTTATGCGTTATGCGTTATGCTTTATGCGTTATGCGTTATGCTTTATGCGTTATGCGTTATGCGTTATGCGTTATGCGTTATGCGTTATGCGTTATGCGTTATGCGCTATGCGTTATGCGTTATGCGTTATGCGTTATGCGTTATGCGTTATGCGTTATACGTTATGAGTTATGCGTTATGCGTTATACAATATGCGTAATGCTTTATGCGTTATGTGTTATGCGTTATGCGTTATGCGTTATGCGTTATGCGTTATGCGTTATGCGTTATGCTTTATGCGTTATGTGTTATGCGTTATACGTTATGAGTTATGCGTTATGCGTTATACAATATGCGTAATGCGTTATGCGTTATGTGTTATACTTTATGCGTTATGCGTTATGTGTTATACTTTATGCGTTATGCGTAATGCGTTATGCGTTATGCGTTATGCGTTATGCTTTATGCGTTATGCGTTATGCGTTATGCGTTATGCGTTATGCGTTATGTGTTATGCGTCATGCGTTATGCGTTATGCGTTATGCGTTATGCATTTTGCATTATGCGCCATGCGTTATGCGTTATGCGTTATGCGTTGTGCATTATGCGTTGTGCGTTATACGTTTGCGTTGTGCGTTATGCGTTATGCGTTATGCGTTATGCGTTATGCGTTATGCGTTATGCGTTATGCGTTATGCGTCATGCGTTATGCGTTATGCGTGATCCGTTATGCGTTAAGCATTATGCGTTTTGCTGTATTCGTTATGCGTTGTGCGTTATACGTTTGCGTTATGCGTTATGCGTTATACGGTATGCGTTATGCGTTATACGTAATACGTTATGCGTTATGCGATATGCGTTATGCGTTATGCGTTATGCGATATGCGTTATGCGTTATGCGTTATGCGTTATGCGTTATGCGTGATGCGTTATGCGTAATGCGTTATGCGTTATGTGTTATACTTTATGCGTTATGCGTTATGTGTTATACTTTATGCGTTATGCGTAATGCGTTATGCGTTATGCGTTATGCGTTATGCGTTATGCGTTATGCGTTATGCGTTATTCGTTATGCGTTATGCGTTATGCGTTATGCGTTATGCTTTATGCGTTATGCGTTATGCGTTATGCGTTATGCGTTATGCTTTATGCGTTATGCGTTATGCTTTATGCGTTATGCATTAGGCGTTATGCGTTATGCGTTAGGCGTTATGGGTTTTCCGGTGTTCGTTATGCGTTGTGCATTATGCGTTAGGCGTTATGAAGTATGGGTTATGGTTTATGCGTTATGCGTTGTGCGCTATACGTTTGCGTTATGCGTTATGCGTTATACGTAATGCTTTATGCTTTATGCGTGATCCGTTATGTGTTAGGCGATATACGTTTTGCGGTATTCGTTATGCGTTATGCGTTATGCGTTATCCGTTGTTCGTTATGCATTATGCGTTGTGCGTTATACGTTTGCGTTATGCATTATGCATTATGCGTTATACGGTATGCGTTATGCGTTATACGTTATGCGTTATGCGTTATGCGATATGCGTTATGCGTTATGCGTTATGCGTTATGCTTTATGCGTTATGCGTTATGAGTTACACGTTATGCGTTATTCGATATGCGTTATGCGTTATGCGTTATGCGTTATGCGTTATGCGTTATGCGTTATGCGTTATGCGTTATGCGTTATGCGTTATGCGTTATGCGTTATGCGTTATGCGTTATGCGTTATGCGTTATGCGTTATGCGTTATGCGTTATGCGTTATGCGTTATGCGTTATGCGTTATGCGTTATGCGTTATGCGTTATGCGTTATGCGTTATGCGTTATGCGTTATGCGTTATACGTTATGCGTTATGCGTTATGCGTTATGCGTGATCCGTTATGCGTTAAGCATTATGCGTTTTGCTGTATTCGTTATGCGTTCTGCGTTATACGTTTGCGTTATGCGTTATGCGTTATACGGTATTTGTTATGCGTTATACGTAATGCGTTATGCGTTATGCGATATGCGTTATGCGTTATGCGTTATGCGTTATGCGTTATGCGTTATGCTTTATGCGTTATGCGTTATGCGTTATGCGTTATGCGTTATGCTTTATGCGTTATGCTTTATACGTTATGCGTGATCCGTTATGCGTTAGGCGTTATGCGTTATGCGTTAACGTTATGCGTTATGCCTTATGCGTTATGCGTTATGGGTTATGCGTTATGTGTTATGCGATATAAGTTATGCGTTATGCGTTATGCGTTATGCGTTATGCGTTATACGTTGTACGTTATGCTTTATGCGTTATGTTTTATGCGATATGCGTTATGCGTTATGCGTTATGCGTTATGCGTTATGCGTTATGCGTAATGCGTTATGCGTTATGTGTTATACTTTATGCGTTATGCGTTATGTGTTATACTTTATGCGTTATGCGTTATGCGTTATGCGTTATGCGTTTTGCTGTATTCGTTATGCGTTGTGCGTTATACGTTTGCGTTATGCGTTATGCGTTATACGGTATGCGTTATGCGTTATACGTTATGCGTTATGCGTTATGCGATATGCGTTATGCGTTATGCGTTATGCTTTATGCGTTATGCGTTATGCGTTATGCGTTATGCGTTATGCTTTATGCGTTATGCTTTATGCGTTATGCGTGATCCGTTATGCGTTAGGCGTTATGCGTTATGCGTTAACGTTATGCGTTATGCGTTATGCGTTATGCGTTATACGTAATGCTTTATGCTTTATGCGTGATCCGTTATGTGTTAGGCGATATACGTTTTGCGGTATTCGTTATGCGTTATGCGTTATGCGTTATCCGTTGTTCGTTATGCATTATGCGTTGTGCGTTATACGTTTGCGTTATGCATTATGCATTATGCGTTATACGGTATGCGTTATGCGTTATACGTTATGCGTTATGCGTTATGCGATATGCGTTATGCGTTATGCGTTATGCGTTATGCTTTATGCGTTATGCGTTATGAGTTACACGTTATGCGTTATTCGATATGCGTTATGCGTTATGCGTTATGCGTTATGCGTTATGCGTTATGCGTTATGCGTTATGCGTTATGCGTTATGCGTTATGCGTTATGCGTTATGCGTTATGCGTTATGCGTTATGCGTTATGCGTTATGCGTTATGCGTTATGCGTTATGCGTTATGCGTTATGCGTTATGCGTTATGCGTTATGCGTTATGCGTTATGCGTTATGCGTTATGCGTTATGCGTTATACGTTATGCGTTATGCGTTATGCGTTATGCGTGATCCGTTATGCGTTAAGCATTATGCGTTTTGCTGTATTCGTTATGCGTTCTGCGTTATACGTTTGCGTTATGCGTTATGCGTTATACGGTATTTGTTATGCGTTATACGTAATGCGTTATGCGTTATGCGATATGCGTTATGCGTTATGCGTTATGCGTTATGCTTTATGCGTTATGCGTTATGCGTTATGCGTTATGCGTTATGCTTTATGCGTTATGCTTTATGCGTTATGCGTGATCCGTTATGCGTTAGGCGTTATGCGTTATGCGTTAACGTTATGCGTTATGCCTTATGCGTTATGCGTTATGGGTTATGCGTTATGTGTTATGCGATATAAGTTATGCGTTATGCGTTATGCGTTATGCGTTATGCGTTATACGTTGTACGTTATGCTTTATGCGTTATGTTTTATGCGATATGCGTTATGCGTTATGCGTTATGCGTTATGCGTGATGCGTTATGCGTAATGCGTTATGCGTTATGTGTTATACTTTATGCGTTATGCGTTATGTGTTATACTTTATGCGTTATGCGTTATGCGTTATGCGTTATGCGTTTTGCTGTATTCGTTATGCGTTGTGCGTTATACGTTTGCGTTATGCGTTATGCGTTATACGGTATGCGTTATGCGTTATACGTAATGCGTTATGCGTTATGCGATATGCGTTATGCGTTATGCGTTATGCTTTATGCGTTATGCGTTATGCGTTATGCGTTATGCGTTATGCTTTATGCGTTATGCTTTATGCGTTATGCGTGATCCGTTATGCGTTAGGCGTTATGCGTTATGCGTTAACGTTATGCGTTATGCGTTATGCGTTATGCGTTATGCGTTATGCGTTATGCGTTATGCGTTATGCGTTATGCGTTATGCGTTATACGTTGTACGTTATGCTTTATGCGTTATGTTTTATGCGATATGCGTTATGCGTTATGCGTTATGCGTTATGCGTGATGCGTTATGCGTAATGCGTTATGCGTTATGTGTTATACTTTATGCGTTATGCGTTATGTGTTATACTTTATGCGTTATGCGTAATGCGTTATGCGTTATGCGTTATGCGTTATGCGTTATGCGTTATGCGTTATGCGTTATGCGTTATTCGTTATGCGTTATGCGTTATGCGTTATGCGTTATGCGTTATGCTTTATGCGTTATGCGTTATGCGTTATGCGTTATGCTTTATGCGTTATGCGTTATGCGTTATGCGTTATGCGTTATGCGTTATGTGTTATGCGTCATGCGTTATGCGTTATGCGTTATGCGTTATGCATTTTGCATTATGCGCCATGCGTTATGCGATATGCGTTATGCCTTGTGCATTATGCGTTGTGCGTTATACGTTTGCGTTGTGCGTTATGCGTTATGCGTTATGTGTTATGCGTTATGCGTTATGCGTTATGCGTTATGCATTATGCGTTATGCGTTATGCGTTATGCTTTATACGGTATGCGGTATTCGTTATGCGTTATGCGTTATGCTTTATGCGTTATGTGTTATGCGTTATGCGTTATGCGTTATGCGTTATGCGTTATGCGTTATGCGTTATGCGTTATGCGTTATGCGTTATGCGTTATGCGTTATGCGTTATGCGTTATGCATTATGCGTTATGCGTTATGCGTTATACGTTATGAGTTATGCGTTATGCGTTATACAATATGCGTAATGCGTTATGCGTTATGTGTTATACTTTATGCGTTATGCGTTATGTGTTATACTTTATGCGTTATGCGTAATGCGTTATGCGTTATGCGTTATGCGTTATGCTTTATGCGTTATGCGTTATGCGTTATGCGTTATGCGTTATGTGTTATGCGTCATGCGTTATGCGTTATGCGTTATGCGTTATGCATTTTGCATTATGCGCCATGCGTTATGCGTTATGCGTTATGCCTTGTGCATTATGCGTTGTGCGTTATACGTTTGCGTTGTGCGTTATGCATTATGCGCCATGCGTTATGCGTTATGCGTTATGCCTTGTGCATTATGCGTTGTGCGTTATACGTTTGCGTTATGCGTTATGCGTTATGCGTTATGCGTTATGCGTTATGCGTTATACGTTATGCGTTATGCGTTATGCGTGATCCGTTATGTGTTAGGCGATATACGTTTTGCGGTATTCGTTATGCGTTATGCGTTATGCGTTATCCGTTGTTCGTTATGCGTTATGCGTTGTGCGTTATACGTTTGCGTTATGCGTTAGGCGTTATGCGTTATGCGTTAACGTTATGCGTTATGCCTTATGCGTTATGCGTTATGGGTTAAGCGTTATGTGTTATGCGATATATGTTATGCGTTATGCGTTATGCGTTATGCGTTATACGTTGTACGTTATGCTTTATGCGTTATGTTTTATGCGATATGCGTTATGCGTTATGCGTTATGCGTTATGCGTTATGCGTTATGCGTTATGCGTTATGCGTTATGCGTTATACGGTATGCGTTATGCGTTATGCGTTATGCGTTATGCGTTATGCGTTATGCGTTATGCGTTATGCGTTATGCGTTATGCGTTATGCGTTATGCGTTATGCGTTATGCGTTATGCGTTATGCGTTATGCGTTATGCGTTATGCTTTATGCGTTATGCGTTATGCGTTATGCGTTATGCTTTATGCGTTATGCGTTATGCTTTATGCGTTATGCGTTATGCGTTAGGCGTTATGCGTTATGCGTTATGCGTTATGCGTTATGCGTTATGCGTTATGCGTTATGCGTTATGCGTTATGCGTTATGCGTTATGCGTTATACGTTATGAGTTATGCGTTATGCGTTATACAATATGCGTAATGCTTTATGCATTATGTGTTATGCGTTATGCGTTATGCGTTATGCGTTATGCGTTATGCGTTATGCGTTATGCTTTATGCGTTATGTGTTATGCGTTATACGTTATGAGTTATGCGTTATGCGTTATACAATATGCGTAATGCGTTATGCGTTATGTGTTATACTTTATGCGTTATGCGTTATGTGTTATACTTTATGCGTTATGCGTAATGCGTTATGCGTTATGCGTTATGCGTTATGCTTTATGCGTTATGCGTTATGCGTTATGCGTTAAGCATTATGCGTTTTCCTGTATTCGTTATGCGTTGTGCGTTATACGTTTGCGTTATGCGTTATGCGTTATACGGTATGCGTTATGCGTTATACGTAATGCGTTATGCGTTATGCGATATGCGTTATGCGTTATGCGTTATGCGTTATGCTTTATGCGTTATGCGTTATGCGTTATGCGTTATGCGTTATGCGTTATGCTTTATGCGTTATGCTTTATGCGTTATGCGTGATCCGTTATGCGTTAGGCGTTATGCGTTATGCGTTAACGTTATGCGTTATGCCTTATGCGTTATGCGTTATGGGTTATGCGTTATGTGTTATGCGATATAAGTTATGCGTTATGCGTTATGCGTTATGCGTTATGCGTTATGCGTTATACGTTGTACGTTATGCTTTATGCGTTATGTTTTATGCGATATGCGTTATGCGTTATGCGTTATGCGTTATGCGTTATGCGTTATGCGTTATGCGTAATGCGTTATGCGTTATGAGTTATACTTTATGCGTTATGCGTTATGTGTTATACTTTATGCGTTATGCGTTATGCGTTATGCGTTTTGCTGTATTCGTTATGCGTTGTGCGTTATACGTTTGCGTTATGCGTTATGCGTTATACGGTATGCGTTATGCGTTATACGTAATGCGTTATGCGTTATGCGATATGCGTTATGCGTTATGCGTTATGCGTTATGCTTTATGCGTTATGCGTTATGCGTTATGCGTTATGCGTTATGCTTTATGCGTTATGCTTTATGCGTTATGCGTGATCCGTTATGCGTTAGGCGTTATGCGTTATGCGTTAACGTTATGCGTTATGCCTTATGCGTTATGCGTTATGCGTTATGCGTTATGCGTTATGCGTTATACGTTGTACGTTATGCTTTATGCGTTATGTTTTATGCGATATGCGTTATGCGTTATGCGTTATGCGTGATGCGTTATGCGTAATGCGTTATGCGTTATGTGTTATACTTTATGCGTTATGCGTTATGTGTTATACTTTATGCGTTATGCGTAATGCGTTATGCGTTATGCGTTATGCGTTATGCGTTATGCGTTATGCGTTATGCGTTATGCGTTATGCGTTATTCGTTATGCGTTATGCGTTATGCGTTATGCGTTATGCTTTATGCGTTATGCGTTATGCGTTATGCGTTATGCTTTATGCGTTATGCGTTATGCTTTATGCGTTATGCATTAGGCGTTATGCGTTATGCGTTAGGCGTTATGGGTTTTCCGGTGTTCGTTATGCGTTGTGCATTATGCGTTAGGCGTTATGAAGTATGGGTTATGGTTTATGCGTTATGCGTTGAGCGCTATACGTTTGCGTTATGCGTTATGCGTTATACGTTATGCGTTATGCTTTATGCGTGATCCGTTATGTGTTAGGCGATATACGTTTTGCGGTATTCGTTATGCGTTATGCGTTATGCGTTATGCGTTATGCGTTATGCGTTATGCGTTATGCGTTATGCGTTATGCGTTATGCGTTATGCGTTATGCGTTATGCGTTATGCGTTATGCGTTATGCGTTATGCGTTATGCGTTATGCGTTATGCGTTATGCGTTATGCGTTATGCGTAATGCGTTATGCGTTATGTGTTATACTTTATGCGTTATGCGTTATGTGTTATACTTTATGCGTTATGCGTAATGCGTTATGCGTTATGCGTTATGCGTTATGCGTTATGCGTTATGCGTTATGCGTTATGCGTTATTCGTTATGCGTTATGCGTTATGCGTTATGCGTTATGCGTTATGCTTTATGCGTTATGCGTTATGCGTTATGCGTTATGCTTTATGCGTTATGCGTTATGCGTTATGCGTTATGCGTTATGCGTTATGTGTTATGCGTCATGCGTTATGCGTTATGCGTTATGCGTTATGCATTTTGCATTATGCGCCATGCGTTATGCGATATGCGTTATGCCTTGTGCATTATGCGTTGTGCGTTATACGTTTGCGTTGTGCGTTATGCGTTATGCGTTATGTGTTATGCGTTATGCGTTATGCGTTATGCGTTATGCATTATGCGTTATGCGTTATGCGTTATGCTTTATACGGTATGCGGTATTCGTTATGCGTTATGCGTTATGCTTTATGCGTTATGTGTTATGCGTTATGCGTTATGCGTTATGCGTTATGCGTTATGCGTTATGCGTTATGCGTTATGCGTTATGCGTTATGCGTTATGCGTTATGCATTATGCGTTATGCGTTATGCGTTATACGTTATGAGTTATGCGTTATGCGTTATACAATATGCGTAATGCGTTATGCGTTATGTGTTATACTTTATGCGTTATGCGTTATGTGTTATACTTTATGCGTTATGCGTAATGCGTTATGCGTTATGCGTTATGCGTTATGCGTTATGCGTTATGCGTTATGCGTTATGCGTTATGCGTTATGTGTTATGCGTCATGCGTTATGCGTTATGCGTTATGCGTTATGCATTTTGCATTATGCGCCATGCGTTATGCGTTATGCGTTATGCCTTGTGCATTATGCGTTGTGCGTTATACGTTTGCGTTGTGCGTTATGCATTATGCGCCATGCGTTATGCGTTATGCGTTATGCCTTATGCATTATGCGTTGTGCGTTATACGTTTGCGTTATGCGTTATGCGTTATGCGTTATGCGTTATGCGTTATGCGTTATACGTTATGCGTTATGCGTTATGCGTGATCCGTTATGTGTTAGTCGATATACGTTTTGCGGTATTCGTTATGCGTTATGCGTTATGCGTTATGCGTTGTTCGTTATGCGTTATGCGTTGTGCGTTATACGTTTGCGTTATGCGTTAGGCGTTATGCGTTATGCGTTAACGTTATGCGTTATGCCTTATGCGTTATGCGTTATGGGTTAAGCGTTATGTGTTATGCGATATATGTTATGCGTTATGCGTTATGCGTTATGCGTTATACGTTGTACGTTATGCTTTATGCGTTATGTTTTATGCGATATGCGTTATGCGTTATGCGTTATGCGTTATGCGTTATGCGTTATGCGTTATGCGTTATGCGTTATGCGTTATGCGTTATACGGTATGCGTTATGCGTTATGCGTTATGCGTTATGCGTTATGCGTTATGCGTTATGCGTTATGCGTTATGCGTTATGCGTTATGCGTTATGCGTTATGCGTTATGCGTTATGCGTTATGCGTTATGCGTTATGCGTTATGCGTTATGCTTTATGCGTTATGCGTTATGCGTTATGCGTTATGCTTTATGCGTTATGCGTTATGCTTTATGCGTTATGCGTTATGCGTTATGCGTTATGCGTTATGCGTTATGCGTTATGCGTTATGCGCTATGCGTTATGCGTTATGCGTTATGCGTTATGCGTTATGCGTTATGCGTTATACGTTATGAGTTATGCGTTATGCGTTATACAATATGCGTAATGCTTTATGCGTTATGTGTTATGCGTTATGCGTTATGCGTTATGCGTTATGCGTTATGCGTTATGCGTTATGCTTTATGCGTTATGTGTTATGCGTTATACGTTATGCGTTATGCGTTATGCGTTATACAATATGCGTAATGCGTTATGCGTTATGTGTTATACTTTATGCGTTATGCGTTATGTGTTATACTTTATGCGTTATGCGTAATGCGTTATGCGTTATGCGTTATGCGTTATGCTTTATGCGTTATGCGTTATGCGTTATGCGTTATGCGTTATGCGTTATGTGTTATGCGTCATGCGTTATGCGTTATGCGTTATGCGTTATGCATTTTGCATTATGCGCCATGCGTTATGCGTTATGCGTTATGCGTTGTGCATTATGCGTTGTGCGTTATACGTTTGCGTTGTGCGTTATGCGTTATGCGTTATGCGTTATGCGTTAACGTTATGCGTTATGCCTTATGCGTTATGCGTTATGGGTTAAGCGTTATGTGTTATGCGATATATGTTATGCGTTATGCGTTATGCGTTATGCGTTATGCGTTATGCGTTATGCGTTATGCGTTATACGGTATGCGTTATGCGTTATGCGTTATGCGTTATGCGTTATGCGTTATGCTTTATGCGTTATGCGTTATGCTTTATGCGTTATGCGTTATGCGTTATGCGTTATGCGTTATGCGTTATGCGTTATGCGTTATGCGTTATGCGTTATGCGTTATGCGTTATGCGTTGTGCGTTATAAGTTTGCGTTATGCGTTATGCGTTATCCTTTATGCGTTATGTGTTATGCGTTATGCGTTATGCGTTATGCGTTATGCGTTATGCGTTATGCGTTATGCGTTATGCGTTATGCGTTATGCGTTATGCATTATGCGTTATGCGTTATGCGTTATACGTTATGAGTTATGCGTTATGCGTTATACAATATGCGTAATGCGTTATGCGTTATGTGTTATACTTTATGCGTTATGCGTTATGTGTTATACTTTATGCGTTATGCGTAATGCGTTATGCGTTATGCGTTATGCGTTATGCTTTATGCGTTATGCGTTATGCGTTATGCGTTATGCGTTATGTGTTATGCGTCATGCGTTATGCGTTATGCGTTATGCGTTATGCATTTTGCATTATGCGCCATGCGTTATGCGTTATGCGTTATGCGTTGTGCATTATGCGTTGTGCGTTATACGTTTGCGTTGTGCGTTATGCGTTATGCGTTATGTGTTATGCGTTATGCGTTATGCGTTATGCGTTATGCATTATGCGTTATGCGTTATGCGTTATGCGTTATACGGTATGCGTTATGCGTTATACGTTATGCGTTATGCGGTATGCGATATGCGTTATGCGTTATGCGTTATGCGTTATGCGTTATGCGTTATGCGTTATGCGTTATACGTTATGCGTTATGCGTTATGCGTGATCCGTTATGTGTTAGTCGATATACGTTTTGCGGTATTCGTTATGCGTTATGCGTTATGCGTTATCCGTTGTTCGTTATGCGTTATGCGTTGTGCGTTATACGTTTGCGTTATGCGTTAGGCGTTATGCGTTATGCGTTAACGTTATGCGTTATGCCTTATGCGTTATGCGTTATGGGTTATGCGTCATGCGTTATGCGTTATGCGTTATGCGTTATGCATTTTGCATTATGCGCCATGCGTTATGCGTTATGCGTTATGCGTTGTGCATTATGCGTTGTGCGTTATACGTTTGCGTTGTGCGTTATGCGTTATGCGTTATGCGTTATGCGTTAACGTTATGCGTTATGCCTTATGCGTTATGCGTTATGGGTTAAGCGTTATGTGTTATGCGATATATGTTATGCGTTATGCGTTATGCGTTATGCGTTATGCGTTATGCGTTATGCGTTATGCGTTATACGGTATGCGTTATGCGTTATGCGTTATGCGTTATGCGTTATGCGTTATGCTTTATGCGTTATGCGTTATGCTTTATGCGTTATGCGTTATGCGTTATGCGTTATGCGTTATGCGTTATGCGTTATGCGTTATGCGTTATGCGTTATGCGTTATGCGTTATGCGTTGTGCGTTATAAGTTTGCGTTATGCGTTATGCGTTATCCTTTATGCGTTATGTGTTATGCGTTATGCGTTATGCGTTATGCGTTATGCGTTATGCGTTATGCGTTATGCGTTATGCGTTATGCGTTATGCGTTATGCATTATGCGTTATGCGTTATGCGTTATACGTTATGAGTTATGCGTTATGCGTTATACAATATGCGTAATGCGTTATGCGTTATGTGTTATACTTTATGCGTTATGCGTTATGTGTTATACTTTATGCGTTATGCGTAATGCGTTATGCGTTATGCGTTATGCGTTATGCTTTATGCGTTATGCGTTATGCGTTATGCGTTATGCGTTATGTGTTATGCGTCATGCGTTATGCGTTATGCGTTATGCGTTATGCATTTTGCATTATGCGCCATGCGTTATGCGTTATGCGTTATGCGTTGTGCATTATGCGTTGTGCGTTATACGTTTGCGTTGTGCGTTATGCGTTATGCGTTATGTGTTATGCGTTATGCGTTATGCGTTATGCGTTATGCATTATGCGTTATGCGTTATGCGTTATGCGTTATACGGTATGCGTTATGCGTTATACGTTATGCGTTATGCGGTATGCGATATGCGTTATGCGTTATGCGTTATGCGTTATGCGTTATGCGTTATGCGTTATGCGTTATACGTTATGCGTTATGCGTTATGCGTGATCCGTTATGTGTTAGTCGATATACGTTTTGCGGTATTCGTTATGCGTTATGCGTTATGCGTTATCCGTTGTTCGTTATGCGTTATGCGTTGTGCGTTATACGTTTGCGTTATGCGTTAGGCGTTATGCGTTATGCGTTAACGTTATGCGTTATGCCTTATGCGTTATGCGTTATGGGTTAAGCGTTATGTGTTATGCGATATATGTTATGCGTTATGCGTTATGCGTTATGCGTTATACGTTGTACGTTATGCTTTATGCGTTATGTTTTATGCGATATGCGTTATGCGTTATGCGTTATGCGTTATGCGTTATGCGTTATGCGTTATGCGTTATGCGTTATGCGTTATGCGTTATGCGTTATGCGTTATGCGTTATGCGTTATGCGTTATGCGTTATGCGTTATGCGTTATGCGTTATGCGTTATGCGTTATGCGTTATGCGTTATGCGTTATGCGTGATCCGTTATGCGTTAAGCATTATGCGTTTTCCTGTATTCGTTATGCGTTGTGCGTTATACGTTTGCGTTATGCGTTATGCGTTATACGGTATGCGTTATGCGTTATACGTAATGCGTTATGCGTTATGCGATATGCGTTATGCGTTATGCGTTATGCGTTATGCTTTATGCGTTATGCGTTATGCGTTATGCGTTATGCGTTATGCGTTATGCTTTATGCGTTATGCTTTATGCGTTATGCGTGATCCGTTATGCGTTAGGCGTTATGCGTTATGCGTTAACGTTATGCGTTATGCCTTATGCGTTATGCGTTATGGGTTATGCGTTATGTGTTATGCGATATAAGTTATGCGTTATGCGTTATGCGTTATGCGTTATGCGTTATGCGTTATACGTTGTACGTTATGCTTTATGCGTTATGTTTTATGCGATATGCGTTATGCGTTATGCGTTATGCGTTATGCGTTATGCGTGATGCGTTATGCGTAATGCGTTATGCGTTATGTGTTATACTTTATGCGTTATGCGTTATGTGTTATACTTTATGCGTTATGCGTTATGCGTTATGCGTTTTGCTGTATTCGTTATGCGTTGTGCGTTATACGTTTGCGTTATGCGTTATGCGTTATACGGTATGCGTTATGCGTTATACGTTATGCGTTATGCGTTATGCGATATGCGTTATGCGTTATGCGTTATGCGTTATGCTTTATGCGTTATGCGTTATGCGTTATGCGTTATGCGTTATGCTTTATGCGTTATGCTTTATGCGTTATGCGTGATCCGTTATGCGTTAGGCGTTATGCGTTATGCGTTAACGTTATGCGTTATGCCTTATGCGTTATGCGTTATGCGTTATGCGTTATGCGTTATGCGTTATACGTTGTACGTTATGCTTTATGCGTTATGTTTTATGCGATATGCGTTATGCGTTATGCGTTATGCGTGATGCGTTATGCGTAATGCGTTATGCGTTATGTGTTATACTTTATGCGTTATGCGTTATGTGTTATACTTTATGCGTTATGCGTAATGCGTTATGCGTTATGCGTTATGCGTTATGCGTTATGCGTTATGCGTTATGCGTTATGCGTTATTCGTTATGCGTTATGCGTTATGCGTTATGCGTTATGCTTTATGCGTTATGCGTTATGCGTTATGCGTTATGCTTTATGCGTTATGCGTTATGCTTTATGCGTTATGCATTAGGCGTTATGCGTTATGCGTTAGGCGTTATGGGTTTTCCGGTGTTCGTTATGCGTTGTGCATTATGCGTTAGGCGTTATGAAGTATGGGTTATGGTTTATGCGTTATGCGTTGAGCGCTATACGTTTGCGTTATGCGTTATGCGTTATACGTTATGCGTTATGCTTTATGCGTGATCCGTTATGTGTTAGGCGATATACGTTTTGCGGTATTCGTTATGCGTTATGCGTTATGCGTTATGCGTTATGCGTTATGCGTTATGCGTTATGCGTTATGCGTTATGCGTTATGCGTTATGCGTTATGCGTTATGCGTTATGCGTTATGCGTTATGCGTTATGCGTTATGCGTTATGCGTTATGCGTTATGCGTTATGCGTTATGCGTTATGCGTTATGCGTTATGCGTTATGCGTTATGCGTTATGCGTTATGCGTTATGCGTTATGCGTTATGCGTTATGCGTTATGCGTTATGCGTTATGCGCTATGCGTTATGCGTTATGCGTTATGCGTTATGCGTTATGCGTTATGCGTTATGCGTTATGCGTTATGCGTTATGCGTTATGCGTTATGCGTTATGCGTCATGCGTTATGCGTTATGCGTGATCCGTTATGCGTTATGCGTTATGCGTTATGCGTTATGCGTTATGCGTTATGCGTTATGCGTTATGCGTTATGCGTTATGCGTTATGCGTTATGCGTTATGCGTTATGCGTGATCCGTTATGCGTTAAGCACTATGCGTTTTGCTGTATTCGTTATGCGTTGTGCGTTATACGTTTGCGTTATGCGTTATGCGTTATACGGTATGCGTTATGCGTTATACGTAATGCGTTATGCGTTATGCGATATGCGTTATGCGTTATGCGTTATGCGTTATGCTTTATGCGTTATGCGTTATGCGTTATGCGTTATGCGTTATGCTTTATGCGTTATGCTTTATGCGTTATGCGTGATCCGTTATGCGTTAGGCGTTATGCGTTATGCGTTAACGTTATGCGTTATGCCTTATGCGTTATGCGTTATGGGTTATGCGTTATGTGTTATGCGATATAAGTTATGCGTTATGCGTTATGCGTTATGCGTTATGCGTTATACGTTGTACGTTATGCTTTATGCGTTATGTTTTATGCGATATGCGTTATGCGTTATGCGTTATGCGTTATGCGTTATGCGTTATGCGTGATGCGTTATGCGTAATGCGTTATGCGTTATGTGTTATACTTTATGCGTTATGCGTTATGTGTTATACTTTATGCGTTATGCGTTATGCGTTATGCGTTTTGCTGTATTCGTTATGCGTTGTGCGTTATACGTTTGCGTTATGCGTTATGCGTTATACGGTATGCGTTATGCGTTATACGTAATGCGTTATGCGTTATGCGATATGCGTTATGCGTTATGCGTTATGCGTTATGCTTTATGCGTTATGCGTTATGCGTTATGCGTTATGCGTTATGCTTTATGCGTTATGCTTTATGCGTTATGCGTGATCCGTTATGCGTTAGGCGTTATGCGTTATGCGTTAACGTTATGCGTTATGCCTTATGCGTTATGCGTTATGCGTTATGCGTTATGCGTTATGCGTTATACGTTGTACGTTATGCTTTATGCGTTATGTTTTATGCGATATGCGTTATGCGTTATGCGTTATGCGTGATGCGTTATGCGTAATGCGTTATGCGTTATGTGTTATACTTTATGCGTTATGCGTTATGTGTTATACTTTATGCGTTATGCGTAATGCGTTATGCGTTATGCGTTATGCGTTATGCGTTATGCGTTATGCGTTATGCGTTATTCGTTATGCGTTATGCGTTATGCGTTATGCGTTATGCTTTATGCGTTATGCGTTATGCGTTATGCGTTATGCTTTATGCGTTATGCGTTATGCTTTATGCGTTATGCATTAGGCGTTATGCGTTATGCGTTGGGCGTTATGGGTTTTCCGGTGTTCGTTATGCGTTGTGCATTATGCGTTAGGCGTTATGAAGTATGGGTTATGGTTTATGCGTTATGCGTTGAGCGCTATACGTTTGCGTTATGCGTTATGCGTTATACGTTATGCGTTATGCTTTATGCGTTATGCGTTATGGGTTATGCGTTATGTGTTATGGGTTATGCGTTATGTGTTATGCGATATAAGTTATGCGTTATGCGTTATGCGTTATGCGTTATGCGTTATACGTTGTACGTTATGCTTTATGCGTTATGTTTTATGCGATATGCGTTATGCGTTATGCGTTATGCGTTATGCGTTATGCGTGATGCGTTATGCGTAATGCGTTATGCGTTATGTGTTATACTTTATGCGTTATGCGTTATGTGTTATACTTTATGCGTTATGCGTAATGCGTTATGCGTTATGCGTTATGCGTTATGCGTTATGCGTTATGCGTTATGCGTTATTCGTTATGCGTTATGCGTTATGCGTTATGCGTTATGCTTTATGCGTTATGCGTTATGCGTTATGCGTTATGCTTTATGCGTTATGCGTTATGCTTTATGCGTTATGCATTAGGCGTTATGCGTTATGCGTTAGGCGTTATGGGTTTTCCGGTGTTCGTTATGCGTTGTGCATTATGCGTTAGGCGTTATGAAGTATGGGTTATGGTTTATGCGTTATGCGTTGTGCGCTATACGTTTGCGTTATGCGTTATGCGTTATACGTTATGCGTTATGCTTTATGCGTGATCCGTTATGTGTTAGGCGATATACGTTTTGCGGTATTCGTTATGCGTTATGCGTTATGCGTTATCCGTTGTTCGTTATGCATTATGCGTTGTGCGTTATACGTTTGCGTTATGCATTATGCATTATGCGTTATACGGTATGCGTTATGCGTTATACGTTATGCGTTATGCGTTATGCGTTATGCGTTATGCGTTATGCGTTATGCGTTATGCTTTATGCGTTATGCGTTATGAGTTACACGTTATGCGTTATTCGATATGCGTTATGCGTTATGCGTTATGCGTTATGCGTTATGCGTTATGCGTTATGCGTTATGCGTTATGCGTTATGCGTTATGCGTTATGCGTTATGCGTTATGCGTTATGCGTTATGCGTTATGCGTTATGCGTTATGCGTTATGCGTTATGCGTTATGCGTTATGCGTTATGCGTTATGCGTTATGCGTTATGCGTTATGCGTGATCCGTTATGCGTTAAGCATTATGCATTTTGCTGTATTCGTTATGCGTTGTGCGTTATACGTTTGCGTTATGCGTTATGCGTTATACGGTATGCGTTATGCGTTATACGTAATGCGTTATGCGTTATGCGATATGCGTTATGCGTTATGCGTTATGCGTTATGCTTTATGCGTTATGCGTTATGCGTTATGCGTTATGCGTTATGCTTTATGCGTTATGCTTTATGCGTTATGCGTTATGCGTTATGCGTTATGCGTTATGCGTGATTCGTTATGCGTTAAGCATTATGCGTTTTGCTGTATTCGTTATGCGTTGTGCGTTATACGTTTGCGTTATGCGTTATGCGTTATACGGTATGCGTTATGCGTTATACGTTATGCGTTATGCGTTATGCGATATGCGTTATGCGTTATGCGTTATGCGATATGCTTTATGCGTTATGCGTTATGCGTTATGCGTTATGCTTTATGCGTTATGCTTTATGCGTTATGCGTGATCCGTTATGCGTTAGGCGTTATGCGTTATGCGTTATCGTTATGCGTTATGCCTTATGCGTTATGCGTTATGGGTTATGCGTTATGTGTTATGCGATATACGTTATGCGTTATGCGTTATGCGTTATGCGTTATGCGTTATGCGTTATGCGTTATACGTTGTACGTTATGCTTTATGCGTTATGTTTTATGCGATATGCGTTATGCGTTATGCGTTATGCGTTATGCGTTATGTTTTATGCGATATGCGTTATGCGTTATGCGTTATGCGTTATGCGTTATGCGTTATGCGTTATGCGTTATGCGTTATGCGTTATGCGTTATACGGTATGCGTTATGCGTTATGCGTTATGCGTTATGCGTTATGCGTTATGCGTTATGCGTTATGCGTTATGCGTTATGCGTTATGCGTTATGCGTTATGCGTTATGCGTTATGCGTTATGCGTTATGCGTTATGCTTTATGCGTTATGCGTTATGCGTTATGCGTTATGCGTTATGCTTTATGCGTTATGCGTTATGCTTTATGCGTTATGCGTTATGCGTTATGCGTTATGCGTTATGCGTTATGCGTTATGCGTTATGCGTTATGCGTTATGCGTTATGCGTTGTGCGTTATAAGTTTGCGTTATGCGTTATGCGTTATGCTTTATGCGTTATGTGTTATGCGTTATGCGTTATGCGTTATGCGTTATGCGTTATGCGTTATGCGTTATGCGTTATGCGTTATACGTTGTACGTTATGCTTTATGCGTTATGTTTTATGCGATATGCGTTATGCGTTATGCGTTATGCGTTATGCGTTATGCGTTATGCGTTATGCGTTATGCGTTATGCGTTATGCGTTATGCGTTATACGGTATGCGTTATGCGTTATGCGTTATGCGTTATGCGTTATGCGTTATGCGTTATGCGTTATGCGTTATGCGTTATGCGTTATGCGTTATGCGTTATGCGTTATGCGTTATGCGTTATGCGTTATGCGTTATGCGTTATGCTTTATGCGTTATGCGTTATGCGTTATGCGTTATGCGTTATGCTTTATGCGTTATGCGTTATGCTTTATGCGTTATGCGTTATGCGTTATGCGTTATGCGTTATGCGTTATGCGTTATGCGTTATGCGTTATGCGTTATGCGTTATGCGTTGTGCGTTATAAGTTTGCGTTATGCGTTATGCGTTATGCTTTATGCGTTATGTGTTATGCGTTATGCGTTATGCGTTATGCGTTATGCGTTATGCGTTATGCGTTATGCGTTATGCGTTATGCGTTATGCGTTATGCATTATGCGTTATGCGTTATGCGTTATACGTTATGAGTTATGCGTTATGCGTTATACAATATGCGTAATGCGTTATGCGTTATGTGTTATACTTTATGCGTTATGCGTTATGTGTTATACTTTATGCGTTATGCGTAATGCGTTATGCGTTATGCGTTATGCGTTATGCTTTATGCGTTATGCGTTATGCGTTATGCGTTATGCGTTATGCGTTATGTGTTATGCGTCATGCGTTATGCGTTATGCGTTATGCGTTATGCATTTTGCATTATGCGCCATGCGTTATGCGTTATGCGTTATGCGTTGTGCATTATGCGTTGTGCGTTATACGTTTGCGTTGTGCGTTATGCGTTATGCGTTATGTGTTATGCGTTATGCGTTATGCGTTATGCGTTATGCATTATGCGTTATGCGTTATGCGTTATGCGTTATACGGTATGCGTTATGCGTTATACGTTATGCGTTATGCGGTATGCGTTATGCGTTATGCGTTATGCGTTATGCGTTATGCGTTATGCGTTATGCGTTATGCGTTATACGTTATGCGTTATGCGTTATGCGTGATCCGTTATGTGTTAGTCGATATACGTTTTGCGGTATTCGTTATGCGTTATGCGTTATGCGTTATCCGTTGTTCGTTATGCGTTATGCGTTGTGCGTTATACGTTTGCGTTATGCGTTAGGCGTTATGCGTTATGCGTTAACGTTATGCGTTATGCCTTATGCGTTATGCGTTATGGGTTAAGCGTTATGTGTTATGCGATATATGTTATGCGTTATGCGTTATGCGTTATGCGTTATACGTTGTACGTTATGCTTTATGCGTTATGTTTTATGCGATATGCGTTATGCGTTATGCGTTATGCGTTATGCGTTATGCGTTATGCGTTATGCGTTATGCGTTATGCGTTATACGGTATGCGTTATGCGTTATGCGTTATGCGTTATGCGTTATGCGTTATGCGTTATGCGTTATGCGTTATGCGTTATGCGTTATGCGTTATGCGTTATGCGTTATGCGTTATGCGTTATGCGTTATGCGTTATGCGTTATGCGTTATGCGTTATGCGTTATGCGTTATGCGTTATGCGTTATGCGTTATGCGTTATGCGTTATGCGTTATGCGTTAGGCGTTATGCGTTATGCGTTATGCGTTATGCGTAATGCGTTATGCGTTATGCGTTATGCGTTATGCGTTATGCGTTATGCTTTATGCGTTATGCGTTATGAGTTACACGTTATGCGTTATTCGATATGCGTTATGCGTTATGCGTTATGCGTTATGCGTTATGCGTTATGCGTTATGAGTTATGCGTTATGCGTTATGCGTTATGCGTTATGCGTTATGCGTTATGCGTTATGCGTTATGCGTTATGCGTTATGCGTTATGCGTTATGCGTTATGCGTTATGCGTTATGCGTTATGCGTTATGCGTTATGCGTTATGCGTGATCCGTTATGCGTTAAGCATTATGCGTTTTGCTGTATTCGTTATGCGTTGTGCGATATACGTTTGCGTTATGCGTTATGCGTTATACGGTATGCGTTATGCGTTATACGTAATGCGTTATGCGTTATGCGATATGCGTTATGCGTTATGCGTTATGCGTTATGCTTTATGCGTTATGCGTTATGCGTTATGCGTTATGCGTTATGCTTTATGCGTTATGCTTTATGCGTTATGCGTGATCCGTTATGCGTTAGGCGTTATGCGTTATGCGTTAACGTTATGCGTTATGCCTTATGCGTTATGCGTTATGGGTTATGCGTTATGTGTTATGCGATATAAGTTATGCGTTATGCGTTATGCGTTATGCGTTATGCGTTATACGTTGTACGTTATGCTTTATGCGTTATGTTTTATGCGATATGCGTTATGCGTTATGCGTTATGCGTTATGCGTTATGCGTGATGCGTTATGCGTAATGCGTTATGCGTTATGTGTTATACTTTATGCGTTATGCGTTATGTGTTATACTTTATGCGTTATGCGTTATGCGTTATGCGTTTTGCTGTATTCGTTATGCGTTGTGCGTTATACGTTTGCGTTATGCGTTATGCGTTATACGGTATGCGTTATGCGTTATACGTAATGCGTTATGCGTTATGCGATATGCGTTATGCGTTATGCGTTATGCGTTATGCTTTATGCGTTATGCGTTATGCGTTATGCGTTATGCGTTATGCTTTATGCGTTATGCTTTATGCGTTATGCGTGATCCGTTATGCGTTAGGCGTTATGCGTTATGCGTTAACGTTATGCGTTATGCCTTATGCGTTATGCGTTATGCGTTATGCGTTATGCGTTATGCGTTATACGTTGTACGTTATGCTTTATGCGTTATGTTTTATGCGATATGCGTTATGCGTTATGCGTTATGCGTGATGCGTTATGCGTAATGCGTTATGCGTTATGTGTTATACTTTATGCGTTATGCGTTATGTGTTATACTTTATGCGTTATGCGTAATGCGTTATGCGTTATGCGTTATGCGTTATGCGTTATGCGTTATGCGTTATGCGTTATTCGTTATGCGTTATGCGTTATGCGTTATGCGTTATGCTTTATGCGTTATGCGTTATGCGTTATGCGTTATGCTTTATGCGTTATGCGTTATGCTTTATGCGTTATGCATTAGGCGTTATGCGTTATGCGTTAGGCGTTATGGGTTTTCCGGTGTTCGTTATGCGTTGTGCATTATGCGTTAGGCGTTATGAAGTATGGGTTATGGTTTATGCGTTATGCGTTGAGCGCTATACGTTTGCGTTATGCGTTATGCGTTATACGTTATGCGTTATGCTTTATGCGTGATCCGTTATGTGTTAGGCGATATACGTTTTGCGGTATTCGTTATGCGTTATGCGTTATGCGTTATGCGTTATGCGTTATGCGTTATGCGTTATGCGTTATGCGTTATGCGTTATGCGTTATGCGTTATGCGTTATGCGTTATGCGTTATGCGTTATGCGTTATGCGTTATGCGTTATGCGTTATGCGTTATGCGTTATGCGTTATGCGTTATGCGTTATGCGTTATGCGTTATGCGTTATGCGTTATGCGTTATGCGTTATGCGTTATGCGTTATGCTTTATGCGTTATGCGTTATGCGTTATGCGTTATGCGTTATGCTTTATGCGTTATGCGTTATGCTTTATGCGTTATGCGTTATGCGTTATGCGTTATGCGTTATGCGTTATGCGTTATGCGTTATGCGTTATGCGTTATGCGTTATGCGTTGTGCGTTATAAGTTTGCGTTATGCGTTATGCGTTATGCTTTATGCGTTATGTGTTATGCGTTATGCGTTATGCGTTATGCGTTATGCGTTATGCGTTATGCGTTATGCGTTATGCGTTATGCGTTATACGTTGTACGTTATGCTTTATGCGTTATGTTTTATGCGATATGCGTTATGCGTTATGCGTTATGCGTTATGCGTTATGCGTTATGCGTTATGCGTTATGCGTTATGCGTTATGCGTTATGCGTTATACGGTATGCGTTATGCGTTATGCGTTATGCGTTATGCGTTATGCGTTATGCGTTATGCGTTATGCGTTATGCGTTATGCGTTATGCGTTATGCGTTATGCGTTATGCGTTATGCGTTATGCGTTATGCGTTATGCGTTATGCTTTATGCGTTATGCGTTATGCGTTATGCGTTATGCGTTATGCTTTATGCGTTATGCGTTATGCTTTATGCGTTATGCGTTATGCGTTATGCGTTATGCGTTATGCGTTATGCGTTATGCGTTATGCGTTATGCGTTATGCGTTATGCGTTATGCGTTGTGCGTTATAAGTTTGCGTTATGCGTTATGCGTTATGCTTTATGCGTTATGTGTTATGCGTTATGCGTTATGCGTTATGCGTTATGCGTTATGCGTTATGCGTTATGCGTTATGCGTTATGCGTTATGCGTTATGCATTATGCGTTATGCGTTATGCGTTATACGTTATGAGTTATGCGTTATGCGTTATACAATATGCGTAATGCGTTATGCGTTATGTGTTATACTTTATGCGTTATGCGTTATGTGTTATACTTTATGCGTTATGCGTAATGCGTTATGCGTTATGCGTTATGCGTTATGCTTTATGCGTTATGCGTTATGCGTTATGCGTTATGCGTTATGCGTTATGTGTTATGCGTCATGCGTTATGCGTTATGCGTTATGCGTTATGCATTTTGCATTATGCGCCATGCGTTATGCGTTATGCGTTATGCGTTGTGCATTATGCGTTGTGCGTTATACGTTTGCGTTGTGCGTTATGCGTTATGCGTTATGTGTTATGCGTTATGCGTTATGCGTTATGCGTTATGCATTATGCGTTATGCGTTATGCGTTATGCGTTATACGGTATGCGTTATGCGTTATACGTTATGCGTTATGCGGTATGCGTTATGCGTTATGCGTTATGCGTTATGCGTTATGCGTTATGCGTTATGCGTTATGCGTTATACGTTATGCGTTATGCGTTATGCGTGATCCGTTATGTGTTAGTCGATATACGTTTTGCGGTATTCGTTATGCGTTATGCGTTATGCGTTATCCGTTGTTCGTTATGCGTTATGCGTTGTGCGTTATACGTTTGCGTTATGCGTTAGGCGTTATGCGTTATGCGTTAACGTTATGCGTTATGCCTTATGCGTTATGCGTTATGGGTTAAGCGTTATGTGTTATGCGATATACGTTATGCGTTATGCGTTATGCGTTATGCGTTATACGTTGTACGTTATGCTTTATGCGTTATGTTTTATGCGATATGCGTTATGCGTTATGCGTTATGCGTTATGCGTTATGCGTTATGCGTTATGCGTTATGAGTTATGCGTTATACGGTATGCGTTATGCGTTATGCGTTATGCGTTATGCGTTATGCGTTATGCGTTATGCGTTATGCGTTATGCGTTATGCGTTATGCGTTATGCGTTATGCGTTATGCGTTATGCGTTATGCGTTATGCGTTATGCGTTATGCGTTATGCGTTATGCGTTATGCGTTATGCGTTATGCGTTATGCGTTATGCGTTATGCGTTATGCGTTATGCGTTATGCGTTATGCGTTATGCGTTATGCGTTATGCGTTATGCGTTATGCGTTATGCGTTAGGCGTTATGCGTTATGCGTTATGCGTTATGCGTAATGCGTTATGCGTTATGCGTTATGCGTTATGCGTTATGCGTTATGCTTTATGCGTTATGCGTTATGAGTTACACGTTATGCGTTATTCGATATGCGTTATGCGTTATGCGTTATGCGTTATGCGTTATGCGTTATGCGTTATGAGTTATGCGTTATGCGTTATGCGTTATGCGTTATGCGTTATGCGTTATGCGTTATGCGTTATGCGTTATGCGTTATGCGTTATGCGTTATGCGTTATGCGTTATGCGTTATGCGTTATGCGTTATGCGTTATGCGTTATGCGTTATGCGTGATCCGTTATGCGTTAAGCATTATGCGTTTTGCTGTATTCGTTATGCGTTGTGCGTTATAGGTTTGCGTTATGCGTTATGCGTTATACGGTATGCGTTATGCGTTATACGTAATGCGTTATGCGTTATGCGATATGCGTTATGCGTTATGCGTTATGCGTTATGCTTTATGCGTTATGCGTTATGCGTTATGCGTTATGCGTTATGCTTTATGCGTTATGCTTTATGCGTTATGCGTGATCCGTTATGCGTTAGGCGTTATGCGTTATGCGTTAACGTTATGCGTTATGCCTTATGCGTTATGCGTTATGGGTTATGCGTTATGTGTTATGCGATATAAGTTATGCGTTATGCGTTATGCGTTATGCGTTATGCGTTATACGTTGTACGTTATGCTTTATGCGTTATGTTTTATGCGATATGCGTTATGCGTTATGCGTTATGCGTTATGCGTTATGCGTGATGCGTTATGCGTAATGCGTTATGCGTTATGTGTTATACTTTATGCGTTATGCGTTATGTGTTATACTTTATGCGTTATGCGTTATGCGTTATGCGTTTTGCTGTATTCGTTATGCGTTGTGCGTTATACGTTTGCGTTATGCGTTATGCGTTATACGGTATGCGTTATGCGTTATACGTAATGCGTTATGCGTTATGCGATATGCGTTATGCGTTATGCGTTATGCGTTATGCTTTATGCGTTATGCGTTATGCGTTATGCGTTATGCGTTATGCTTTATGCGTTATGCTTTATGCGTTATGCGTGATCCGTTATGCGTTAGGCGTTATGCGTTATGCGTTAACGTTATGCGTTATGCCTTATGCGTTATGCGTTATGCGTTATGCGTTATGCGTTATGCGTTATACGTTGTACGTTATGCTTTATGCGTTATGTTTTATGCGATATGCGTTATGCGTTATGCGTTATGCGTGATGCGTTATGCGTAATGCGTTATGCGTTATGTGTTATACTTTATGCGTTATGCGTTATGTGTTATACTTTATGCGTTATGCGTAATGCGTTATGCGTTATGCGTTATGCGTTATGCGTTATGCGTTATGCGTTATGCGTTATTCGTTATGCGTTATGCGTTATGCGTTATGCGTTATGCGTTATGCGTAATGCGTTATGCGTTATGCGTTATGCGTTATGCGTTATGCGTTATGCTTTATGCGTTATGCGTTATGAGTTACACGTTATGCGTTATTCGATATGCGTTATGCGTTATGCGTTATGCGTTATGCGTTATGCGTTATGCGTTATGAGTTATGCGTTATGCGTTATGCGTTATGCGTTATGCGTTATGCGTTATGCGTTATGCGTTATGCGTTATGCGTTATGCGTTATGCGTTATGCGTTATGCGTTATGCGTTATGCGTTATGCGTTATGCGTTATGCGTTATGCGTTATGCGTGATCCGTTATGCGTTAAGCATTATGCGTTTTGCTGTATTCGTTATGCGTTGTGCGTTATACGTTTGCGTTATGCGTTATGCGTTATACGGTATGCGTTATGCGTTATACGTAATGCGTTATGCGTTATGCGATATGCGTTATGCGTTATGCGTTATGCGTTATGCTTTATGCGTTATGCGTTATGCGTTATGCGTTATGCGTTATGCTTTATGCGTTATGCTTTATGCGTTATGCGTGATCCGTTATGCGTTAGGCGTTATGCGTTATGCGTTAACGTTATGCGTTATGCCTTATGCGTTATGCGTTATGGGTTATGCGTTATGTGTTATGCGATATAAGTTATGCGTTATGCGTTATGCGTTATGCGTTATGCGTTATACGTTGTACGTTATGCTTTATGCGTTATGTTTTATGCGATATGCGTTATGCGTTATGCGTTATGCGTTATGCGTTATGCGTGATGCGTTATGCGTAATGCGTTATGCGTTATGTGTTATACTTTATGCGTTATGCGTTATGTGTTATACTTTATGCGTTATGCGTTATGCGTTTTGCTGTATTCGTTATGCGTTGTGCGTTATACGTTTGCGTTATGCGTTATGCGTTATACGGTATGCGTTATGCGTTATACGTAATGCGTTATGCGTTATGCGATATGCGTTATGCGTTATGCGTTATGCGTTATGCTTTATGCGTTATGCGTTATGCGTTATGCGTTATGCGTTATGCTTTATGCGTTATGCTTTATGCGTTATGCGTGATCCGTTATGCGTTAGGCGTTATGCGTTATGCGTTAACGTTATGCGTTATGCCTTATGCGTTATGCGTTATGCGTTATGCGTTATGCGTTATGCGTTATACGTTGTACGTTATGCTTTATGCGTTATGTTTTATGCGATATGCGTTATGCGTTATGCGTTATGCGTGATGCGTTATGCGTAATGCGTTATGCGTTATGGGTTATACTTTATGCGTTATGCGTTATGTGTTATACTTTATGCGTTATGCGTAATGCGTTATGCGTTATGCGTTATGCGTTATGCGTTATGCGTTATGCGTTATGCGTTATTCGTTATGCGTTATGCGTTATGCGTTATGCGTTATGCTTTATGCGTTATGCGTTATGCGTTATGCGTTATGCTTTATGCGTTATGCGTTATGCTTTATGCGTTATGCATTAGGCGTTATGCGTTATGCGTTAGGCGTTATGGGTTTTCCGGTGTTCGTTATGCGTTGTGCATTATGCGTTAGGCGTTATGAAGTATGGGTTATGGTTTATGCGTTATGCGTTGAGCGCTATACGTTTGCGTTATGCGTTATGCGTTATACGTTATGCGTTATGCTTTATGCGTGATCCGTTATGTGTTAGGCGATATACGTTTTGCGGTATTCGTTATGCGTTATGCGTTATGCGTTATGCGTTATGCGTTATGCGTTATGCGTTATGCGTTATGCGTTATGCGTTATGCGTTATGCGCTATGCGTTATGCGTTATGCGTTATGCGTTATGCGTTATGCGTTATGCGTTATGCGTTATGCGTTATGCGTTATGCGTTATGCGTTATGCGTTATGCGTTATGCGTTATGCGTTATGCGTTATGCTTTATGCGTTATGCATTAGGCGTTATGCGTTATGCGTTAGGCGTTATGGGTTTTCCGGTGTTCGTTATGCGTTGTGCATTATGCGTTAGGCGTTATGAAGTATGGGTTATGGTTTATGCGTTATGCGTTGAGCGCTATACGTTTGCGTTATGCGTTATGCGTTATACGTTATGCGTTATGCTTTATGCGTGATCCGTTATGTGTTAGGCGATATACGTTTTGCGGTATTCGTTATGCGTTATGCGTTATGCGTTATGCGTTATGCGTTATGCGTTATGCGTTGTGCGTTATGCGTTATGCGTTATGCGTTATGCGTTATGCGTTATGCGTTATGCGTTATGCGTTATGCGTTATGCGTTATGCGTTATGCGTTATGCGTTATGCGTTATGCGTTATGCGTTATGCGTTATGCGTTATGCGTTATGCGTTATACGTTATGCGTTATGCGTTATGCGTTATGCGTTATGCGTTATGCGTTATGCGTTATGCGTTATGCGTTATGCGTTATGCGTTATGCGTTATGCGTTATGCGTTATGCGTTATGCGTTATGCGTTATGCGTTATGCGTTATGCGTTATGCGTTATGCGTTATGCGTTATGCGTTATGCGTTATGCGTTATGCGTTATGCGTCATGCGTTATGCGTTATGCGTGATCCGTTATGCGTTAAGCATTATGCGTTTTGCTGTATTCGTTATGCGTTGTGCGTTATACGTTTGCGTTATGCGTTATGCGTTATACGGTATGCGTTATGCGTTATACGTAATGCGTTATGCGTTATGCGATATGCGTTATGCGTTATGCGTTATGCGTTATGCTTTATGCGTTATGCGTTATGCGTTATGCGTTATGCGTTATGCTTTATGCGTTATGCTTTATGCGTTATGCGTGATCCGTTATGCGTTAGGCGTTATGCGTTATGCGTTAACGTTATGCGTTATGCCTTATGCGTTATGCGTTATGGGTTATGCGTTATGTGTTATGCGATATAAGTTATGCGTTATGCGTTATGCGTTATGCGGTATGCGTTATACGTTGTACGTTATGCTTTATGCGTTATGTTTTATGCGATATGCGTTATGCGTTATGCGTTATGCGTTATGCGTTATGCGTTATGCGTGATGCGTTATGCGTAATGCGTTATGCGTTATGTGTTATACTTTATGCGTTATGCGTTATGTGTTATACTTTATGCGTTATGCGTAATGCGTTATGCGTTATGCGTTATGCCTTATGCGTTATGCGTTATGCGTTATGCGTTATTCGTTATGCGTTATGCGTTATGCGTTATGCGTTATGCTTTATGCGTTATGCGTTATGCGTTATGCGTTATGCTTTATGCGTTATGCGTTATGCTTTATGCGTTATGCATTAGGCGTTATGCGTTATGCGTTAGGCGTTATGGGTTTTCCGGTGTTCGTTATGCGTTGTGCATTATGCGTTAGGCGTTATGAAGTATGGGTTATGGTTTATGCGTTATGCGTTGTGCGCTATACGTTTGCGTTATGCGTTATGCGTTATACGTTATGCGTTATGCTTTATGCGTGATCCGTTATGTGTTAGGCGATATACGTTTTGCGGTATTCGTTATGCGTTATGCGTTATGCGTTATCCGTTGTTCGTTATGCGTTATGCGTTGTGCGTTATACGTTTGCGTTATGCATTATGCATTATGCGTTATACGGTATGCGTTATGCGTTATACGTTATGCGTTATGCGTTATGCGATATGCGTTATGCGTTATGCGTTATGCGTTATGCTTTATGCGTTATGCGTTATGAGTTACACGTTATGCGTTATTCGATATGCGTTATGCGTTATGCGTTATGCGTTATGCGTTATGCGTTATGCGTTATGCGTTATGCGTTATGCGTTATGCGTTATGCGTTATGCGTTATGCGTTATGCGTTATGCGTTATGCGTTATGCGTTATGCGTTATGCGTTATGCGTTATGCGTTATGCGTTATGCGTTATGCGTTATGCGTTATGCGTTATGCGTTATGCGTTATGCGTGATCCGTTATGCGTTAAGCATTATGCGTTTTGCTGTATTCGTTATGCGTTGTGCGTTATACGTTTGCGTTATGCGTTATGCGTTATACGGTATGCGTTATGCGTTATACGTAATGCGTTATGCGTTATGCGATATGCGTTATGCGTTATGCGTTATGCGTTATGCTTTATGCGTTATGCGTTATGCGTTATGCGTTATGCGTTATGCTTTATGCGTTATGCTTTATGCGTTATGCGTTATGCGTTATGCGTTATGCGTTATGCGTGATTCGTTATGCGTTAAGCATTATGCGTTTTGCTGTATTCGTTATGCGTTGTGCGTTATACGTTTGCGTTATGCGTTATGCGTTATACGGTATGCGTTATGCGTTATACGTTATGCGTTATGCGTTATGCGATATGCGTTATGCGTTATGCGTTATGCGTTATGCTTTATGCGTTATGCGTTATGCGTTATGCGTTATGCTTTATGCGTTATGCTTTATGCGTTATGCGTGATCCGTTATGCGTTAGGCGTTATGCGTTATGCGTTATCGTTATGCGTTATGCCTTATGCGTTATGCGTTATGGGTTATGCGTTATGTGTTATGCGATATACGTTATGCGTTATGCGTTATGCGTTATGCGTTATGCGTTATGCGTTATGCGTTATACGTTGTACGTTATGCTTTATGCGTTATGTTTTATGCGATATGCGTTATGCGTTATGCGTTATGCGTTATGCGTTATGCGTTATGCGTGGGGCGTTATGCGTAATGCGTTATGCGTTATGTGTTATACTTTATGCGTTATGCGTTATGTGTTATACTTTATGCGTTATGCGTTATGCGTCATGCGTTATGCGTTATGCGTTATGCGTTATGCGTTATGCGTTATGCGTTATGCGTTATGCGTTATGCGTTATGCGTTATGCGTTATGCGTTATGCGTTGTGCGTTATTAGTTTGCGTTATGCGTTATGCGTTATGCGTTATGCTTTATGCGTTATGCGTTATGCGTTATGCGTTATACGTTATGCGTTATACGTTATGCGTGATCCGTTATGTGTTAGGCGATATACGTTTTGCGGTATTCGTTATGCGTTATGCGTTATGCGTTATCCGTTGTTCGTTATGCGTTATGCATTATGCTTTATGCGTTATGCGTTATGAGTTACACGTTATGCGTAATTCGATATGCGTTATGCGTTATGCGTTATGCGTTATGCGTGATCCGTTATGCGTTAAGCATTATGCGTTTTGCTGTATTCGTTATGCGTTGTGCGTTATACGTTTGCGTTATGCGTCATGCGTTATGCGTTATGCGTTATACGGTATGCGTTATGCGTTATACGTTATGCGGTATGCGTTATGCTTTATGCGTTATGCGTGATCCGTTATGCGTTAAGCATTATGCGTTTTGCTGTATTCGTTATGCGTTGTGCGTTATACGTTTGCGTTATGCGTTATGCGTTATGCGTTATACGGTATGCGTTATGCGTTATACGTTATGCGTTATGCGTTATGCGATAAGCGTTATGCGTTATGCGGTATGCGTTATGCTTTATGCGTTATGCGTTATGCGTTATGCGTGATCCGTTATGCGTTAGGCGTAATGCGTTATGCGTTAACGTTATGCGTTATGCCTTATGCGTTATGCGTTATGGGTTATGCGTTATGTGTTATGCGATATACGTTATGCGTTATGCGTTATGCGTTATGCGTTATGCGTTATACGTTATACGTTGTACGTTATGCGTGATGCGTTATGTTTTATGCGATATGCGTTATGCGTTATGCGTTATGCGTTATGCGTGATGCGTTATGCGTAATGCGTTATGCGTTATGTGTTATACTTTATGCGTTATGCGTAATGCGTTATGCGTTATGCGTTATGCGTTATGCGTTATGCGTTATGCGTTATGCGTTATGCGTTATGCGTTATGCGTTATGCGTTATGCGTTATGCGTTATGCGTTATGCGTTATGCGTTATGCGTTATGCGTTATGCGTTATGCGTTATGCGTTATGCGTTATGCGTTATGCGTTATGCGTTATGCGTTATGCGTTATGCGTTATGCGTTATGCGTTATGCGTTATGCGTTATGCGTTATGCGTTATGCGTTGTGCGTTATAAGTTTGCGTTATGCGTTATGCGTTATGCGTTATGCTTTATGCGTTATGCGTTATGCGTTATGCGTTATGCTTTATGCGTTATGCTTTATGCGTTATGCGTGATCCGTTAAGCGTTAGGCGTTATGCGTTATGCGTTAACGTTATCAGTTATGCCTTATGCGTTATGCGTTATGGGTTATGCGTTATGTGTTATGCGATATACGTTATGCGTTATGCGTTATGCGTTATGCGTTATGCGTTATACGTTGTACGTTATGCGTGATGCGTTATGTTTTATGCGATATGCGTTATGCGTTATGCGTTATGCGTTATGCGTGATGCGTTATGCGTAATGCGTTATGCGTTATGTGTTATACTTTATGCGTTATGCGTAATGCGTTATGCGTTATGCTTTATGCGTTATGCGTTATGCGTTATGCGTTATGCGTTATGCGTTATGCGTTATGCGTTATGTGTTATGCGTTATGCGTTATGCGTTATGCGTTATGCGTTATGCGTTATGCGTTATGCGTTATGCGTTATGCGTTATGCGTTATGCGTTATGCGTTATGCGTTATGCGTTATGCGTTATGCGTTATGCGTTATGCGTTATGCGTTGTGCGTTATGCGTTGTGCGTTATAAGTTTGCGTTATGCTTTATGCGTTATGCGTTATGCTTTATGCGTTATGCGTTATGCGTTATGCGTTATGCGTTATGCGTTATGCGTTATGCGTTATGCGTTATGCGTTATGCATTATGCGTTATGCGTTATGCGTTATACGTTATGAGTTATGCGTTATGCGTTATGCGATATGCGTCATGCATCAAGCCTTATGCGGTAACGTTATGCGTTATGCGTTTTGCGTTATACGTTATGCAATATGCGTAATGCGTTATGCGTTATGTGTTATACTTTATGCGTTATGCGTTATGTGTTATACTTTATGCGTCATGCGTAATGCGTTATGCGTTATGCGTTATGCGTTATGCGTTATGCGTTTTGCTTTATGCGTTATGCGTTATGCGTTATGCGTTATGCGTTATGCGTTATGCGTCATGCGTTATGCGTTATGCGTTATGCGTTATGCATTTTGCATTATGCGCCATGCGTTATGCGTTATGCGTTATGCGTTATGCATTATGCGTTGTGCGTTATACGTTTGCGTTGTGCGTTATGCGTTATGCGTAATGCGTTATGCGTTATGCGTTATGCGTTATGCGTTATGCTTTATGCGTTATGCGTTATGCGTTATGCGTTATGCGTTATGCGTTATGCATTATGCGTTGTGCGTTATGCGTTATGCGTTAAGCGTTATGGGTTATGCGTTATGTGTTATGCGATATGCGTTATGCGTTATGCGTTATGCGTTATGCGTTCTGCGTTATGCGTTATGCGTTATGCGTTATGCGTTATGCGTTATGCGTTATGCGTTATGCGTTATGCGTTATGCGTTATGCGTTATGCGTTATGCGTTATGCGTTATGCGTTTGCGTTATGCGTTATGCGTTATGCGTTGTGCGTTATAAGTTTGCGTTATGCGTTATGCGTTATGCGTTATGCGGTATGCGTTATGCTTTATGCGTTATGCGTTATGCGTTATGCGTTATGCATTATGCGTTATGCCTTATGCGTTATGCGTGATCCGATAAGCGTTAGGCGTTATGCGTTATGCGTTAACGTTATGAGTTATGCCTTATGCGTTATGCGTTATGGGTTATGCGTTATGTGTTATGCGATATACGTTATGCGTTATGCGTTATGCGTTATGCGTTATACGGTATGCGTTATGCGTTATGCGTTATGCGTTATGCGTTATGCGTTATGCGTTATGCGTTATGCGTTATGCGTTATGCGTTATGCGTTATGCGTTATGCGTTATGCGTTATGCGTTATGCGTTATGCGTTATGCGTTATGCGTTATGCGTTATGCGTTATGCGTTATGCGTTATGCGTTATGCATTATGCATTATGCGTTATTCGGTATGCGTTATGCGTTATACGTTATGCGTTATGCGTTATGCGATATGCGTTATGCGTTATGCGTTATGCATTATGCTTTATGCGTTATGCGTTATGAGTTACACGTTATGCGTTATTCGATATGCGTTATGCGTTATGCGTTATGCGTTATGCGTTATGCGTTATGCGTTATGCGTTATGCGTTATGCGTGATTCGTTATGCGTTAAGCATTATGCGTTTTGCTGTATTCGTTATGCGTTGTGCGATATACGTTTGCGTTATGCGTTATGCGTTATACGGTATGCGTTATGCGTTATACGTTATGCGTTATGCGTTATGCGATATGCGTTATGCGTTATGCGTTATGCGTTATGCTTTATGCGTTATGCGTTATGCGTTATGCGTTATGCTTTATGGGTTATGCTTTATGCGTTATGCGTGATCCGTTATGCGTTAGGCGTTATGCGTTATGCGTTATCGTTATGCGTTATGCCTTATGCGTTATGCGTTATGGGTTATGCGTTATGTGTTATGCGATATACGTTATGCGTTATGCGTTATGCGTTATGCGTTATGCGTTATACGTTGTACGTTATGCTTTATGCGTTATGTTTTATGCGATATGCGTTATGCGTTATGCGTTATGCGTTATGCGTTATGCGTTATGCGTTATGCGTTATGCGTGATGCGTTATGCGTAATGCGTTATGCGTTATGTGTTATACTTTATGCGTTATGCGTTATGTGTTATACTTTATGCGTTATGCGTAATGCGTTATGCGTTATGCGTTATGCGTTATGCGTTATGCGTTATGCGTTATGCGTTATGCGTTATGCGTTATGCGTTATGCGTTATGCGTTATGCGTTATGCGTTATGCGTTATGCGTTATGCGTTATGCGTTATGCGTTATGCGTTATCCGTTATGCGTTATGCGTTATGCGTTATGCGTTATGCGTTATGCGTTATGCGTTGTGCGTTATTAGTTTGCGTTATGCGTTATGCGTTATGCGTTATGCTTTATGCGTTATGCGTTATGCGTTATGCGTTATACGTTATGCGTTATGCGTTATGCGTGATCCGTTATGTGTTAGGCGATATACGTTTTGCGGTATTCGTTATGCGTTATGCGTTATGCGTTATCCGTTGTTCGTTATGCGTTATGCATTATGCTTTATGCGTTATGCGTTATGAGTTACACGTTATGCGTAATTCGATATGCGTTATGCGTTATGCGTTATGCGTTATGCGTTATGCGTGATCCGTTATGCGTTAAGCATTATGCGTTTTGCTGTATTCGTTATGCGTTGTGCGTTATACGTTTGCGTTATGCGTCATGCGTTATGCGTTATGCGTTATACGGTATGCGTTATGCGTTATACGTTATGCGGTATGCGTTATGCTTTATGCGTTATGCGTGATCCGTTATGCGTAAAGCTTTATGCGTTTTGCTGTATTCGTTATGCGTTGTGCGTTATACGTTTGCGTTATGCGTTATGCGTTATGCGTTATACGGTATGCGTTATGCGTTATACGTTATGCGTTATGCGTTATGCGTTATGCGATATGCGTTATGCGTTATGCGGTATGCGTTATGCTTTATGCGTTATGCGTTATGCGTTATGCGTTATACGTTATGCGTTATGCGTTATGCGTGATCCGTTATGTGTTAGGCGATATACGTTTTGCGGTATTCGTTATGCGTTATGCGTTATGCGTTATCCGTTGTTCGTTATGCGTTATGCATTATGCTTTATGCGTTATGCGTTATGAGTTACACGTTATGCGTAATTCGATATGCGTTATGCGTTATGCGTTATGCGTGATCCGTTATGCGTTAAGCATTATGCGTTTTGCTGTATTCGTTATGCGTTGTGCGTTATACGTTTGCGTTATGCGTTATGCGTTATGCGTTATGCGTTATGCGTTATGCGTTATGCGTTATGCGTTATGCGTTATGCGTTATGCGTTATGCGTTATGCATTATGCATTATGCGTTATACGGTATGCGTTATGCGTTATACGTTATGCGTTATGCGTTATGCGATATGCGTTATGCGTTATGCGTTATGCATTATGCTTTATGCGTTATGCGTTATGAGTTACACGTTATGCGTTATTCGATATGCGTTATGCGTTATGCGTTATGCGTTATGCGTTATGCGTTATGCGTTATGCGTTATGCGTTATGCGTGATTCGTTATGCGTTAAGCATTATGCGTTTTGCTGTATTCGTTATGCGTTGTGCGATATACGTTTGCGTTATGCGTTATGCGTTATACGGTATGCGTTATGCGTTATACGTTATGCGTTATGCGTTATGCGATATGCGTTATGCGTTATGCGTTATGCGTTATGCTTTATGCGTTATGCGTTATGCGTTATGCGTTATGCTTTATGCGTTATGCTTTATGCGTTATGCGTGATCCGTTATGCGTTAGGCGTTATGCGTTATGCGTTATCGTTATGCGTTATGCCTTATGCGTTATGCGTTATGGGTTATGCGTTATGTGTTATGCGATATACGTTATGCGTTATGCGTTATGCGTTATGCGTTATGCGTTATGCGTTATACGTTGTACGTTATGCTTTATGCGTTATGTTTTATGCGATATGCGTTATGCGTTATGCGTTATGCGTTATGCGTTATGCGTGATGCGTTATGCGTAATGCGTTATGCGTTATGTGTTATACTTTATGCGTTATGCGTTATGTGTTATCCTTTATGCGTTATGCGTAATGCGTTATGCGTTATGCGTTATGCGTTATGCGTTATGCGTTATGCGTTATGCGTTATGCGTTATGCGTTATGCGTTATGCGTTATGCGTTATGCGTTATGCGTTATGCGTTATGCGTTATGCGTTATGCGTTATCCGTTATGCGTTATGCGTTATGCGTTATGCGTTATGCGTTATGCGTTATGCGTTGTGCGTTATTAGTTTGCGTTATGCGTTATGCGTTATGCGTTATGCTTTATGCGTTATGCGTTATGCGTTATCCGTTGTTCGTTATGCGTTATGCATTATGCTTTATGCGTTATGCGTTATGAGTTACACGTTATGCGTAATTCGATATGCGTTATGCGTTATGCGTTATGCGTTATGCGTTATGCGTGATCCGTTATGCGTTAAGCATTATGCGTTTTGCTGTATTCGTTATGCGTTGTGCGTTATACGTTTGCGTTATGCGTCATGCGTTATGCGTTATGCGTTATACGGTATGCGTTATGCGTTATACGTTATGCGGTATGCGTTATGCTTTATGCGTTATGCGTGATCCGTTATGCGTAAAGCTTTATGCGTTTTGCTGTATTCGTTATGCGTTGTGCGTTATACGTTTGCGTTATGCGTTATGCGTTATGCGTTATACGGTATGCGTTATGCGTTATGCGATATGCGTTATGCGTTATGCGGTATGCGTTATGCTTTATGCGTTATGCGTTATGCGTTATGCGTGATCCGTTATGCGTTAGGCGTTATGCGTTATGCGTTAACGTTATGCGTTATGACTTATGCGTTATGCGTTATGGGTTATGCGTTATGTGTTATGCGATATACGTTATGCGTTATGCGTTATGCGTTATGCGTTATGCGTTATACGTTATACGTTGTACGTTATGCGTGATGCGTTATGTTTTATGCGATATGCGTTATGCGTTATGCGTTATGCGTGATGCGTTATGCGTTATGCGTTATGCGTTATGCGTTAAGCGTTATGCGTTATGCGTTATGCGTTATGCGTTATGCGTTATGCGTTATGCGTTATGCGTTGTGCGTTATAAGTTTGCGTTATGCGTTATGCGTTATGCGTTATTCGGTATGCGTTATGCTTTATGCGTTATGCGTTATGCGTTATGCGTTATGCTTTATGCGTTATGCTTTATGCGTTATGCGTGATCCGTTAAGCGTTAGGCGTTATGCGTTATGCGTTAACGTTATCAGTTATGCCTTATGCGTTATGCGTTATGGGTTATGCGTTATGTGTTATGCGATATACGTTATGCGTTATGCGTTATGCGTTATGCGTTATACGTTGTACGTTATGCGCGATGCGTTATGTTTTATGCGATATGCGTTATGCGTTATGCGTTATGCGTTATGCGTTATGCGTGATGCGTTATGCGTAATGCGTTATGCGTTATGTGTTATACTTTATGCGTTATGCGTAATGCGTTATGCGTTATGCGTTATGCGTTATGCGTTATGCGTTATGTGTTATGCGTTATGCGTTATGCGTTATGCGTTATGCGTTATGCGTTATGCGTTATGCGTTATGCGTTATGCGTTATGGGTTATGCGTTATGCGTTATGCGTTATGCGTTATGCGTTATGCGTTATGCGTTATGCGTTATGCGTTATGCGTTATGCGTTATGCGTTATGCGTTATGCGTTATGCGTTATGCGTTATGCGTTATGCGTTGTGCGTTATGCGTTGTGCGTTATAAGTGTGCGTTATGCTTTATGCGTTATGCGTTATGCTTTATGCGTTATGCGTTATGCGTTATGCGTTATGCGTTATGCGTTATGCGTTATGCGTTATGCGTTATGCGTTATGCGTTATGCGTTATGCGTTATGCGTTATGCGTTATGCGTTATGCATTATGCGTTATGCGTTATGCGTTATACGTTATGAGTTATGCGTTATGCGTTATGCGATATGCGTCATGCATCAAGCCTTATGCGGTAACGCTATGCGTTATGCGTTTTGCGTTATACGTTATGCAATATGCGTAATGCGTTATGCGTTATGTGTTATACTTTATGCGTTATGCGTTATGTGTTATACTTTATGCGTCATGCGTAATGCGTTATGCGTTATGCGTTATGCGTTATGCGTTATGCGTTTTGCTTTATGCGTTATGCGTTATGCGTTATGCGTTATGCGTTATGCGTTATGCGTCATGCGTTATGCGTTATGCGTTATGCGTTATGCATTTTGCATTATGCGCCATGCGTTATGCGTTATGCGTTATGCGTTATGCATTATGCGTTGTGCGTTATACGTTTGCGTTGTGCGTTATGCGTTATGCGTAATGCGTTATGCGTTATGCGTTATGCGTTATGCGTTATGCTTTATGCGTTATGCGTTATGCGTTATGCGTTATGCGTTATGCGTTATGCATTATGCGTTGTGCGTTATGCGTTATGCGTTAAGCGTTATGGGTTATGCGTTATGTGTTATGCGATATGCGTTATGCGTTATGCGTTATGCGTTATGCGTTCTGCGTTATGCGTTATGCGTTATGCGTTATGCGTTATGCGTTATGCGTTATGCGTTATGCGTTATGCGTTATGCGTTATGCGTTATGCGTTATGCGTTATGCGTTTGCGTTATGCGTTATGCGTTATGCGTTATGCGTTATGCGTTATGCGTTATGCGTTATGCGTTATGCGTTATGCGTTGTGCGTTATAAGTTTGCGTTATGCGTTATGCGTTATGCGTTATGCGGTATGCGTTATGCTTTATGCGTTATGCGTTATGCGTTATGCGTTATGCTTTATGCGTTATGCTTTATGCGTTATGCGTGATCCGATAAGCGTTAGGCGTTATGCGTTATGCGTTAACGTTATGAGTTATGCCTTATGCGTTATGCGTTATGGGTTATGCGTTATGTGTTATGCGATATACGTTATGCGTTATGCGTTATGCGTTATGCGTTATACGGTATGTGTTATGCGTTATGCGTTATGCGTTATGCGTTATGCGTTATGCGTTATGCGTTATGCGTTATGCGTTATGCGTTATGCGTTATGCGTTATGCGTTATGCGTTATGCGTTATGCGTTATGCGTTATGCGTTATGCGTTATGCGTTATGCATTATGCATTATGCGTTATACGGTATGCGTTATGCGTTATACGTTATGCGTTATGCGTTATGCGATATGCGTTATGCGTTATGCGTTATGCATTATGCTTTATGCGTTATGCGTTATGAGTTACACGTTATGCGTTATTCGATATGCGTTATGCGTTATGCGTTATGCGTTATGCGTTATGCGTTATGCGTTATGCGTTATGCGTTATGCGTTATGCGTGATTCGTTATGCGTTAAGCATTATGCGTTTTGCTGTATTCGTTATGCGTTGTGCGTTATACGTTTGCGTTATGCGTTATGCGTTATACGGTATGCGTTATGCGTGATGCGTTATGCGTAATGCGTTATGCGTTATGTGTTATACTTTATGCGTTATGCGTTATGTGTTATACTTTATGCGTTATGCGTAATGCGTTATGCGTTATGCGTTATGCGTTATGCGTTATGCGTTATGCGTTATGCGTTATGCGTTATGCGTTATGCGTTATGCGTTATGCGTTATGCGTTATGCGTTATGCGTTATGCGTTATGCGTTATGCGTTATGCGTTATGCGTTATGCGTTATGCGTTATGCGTTATGCGTTGTGCGTTATTAGTTTGCGTTATGCGTTATGCGTTATGCGTTATGCTTTATGCGTTATGCGTTATGCGTTATACGTTATGCGTTATGCGTTATGCGTGATCCGTTATGTGTTAGGCGATATACGTTTTGCGGTATTCGTTATGCGTTATGCGTGATGCGTTATCCGTTGTTCGTTATGCGTTATGCATTATGCTTTATGCGTTATGCGTTATGAGTTACACGTTATGCGTAATTCGATATGCGTTATGCGTTATGCGTTATGCGTTATGCGTTATGCGTGATCCGTTATGCGTTAAGCATTATGCGTTTTGCTGTATTCGTTATGCGTTGTGCGTTATACGTTTGCGTTATGCGTCATGCGTTATGCGTTATGCGTTATACGGTATGCGTTATGCGTTATACGTTATGCGGTATGCGTTATGCTTTATGCGTTATGCGTGATCCGTTATGCGTAAAGCTTTATGCGTTTTGCTGTATTCGTTATGCGTTGTGCGTTATACGTTTGCGTTATGCGTTATGCGTTATGCGTTATACGGTATGCGTTATGCGTTATACGTTATGCGTTATGTGTTATGCGTTATGCGTTATGCGTTATGCGTTATGCGTTATGCGTTATGCGTTATGCGTTATGCGTTATGCGTTATGCGTTATGCGTTATGCGTTATGCGTTATGCGTTATGCGTTATGCGTTATGCGTTATGCGTTATGCGTTATGCGTTATGCGTTATGCGTTATGCGTTATGCGTTATGCGTTATGCGTTATGCGTTATGCGTTATGCGTTATGCGTTATGCGTTATGCGTTGTGCGTTATAAGTTTGCGTTATGCGTTATGCGTTATGCGTTATGCGGTATGCGTTATGCTTTATGCGTTATGCGTTATGCGTTATGCGTTATGCTTTATGCGTTATGCTTTATGCGTTATGGGTGATCCGTTAAGCGTTAGGCGTTATGCGTTATGCGTTAACGTTATCAGTTATGCCTTATGCGTTATGCGTTATGGGTTATGCGTTATGTGTTATGCGATATACGTTATGCGTTATGCGTTATGCGTTATGCGTTATGCGTTATGCGTTATACGTTGTACGTTATGCGTGATGCGTTATGTTTTATGCGATATGCGTTATGCGTTATGCGTTATGCGTTATGCGTGATGCGTTATGCGTAATGCGTTATGCGTTATGTGTTATACTTTATGCGTTATGCGTAATGCGTTATGCGTTATGCGTTATGCGTTATGCGTTATGCGTTATGCGTTATGCGTTATGCGTTATGCGTTATGCGTTATGTGTTATGCGTTATGCGTTATGCGTTATGCGTTATGCGTTATGCGTTATGCGTTATGCGTTATGCGTTATGCGTTATGCGTTATGCGTTATGCGTTATGCGTTATGCGTTATGCGTTATGCGTTATGCGTTATGCGTTATGCGTTATGCGTTGTGCGTTATGCGTTGTGCGTTATAAGTTTGCGTTATGCTTTATGCGTTATGCGTTATGCTTTATGCGTTATGCGTTATGCGTTATGCGTTATGCGTTATGCGTTATGCGTTATGCGTTATGCGTTATGCGTTATGCGTTATGCATTATGCGTTATGCGTTATGCGTTATACGTTATGAGTTATGCGTTATGCGTTATGCGTTTTGCGTTATACGTTATGCAATATGCGTAATGCGTTATGCGTTATGTGTTATACTTTATGCGTTATGCGTTATGTGTTATACTTTATGCGTTATGCGTAATGCGTTATGCGTTATGCGTTATGCGTTATGCGTTATGCGTTTTGCTTTATGCGTTATGCGTTATGCGTTATGCGTTATGCGTTATGCGTTATGCGTCATGCGTTATGCGTTATGCGTTATGCGTTATGCATTTTGCATTATGCGCCATGCGTTATGCGTTATGCGTTATGCGTTATGCATTATGCGTTGTGCGTTATACGTTTGCGTTGTGCGTTATGCGTTATGCGTAATGCGTTATGCGTTATGCGTTATGCGTAATGCGTTATGCGTTATGTGTTATACTTTATGCGTTATGCGTAATGCGTTATGCGTTATGCGTTATGCGTTATGCGTTATGCGTTATGCGTTATGCGTTATGCGTTATGCGTTATGCGTTATGCGTTATGCGTTATGCGTTATGCGTTATGCGTTATGCGTTATGCGTTATGCGTTATGCGTTATGCGTTATGCGTTATGCGTTATGCGTTATGCGTTGTGCGTTATGCGTTGTGCGTTATAAGTTTGCGTTATGCGTTATGCGTTATGCGTTATGCGTTATGCATTATGCGTTGTGCGTTATACGTTTGCGTTGTGCGTTATGCGTTATGCGTAATGCGTTATGCGTTATGCGTTATGCGTTATGCGTTATGCTTTATGCGTTATGCGTTATGCGTTATGCGTTATGCGTTATGCGTTATGCATTATGCGTTGTGCGTTATGCGTGATCCGTTAGGCGTTATGTCTTATGCGTTATGGGTTATGCGTTATACGTTATGCGTTATGCGTTATGCGTTATGCGTTATGCTTTATGCGTTATGCGTTACGCGTTATGCGTTATGCTTTATGCTTTATGCGTTATGCATTATGCGTTGTGCGTTATGCGTGATCCGTTAGGCGTTATGTCTTATGCGTTATAGGTTATGCGTTATACGTTATGCGTTATGCGTTATGCGTTATGCGTTATGCGTTATTCGTTATGCGTTATGCGTTATGCGTTATCCGTTGTTCGTTATGCGATATGCTTTATGCGTTATGCGTTATGAGTTACACGTTATGCGTTATTCGATATGCGTTATGCGTTATGCGTTATGCGTTATGTTCAATAAGCGTAGAAGGTTTTCGTGGAAGGGAGCAATGTTCAATAAAGCACAGAAGGATGGTAGATTAGCGTGTTACCAGTTTGTCCACTTTATTAAAATTTCCTTAATTGCCACACACAAAACCCAAATTAACTTTTAGTCAAAAAGAAACCCGACACCACTTATAACTATTAACGTAAGCGAGAAAACAGTAGTATAACAAGTTTAAAGGAACTGGCACAAGAAGCGCAAGGGCCTGAATCCTTTTCATAAGAACAGTAACTTTCTTAGAAGGCGTTGAAGCGTAACTGCCGTTTGGCAAGCAATTAGCAGTGACGATCCTGTTCGAAAGGTGGGGGGAGAGGCGACGAGGGACCTCTGTTTGTCTAGATTCCTTATTATGATTTTGGCAAGCCCGTCGCCTCTCTCCCCCTGTCCTACCTTGTCACACGTGTCGCCAAGGCGCTCGCGTGATCCGAAACATCCCGCCCGCCTTTGTTGATCGGCACAACGAATCAACAAAGATCGAAGTGGGTGCAGATGACCTGTCAACGTTCGTCGGTAGCGCTACTGGTAGGGAAGGGGCAGATTTTGGCGATAGGCCGGGTTAGAACGGATGTTGCCGTACGCACGGTTACAACGCGAACTAGTCCGTCCGATCCGGCATGAACCTGTTCAATTCTCCCTAACGGCCATCGTGTGGGTGGTGTAGCTTCACTCAGTATGAGGCACAAGTCACCAGGCTTCAGGTTCAGTTTTTCCTTGGTCCACTTCGTCCTTTGTTGCAAGGTTTGGAGGTACTCGAAGGACCAGCGATCCCAGAAATGATCTCGTTGCTGTTGGATCATTTGCCAACGATCGAGCCTGGCGGACTGGACATCCGAAAGTGATGGCTCCGGGATAGCCGTTAAGGGGGCCCCTATGAGAAAGTGGGCTGGGGTCAAGGCGGAGAGGTCGGTAGCTTCGTCCGTTAAAGGCGTTAGTGGTCGAGAATTTAAACAAGCCTCGACTTGCGTTAACAAGGTGGACATCTCCTCAAAGGTGAGGAGGGTCTCACCGATTACGCGACGTAGGTGGAACTTCACCGACTTGACCGCAGCCTCCCAGATACCTCCGAAATGAGGTGCAGCAGGAGGGTTAAACACCCAGCGTGTGCCGGCTTCAGCTAGAGCTTGTCGAGTTTTACGCATTTCCTCATTGGCTGCATTGAGCATTCGCCTCAATTCGTTATCGGCACCCACGAAGGTCGTGCCGCAGTCGCTACGGAGGGACGCACAGAGGCCGCGACGCGAAACGAAACGCCGATAGGCAGCGAGGAAGGCTTCGGACGAGTAGTCGCAAACTAGCTCGAGATGTACGGCACGAGTTGCTAAGCATACGAATAAAGCAATATAGGACTTTCGTGTCCGTGTACCACGTCCCGGGGAAAACTTAGTATTAAAAGGTCCCGCATAATCGACGCCAGAATTATAGAATGGGCGAGTAGGTGTAACGCGGGTCGAAGGCAAATCGCTCATTTGTTGAACCGCGGCTTTCGTGCGCCATCTCCAGCATTTGACGCAATTGTATATGTGTTTTCGCACTGCTTGGCGGCCGCGAGGAATCCAATACATACGTCGCAAATTGTACAAAGTTAACTGTGTTCCTCCATGTAACAGTCTCTCGTGGAAGTAAACTATAAGAAGTGCGGTCACCGTACTTTTTTCAGGCATAATAATCGGGTGTTTTTCGTCGTAATCCAGGAGAGAGTGTTTCAAACGCCCGCCAACACGCAGAATTCCCCGCTCGTCCAGGAATGGACTTAGTCGCACGAGGGGTCCCCGGAGAGGGGGGCGCGATGCTTGTAGGCAAGAGATCTCGGTAGAGAAAAAACGACGCTGTTCGCACCGAACTATTGTGAGTCGAGCGTTTTCGAGTTCATTGCTCCATAAGAAGGTGTCTTTAATTTTCGAAGTCTTTCGCGCGCAGTTAGTGAAGCGCAAGCACCAAGCAACGGACCGAAGTAGGCGCGTGAAGGACGAGTACCGGGCTAATAGTTCCGTAATTCGAGAGGACGTTTCGGCAGTGACAGTAGTATTGTGTACCGTTTTCTCCGCGCGTTTTTCTTCTTCCGTGTCCATACCTGTCGTATAATAATCTTTGAATTCTCTCGTAGAGGTGGCGAGGAAGGAAGGCCCCTGCCACCAGAGTGAATTCGTAGCAAGTGCATCTCCGCTTAAACCCCGAGAAGCGGGATCGGCGGGGTTATCTTTCGAGCGAATATGGTGCCAAGCATCCGGAGAATAGAGGTTTTGTATTTCGGCAACTCTATTGGCAACAAAGGTTTTCCATTTGGATGGTCGACCCTGTAACCAACTAAGAACGATTGTCGAATCTGACCAAAGATATATCTTAGCATCGTGCAACTGTAAAACATTAAGAACGCGTTTAACGAGTCGAGACAGCAGTACAGCGGCACACAATTCAAGTCGCGGAAGAGATACCTGTTGGAGGGGGGCCACCTTGGTTTTTGCCATGACTAATCGGACGAGAGGCTTCGCGGCGGTCTCGAATGATCGAATGTAAACAACCCCGGCATATGCTTTCTCCGAGGCATCAGCGAAACCGTGTATCTCGAGCACGTGTTTACTGTTTATCCCCACCCAGCGAGGCATTCTGACAGCCGAAATACAAGCAAGACTGTGCGAGTGGGTCGCCCAGTATTTAGTCTGCGCGGGTGGCAGCGGGTCATCCCAATCAAGTTTTAAAAGCCAGAGTGTTTGTAGGAATATTTTGGCCGTAACAGTAACCGGGGCCAAAAAACCTAGCGGATCGTAGACAGAAGCCATCTCCTTCAACACTTGTCGTTTGGTTATCGTGATCTGAGGGTCGCGAGGTTTTAACTCGAAGAGAAAGAAATCTCCCGCGGGCTGCCACCGTACTCCCAGTAGAGAAAAAATGGTTTCGGCTGATCTGTCACCCGGGGGAGCAACTTGCTCGGCCGACAGATGGTCAAGCAACTTTGGATCATTGGAAGTCCACTTCCTCAGTGTGAAGCCGCCCGCCTTGAGAGCGCCAATCAACTGCTTTTGGACTTCGAGGGCTTCTTCAATCGTCGAGGCCCCGGAAAGTACATCGTCCATGTAAACCTCAGATCTCAAGCATTCAGCAGCTAACGGATAGCGGCTCTCCTCGTCGATACTGAGCTGACGTATGGTACGCATAGCAAGGTAAGGCGCGCAAGAAAGACCGTAAGTGACCGTACGTAACCGATACTCGTTTACCTCACCATCAGAGTCGCGTCGCCACAATATACGTTGTGAGTCGAGATCCTCGTCAGCAAGCCAGATTTGCCGATACATCTTCTCCATGTCGGCCGCGAATACGATGGTATGACACCGCCAACGTAGTAATAAATCCGGAATCTCGGGCAAAAGGTTGGGTCCCGCGTGCAATAGTTCATTTAAAGAGATTCCAGTCGTGGTTTTACTAGATCCATTGAAAACGACGCGTAGTTTAGTCGTCGTACTAGACTCTCGCCAAACGCCGTGATGCGGCAGATAGTAAATTTTTGTATTTTCTCTTTTCACAGTAGCGAGTTCCATGTGATTTAGAGCAAGATACTCTTCTAGGAAAGCGTGGTACCGTTCGGCAAATTCCTTTGAAGTAGAGAAGCGTTTTTCTAGTTTCGAAAGCATTGTCGAAGCAGTTTTGTGCGAATCACCGAGCAGCGAGAGATCTCTCTTGAAAGGGAGTCGTACGATGTATCGGCCAGTAGGGTCACGCGTGTGTGTACGAACGAAACTTTTCTCGCAATCGTCCTCGTCCGCGGTCAGCTCAGTAGAGGAGGGAGGGGAAGTTACCTCCTCCAACGACCAAAATCTTTGTAGCAAAGTGCTGATATCATCGTCGACCGAGCAATGTAGTATTATGCGACGAGAGTGTGAAGGAGAGTTTTTAACTTCTCCCGGCGGACCAGTGACAATCCACCCAAGTGTCGTGGCTTGAGCGACGGGGGACCCCGCCGCGCCCTGACGCAGACCTTCGCGAATAATCAGTGCGTAAACATCGGCTCCAAGTAAAAGCTCGATGGGTTGTCGAGAAGCGAAGTCAGGGTCAGCAAGTTCTAAGTTAGCAAGATGAGACCATGTGGTCGGACCGGCGGTTGTAGGTGGCTCGTAGTTTGACAATCGCGGAAGGATGACAGCGTCTACGGAGTAAGACGTCGTAGGATCTAATCGCGATGACACGGTCAAATTCACCCTTCCTCGAGGTCGGCTTCGCATAGAGTCGACCCCCTCCAGCGGTACGTTAAAGGGTTTGCGAGGTAATTTAAGGCGTTGCACGATGCTTTCTCCAATCAGAGAGACTTCGGAGCACGGGTCGATTAGAGCGCGAACGAAAATTCTTTCTCCCGGGCAAACATCGACTCCCACGATTGCAGTAGCTAGAATCAAAGTTTGGCTCATCCGCGTACAATTAACAGTTTTAACGACAGGCTTGGACACGGAGGAGGCAGCATCGAATTTCTCTACCGAGTGGGTAGTTTCCTGAGGAATATGTAATGAGGTATGATGCTTACCTAAGCACGTTTGGCAACGTTTACTGGACTTGCAATCGCGGACATGGTGGTTCGACAGACAATTGAAACAAATGTTTTTTTCAGTTACCAAAGTCCTCCTCTCCGGGGGCGCAAGGCTCTTAAATCTAGGGCAGAAAAGAATGAAATGTTCCTGCTGGCACAGGCGGCACTTCGACGTTCCGGTTGAACCCGTGACGGCGTGCACCTTCGGTCGGCGTGATGTCCCGCGAGGAGCAGCAGCTGGAGTGGGGGTCCTCCTCTCAGTAGATGGAGTGGGGGGCCTTCTGTCGTCAGATGGAGCCGCGAGGTGCGATGAAGCAGAGGTGGTGAGCAGGTTGCAAGAAGGCAACGAGGATACAGTCAAGGACCGCAGCCGTGCCCTCAGAAAGTCGGATAATTGGGAAAAAGTCGGCAGTTCCTCTTTTCCTTCCAGCGTTGTTTCCCAGCTCAATCGAGTCTCGCCATCCAAACGTTGCACGGTGATATAGTTGAGCCAATCGCTCCAATGCTCGACGGGACGTTTTAGAGCCGCTAACGCCTCAACGGCGTTCTGTGTTCCGTGAAGTAAAGTCTTTAGTTCAGAAGCACATTCCGTCTTCATGCAAGGTAGAGACAAGAGAGCGCCAAGTTGCGCATTGACCAGCACGGAAACATTGTCGTATTCCTTCTCGAGAAGTTTCCACGCTCTCGAAAAGTCTTCGTTGGTGATTGGAATATGTCTCAACCGGTCTGCAGCTTCACCCGTAACGCTTGTCTTGAGGTAATGCAGGCGTTCGACATCGGTGAGGTGTTTGTTGTCAATCACCATCGAGCGAAAGAGATCCCGGAAACTGGTCCACTTAGTAAAATTGCCGTCGAATGGTGTGAGGACAATTTTTGGCATCGCCGGCCGTTTGGGTTGTTGCTGGTCAGTAACGGTTCCCGGTTGGACAGTAGTTGTTCCCAGAAACTTCTTTAAACCCGCCTTTTCCGAAAGGTAGGCTTCTTCCGTCTCATCGTATAGATTATTGGCGAAATACCGGCATTTACTCGTGACCTCGTCTAGTTTAGAGCGCAGCGTATCGTCGTTGGAGGTAAATTCGAGCCAGTAGGTCTCCAACAACTCGAGTCTAGCTTCAACGGTATACCGATTAATGTTGTCGGCTCCCTTTTTCTTCAAATTCTCGATCATACGAGAGATTCGAATCGCTAACGTCTCCTGTTTTTTGAGAAGAGCCTCCATGTTCAAACGTAACCGTTGGGCAAAGTCAAAGGCACGAATGTTTTGGTAAGACAGGTCGAACAACACTCACCGAGCTAGCAACCGTTAATTTGAATTCGAGCACTTCCACGACACGTTTTTCGAAGTTTCGCACAAAAATCCGGCTCGAAGGACCACTAATTTATGTTCAATAAGCGTAGAAGGTTTTCGTGGAAGGGAGCAATGTTCAATAAAGCACAGAAGGATGGTAGATTAGCGTGTTACCAGTTTGTCCACTTTATTAAAATTTCCTTAATTGTCACACACAAAACCCAAATTAACTTTTAGTCAAAAAGAAACCCGACACCACTTATAACTATTAACGTAAGCGAGAAAACAGTAGTATAACAAGTTTAAAGGAACTGGCACAAGAAGCGCAAGGGCCTGAATCCTTTTCATAAGAACAGTAACTTTCTTAGAAGGCGTTGAAGCGTAACTGCCGTTTGGCAAGCAATTAGCAGTGACGATCCTGTTCGAAAGGTGGGGGGAGAGGCGACGAGGGACCTCTGTTTGTCTAGATTCCTTATTATGATTTTGGCAAGCCCGTCGCCTCTCTCCCCCCGTCCTACCTTGTCACACGTGTCGCCAAGGCGCTCGCGTGATCCGAAACACGTTATGCGTTATCCGTTATGCGTTAAGCATTATGCGTTTTGCTGTATTCGTTATGCGTTGTGCGTTATACGTTTGCGTTATGCGTTATGCGTTATGCGTTATACGGTATCCGTTATGCGTTATACGTTATGCGTTATGCGTTATGCGATATGCGTTATGCGTTATGCGTTATGCGTTATGCGTTATGCGTTATGCGTTATGCGTTATGCGTTATGCGTTATGCGTTATGCGTTATGCGTTATGCTTTATGCGTTATGCGTGATCCGTTATGCGTTAGGCGTTATGCGTTATGCGTTAACGTTATGCGTTATGCCTTATGCGTTATGCGTTATGGGTTCTGCGTTATGTGTTATGCGATATACGTTATGCGTTATGCGTTATGCGTTATGCGTTATGCGTTATGCGTTATGCGTTATGCGTTATGCGTTATGCGTTATGCTTTATGCGTTATGCGTGATCCGTTATGCGTTAGGCGTTATGCGTTATGCGTTAACGTTATGCGTTATGCCTTATGCGTTATGCGTTATGGGTTCTGCGTTATGTGTTATGCGATATACGTTATGCGTTATGCGTTATGCGTTATGCGTTATGCGTTATGCTTTATGCGTTATGCGTTATGCGTTATGCGTTATGCGTTATGCGTTATGCTTTATGCGTTATGCTTTATGCGTTATGCGTGATCCGTTATGCGTGATCCGTTATGCGTTAGGCGTTATGCGTTATGCGTTATGCGTTATGCGTTATGCGTTATGCGTTATGCGTTATGCGTTATGCGCTATGCGTTATGCGTTATGCGTTATGCGTTATGCGTTATGCGTTATGCGTTATGCGTGATCCGTTATGCGTTAAGCATTATGCGTTTTGCTGTATTCGTTATGCGTTGTGCGTTATACGTTTGCGTTATGCGTTATGCGTTATGCGTTATGCGTTATGCGTTATGCGTTATGCGTTATGCGTTATGCGTTATGCGTTATGCGTTATGCGTTATGCGTTATGCGTTATGGGTTATGCGTTATGCGTTATGCGTTATGCGTTATGCGTTATGCGTTATGCGTTATGCGTTATGCGTTATGCGTTATGCGTTATGCGTGATCCGTTATGCGTTAAGCATTATGCGTTTTGCTGTATTCGTTATGCGTTGTGCGTTATACGTTTGCGTTATGCGTTATGCGTTATGCTTTATGCGTTATGCGTTATGCGTTATGCGTTATGCTTTATGCGTTATGCATTATGCGTTGTGCGTTATGCGTGATCCGTTAGGCGTTATGTCTTATGCGTTATGGGTTATGCGTTATACGTTATGCGTTATGCGTTATGCGTTATGCGTTATGCGTTATGCGTTATGCGTTATGCGTTATGCGTTATGCGTTATACGTTATGCGTTATGCGTTATGCGTGATCCGTTATGTGTTAGGCGATATACGTTTTGCGGTATTCGTTATGCGTTATGCGTTATGCGTTATCCGTTGTTCGTTATGCGTTATGCATTATGCTTTATGCGTTATGCGTTATGAGTTACACGTTATGCGTTATTCGATATGCGTTATGCATTATGCGTTATGCATTATGCGTTGTGCGTTATGCGTGATCCGTTAGGCGTTATGTCTTATGCGTTATGGGTTATGCGTTATACGTTATGCGTTATGCGTTATGCGTTATGCGTTATGCGGTATGCGTTATGCGTTATGCGTTATGCGTTATACGTTATGCGTTATGCGTTATGCGTGACCCGTTATGTGTTAGGCGATATACGTTTTGCGGTATTCGTTATGCGTTATGCGTTATGCGTTATCCGTTGTTCGTTATGCGTTATGCATTATGCGTTGTGCGTTATGCGTGATCCGTTAGGCGTTATGTCTTATGCGTTATGGGTTATGCGTTATACGTTATGCGTTATGCGTTATGCGTTATGCGTTATGCTTTATGCGTTATGCGTTATGCGTTATGCGTTATGCTTTATGCTTTATGCGTTATGCATTATGCGTTGTGCGTTATGCGTGATCCGTTAGGCGTTATGTCTTATGCGTTATAGGTTATGCGTTATACGTTATGCGTTATGCGTTATGCGTTATGCGTTATGCGTTATACGTTATGCGTTATGCGTTATGCGTGATCCGTTATGTGTTAGGCGATATACGTTTTGCGGTATTCGTTATGCGTTATGCGTTATGCGTTATCCGTTGTTCGTTATGCGTTATGCATTATGCTTTATGCGTTATGCGTTATGAGTTACACGTTATGCGTTATTCGATATGCGTTATGCGTTATGCGTTATGCGTTATGTTCAATAAGCGTAGAAGGTTTTCGTGGAAGGGAGCAATGTTTAATAAAGCACAGAAGGATGGTAGATTAGCGTGTTACCAGTTTGTCCACTTTATTAAAATTTCCTTAATTGTCACACACAAAACCCAAATTAACTTTTAGTCAAAAAGAAACCCGACACCACTTATAACTATTAACGTAAGCGAGAAAACAGTAGTATAACAAGTTTAAAGGAACTGGCACAAGAAGCGCAAGGGCCTGAATCCTTTTCATAAGAACAGTAACTTTCTTAGAAGGCGTTGAAGCGTAACTGCCGTTTGGCAAGCAATTAGCAGTGACGATCCTGTTCGAAAGGTGGGGGGAGAGGCGACGAGGGACCTCTGTTTGTCTAGATTCCTTATTATGATTTTGGCAAGCCCGTCGCCTCTCTCCCCCCGTCCTACCTTGTCACACGTGTCGCCAAGGCGCTCGCGTGATCCGAAACACGTTATGCGTTATCCGTTATGCGTTAAGCATTATGCGTTTTGCTGTATTCGTTATGCGTTGTGCGTTATACGTTTGCGTTATGCGTTATGCGTTATGCGTTATACGGTATGCGTTATGCGTTATACGTTATGCGTTATGCGTTATGCGATATGCGTTATGCGTTATGCGTTATGCGTTATGCGTTATGCGTTATGCGTTATGCGTTATGCGTTATGCGTTATGCGTTATGCTTTATGCTTTATGCTTTATGCGTTATGCGTGATCCGTTATGCGTTAGGCGTTATGCGTTATGCGTTAACGTTATGCGTTATGCCTTATGCGTTATGCGTTATGGGTTATGCGTTATGTGTTATGCTATATACGTTATGCGTTATGCGTTATGCGTTATGCGTTATGCGTTATGCTTTATGCGTTATGCGTTATGCGTTATGCGTTATGCTTTATGCGTTATGCTTTATGCGTTATGCGTGATCCGTTATGCGTTAGGCGTTATGCGTTATGCGTTAACGTTATGCGTTATGCCTTATGCGTTATGCGTTATGGGTTATGCGTTATGTGTTATGCGATATACGTTATGCGTTATGCGTTATGCGTTATGCGTTATGCGTTATGCGTTATGCGTTATGCGTTATGCGTTATACGGTATGCGTTATGCGTTATGCGTTATGCGTTATGCGTTATGCGTTATGCGTTATGCGTTATGCGTTATGCGTTATGCGTTATGCGTTATGCGTTATGCGTTATGCGTTATGCGTTATGCGTTATGCGTTATGCGTTATGCGTTATGCGTTATGCGTTATGCGTTATGCGTTATGCGTTATGCGTTATGCGTTATGCGTTATGCGTTATGCGTGATGCGTTATGCGTTATGCGTTATGCGTTATGCGTTATGCGTTATGCGTGATCCGTTATGCGTTAAGCATTATGCGTTTTGCTGTATTCGTTATGCGTTGTGCGTTATACGTTTGCGTTATGCGTTATGCGTTATGCTTTATGCGTTATGCGTTATGCGTTATGCGTTATGCTTTATGCTTTATGCGTTATGCATTATGCGTTGTGCGTTATGCGTGATCCGTTAGGCGTTATGTCTTATGCGTTATGGGTTATGCGTTATACGTTATGCGTTATGCGTTATGCGTTATGCGTTATGCGTTATGCGTTATGCGTTATGCGTTATGCGTTATACGTTATGCGTTATGCGTAATGCGTGATCCGTTATGTGTTAGGCGATATACGTTTTGCGCTATTCGTTATGCGTTATGCGTTATGCGTTATCCGTTGTTCGTTATGCGTTATGCATTATGCTTTATGCGTTATGCGTTATGAGTTACACGTTATGCGTTATTCGATATGCGTTATGCGTTATGCGTTATGCGTTAGGCGTTATGCATTATGCGTTAACGTTATGCGTTATGCGTTATGCGTTATGCGTTATGCGTTATGCGTTATGCGTTATGCTTTATGCTTTATGCTTTATGCGTTATGCGTGATCCGTTATGCGTTAGGCGTTATGCGTTATGCGTTAACGTTATGCGTTATGCCTTATGCGTTATGCGTTATGGGTTATGCGTTATGTGTTATGCGATATACGTTATGCGTTATGCGTTATGCGTTATGCTTTATGCGTTATGCGTTATGCTTTATGCGTTATGCGTTATGCGTTATGCGTTATGCGTTATGCTTTATGCGTTATGCTTTATGCGTTATGCGTGATCCGTTATGCGTTAGGCGTTATGCGTTATGCGTTAACGCTATGCGTTATGCCTTATGCGTTATGCGTTATGGGTTATGCGTTATGTGTTATGCGATATACGTTATGCGTTATGCGTTATGCGTTATGCGTTATGCGTTATGCGTTATGCGTTATGCGTTATGCGTTATACGGTATGCGTTATGCGTTATGCGTTATGCGTTATGCGTTATGCGTTATGCGTTATGCGTTATGCGTTATGCGTTATGCGTTATGCGTTATGCGTTATGCGTTATGCGTTATGCGTTATGCGTTATGCGTTATGCGTTATGCGTTATGCGTTATGCGTTATGCGTTATGTTCAATAAGCGTAGAAGGTTTTCGTGGAAGGGAGCAATGTTTAATAAAGCACAGAAGGATGGTAGATTAGCGTGTTACCAGTTTGTCCACTTTATTAAAATTTCCTTAATTGTCACACACAAAACCCAAATTAACTTTTAGTCAAAAAGAAACCCGACACCACTTATAACTATTAACGTAAGCGAGAAAACAGTAGTATAACAAGTTTAAAGGAACTGGCACAAGAAGCGCAAGGGCCTGAATCCTTTTCATAAGAACAGTAACTTTCTTAGAAGGCGTTGAAGCGTAACTGCCGTTTGGCAAGCAATTAGCAGTGACGATCCTGTTCGAAAGGTGGGGGGAGAGGCGACGAGGGACCTCTGTTTGTCTAGATTCCTTATTATGATTTTGGCAAGCCCGTCGCCTCTCTCCCCCCGTCCTACCTTGTCACACGTGTCGCCAAGGCGCTCGCGTGATCCGAAACACGTTATGCGTTATCCGTTATGCGTTAAGCATTATGCGTTTTGCTGTATTCGTTATGCGTTGTGCGTTATACGTTTGCGTTATGCGTTATGCGTTATGCGTTATACGGTATGCGTTATGCGTTATACGTTATGCGTTATGCGTTATGCGATATGCGTTATGCGTTATGCGTTATGCGTTATGCGTTATGCGTTATGCGTTATGCGTTATGCGTTATGCGTTATGCTTTATGCTTTATGCTTTATGCGTTATGCGTGATCCGTTATGCGTTAGGCGTTATGCGTTATGCGTTAACGTTATGCGTTATGCCTTATGCGTTATGCGTTATGGGTTATGCGTTATGTGTTATGCGATATACGTTATGCGTTATGCGTTATGCGTTATGCGTTATGCGTTATGCTTTATGCGTTATGCGTTATGCGTTATGCGTTATGCTTTATGCGTTATGCTTTATGCGTTATGCGTGATCCGTTATGCGTTAGGCGTTATGCGTTATGCGTTAACGTTATGCGTTATGCCTTATGCGTTATGCGTTATGGGTTATGCGTTATGTGTTATGCGATATACGTTATGCGTTATGCGTTATGCGTTATGCGTTATGCGTTATGCGTTATGCGTTATGCGTTATGCGTTATACGGTATGCGTTATGCGTTATGCGTTATGCGTTATGCGTTATGCGTTATGCGTTATGCGTTATGCGTTATGCGTTATGCGTTATGCGTTATGCGTTATGCGTTATGCGTTATGCGTTATGCGTTATGCGTTATGCGTTATGCGTTGTGCGTTATGCGTTATGCGTTATGCGTTATGCGTTATGCGTTATGCGTTATGCGTTATGCGTTATGCGTTATGCGTTATGCGTTATGCGTTATGCGTTATGCGTTATGCGTTATGCGTTATGCGTTATGCGTTATGCGTGATGCGTTATGCGTTATGCGTTATGCGTTATGCGTTATGCGTGATCCGTTATGCGTTAAGCATTATGCGTTTTGCTGTATTCGTTATGCGTTGTGCGTTATACGTTTGCGTTATGCGTTATGCGTTATGCTTTATGCGTTATGCGTTATGCGTTATGCGTTATGCTTTATGCTTTATGCGTTATGCATTATGCGTTGTGCGTTATGCGTGATCCGTTAGGCGTTATGTCTTATGCGTTATGGGTTATGCGTTATACGTTATGCGTTATGCGTTATGCGTTATGCGTTATGCGTTATGCGTTATGCGTTATGCGTTATGCGTTATGCGTTATACGTTATGCGTTATGCGTAATGCGTGATCCGTTATGTGTTAGGCGATATACGTTTTGCGCTATTCGTTATGCGTTATGCGTTATGCGTTATCCGTTGTTCGTTATGCGTTATGCATTATGCTTTATGCGTTATGCGTTATGAGTTACACGTTATGCGTTATTCGATATGCGTTATGCGTTATGCGTTATGCGTTAGGCGTTATGCATTATGCGTTAACGTTATGCGTTATGCGTTATGCGTTATGCGTTATGCGTTATGCGTTATGCGTTATGCTTTATGCTTTATGCTTTATGCGTTATGCGTGATCCGTTATGCGTTAGGCGTTATGCGTTATGCGTTAACGTTATGCGTTATGCCTTATGCGTTATGCGTTATGGGTTATGCGTTATGTGTTATGCGATATACGTTATGCGTTATGCGTTATGCGTTATGCTTTATGCGTTATGCGTTATGCTTTATGCGTTATGCGTTATGCGTTATGCGTTATGCGTTATGCTTTATGCGTTATGCTTTATGCGTTATGCGTGATCCGTTATGCGTTAGGCGTTATGCGTTATGCGTTAACGCTATGCGTTATGCCTTATGCGTTATGCGTTATGGGTTATGCGTTATGTGTTATGCGATATACGTTATGCGTTATGCGTTATGCGTTATGCGTTATGCATTATGCGTTATGCGTTATGCGTTATACGGTATGCGTTATGCGTTATGCGTTATGCGTTATGCGTTATGCGTTATGCGTTATGCGTTATGCGTTATGCGTTATGCGTTATGCGTTATGCGTTATGCGTTATGCGTTATGCGTTATGCGTTATGCGTTATGCGTTATGCGTTATGCGTTATGCGTTATGCGTTATGCGTTATGCGTTATGCGTTATGCGTTATGCGTTATGCGTTATGCGTTATGCGTTATGCGTTATGCGTTATGCGTTATGCGTTATGCGTTATGCGTTATGCGTTATGCGTTATGCGTTATGCGTTATGCGTTATACGTTATGCGTTATGCGTAATGCGTGATCCGTTATGTGTTAGGCGATATACGTTTTGCGCTATTCGTTATGCGTTATGCGTTATGCGTTATCCGTTGTTCGTTATGCGTTATGCATTATGCTTTATGCGTTATGCGTTATGAGTTACACGTTATGCGTTATTCGATATGCGTTATGCGTTATGCGTTATGCGTTAGGCGTTATGCATTATGCGTTAACGTTATGCGTTATGCGTTATGCGTTATGCGTTATGCGTTATGCTTTATGCTTTATGCTTTATGCGTTATGCGTGATCCGTTATGCGTTAGGCGTTATGCGTTATGCGTTAACGTTATGCGTTATGCCTTATGCGTTATGCGTTATGGGTTATGCGTTATGTGTTATGCGATATACGTTATGCGTTATGCGTTATGCGTTATGCTTTATGCGTTATGCGTTATGCTTTATGCGTTATGCGTTATGCGTTATGCGTTATGCGTTATGCTTTATGCGTTATGCTTTATGCGTTATGCGTTGTGCGTTATGCGTGATCCGTTAGGCGTTATGTCTTATGCGTTATGGGTTATGCGTTATACGTTATGCGTTATGCGTTATGCGTTATGCGTTATGCGTTATTCGATATGCGTTATGCGTTATGCGTTATGCGTTAGGCGTTATGCATTATGCGTTAACGTTATGCGTTATGCGTTATGCGATATGCGTTATGCGTTATGCGGTATGCGTTATGCTTTATGCGTTATGCGTTATGCGTTATGCGTTATGCTTTATGCGTTATGCTTTATGCGTTATGCGTGATCCGTTATGCGTTAGGCGTTATGCATTATGCGTTAACGTTATGCGTTATGCGTTATGCATTATGCGTTATACGTTGTACGTTATGCGTGATGCGTTATGTTTTATGCGATATGCGTTATGCGTTATGCGTTATGCGTTATACGTGATGCGTTATGCGTAATGCGTTATGCGTTATGTGTTATACTTTATGCGTTATGCGTAATGCGTTATGCGTTATGCGTTATGTGTTATGCGTTATGCGTTATGCGTTATGCGTTATGCGTTAAGCATTATGCGTTTTGCTGTATTCGTTATGCGTTGTGCGTTATACGTTTGCGTTATGCGTTATGCGTTATGCTTTATGCGTTATTCGTTATGCGTTATGCGTTATGCTTTATGCTTTATGCGTTATGCATTATGCGTTGTGCGTTATGCGTGATCCGTTAGGCGTTATGTCTTATGCGTTATGGGTTATGCGTTATACGTTATGCGTTATGCGTTATGCGTTATGCGTTATGCGTTATGCGTTATGCGTTATGCGTTATACGTTATGCGTTATGCGTTATGCGTGATCCGTTATGTGTTAGGCGATATACGTTTTGCGGTATTCGTTATGCGTTATGCGTTATGCGTTATCCGTTGTTCGTTATGCGTTATGCATTATGCTTTATGCGTTATGCGTTATGAGTTACACGTTATGCGTTATTCGATATGCGTTATGCGTTATGCGTTATGCGTTATGCGTTATGCGTTATGCGTGATCCGTTATGCGTTAAGCATTATGCGTTTTGCTGTATTCGTTATGCGTTGTGCGTTATACGTTTGCGTTATGCGTCATGCGTTATGCGTTATACGGTATGCGTTATGCGTTATACGTTATGCGTTATGCGTTATGCTTTATGCGTTATGCGTTATACGGTATGCGTTATGCTTTATGCGTTATGCTTTATGCGTTATGCGTTATGCGTTATGCGTTATGCGTTATGCGTTATGCATTATGCGTTATGCGTTATGCGTTATGCGTTATACGTTATGAGTTATGCGTTATGCGTTATGCGTTATGCGATATGCGTCATGCATCAAGCCTTATGCGGTAACGTTATGCGTTATGCGTTTTGCGTTATACGTTATGCAATATGCGTAATGCGTTATGCGTTATGTGTTATACTTTATGCGTTATGCGTTATGTGTTATACTTTATGCGTTATGCGTAATGCGTTATGCGTTATGCGTTATGCGTTATGAGTTATGCGTTATGCGTTATGCGTTAAGCGTTATGGGTTATGCGTTATGTGTTATGCGATATGCGTTATGCGTTATGCGTTATGCGTTATGCGTTCTGCGTTATGCGTTATGCGTTATGCGTTATGCGTTATGCGTTATGCGTTATGCGTTATGCGTTATGCGTTATGCGTTATGCGTTATGCGTTATGCGTTATGCGTTATGCGTTATGCGTTATGCGTTGTGCGTTATAAGTTTGCGTTAAGCGTTATGCGTTATGCGGTATGCGTTATGCTTTATGCGTTATGCGTTATGCGTTATGCGTTATGCGTTATGCGTTATGCGTTATGCGTTATGCGTTATGCGTTATGCGTTATGCGTTATGCGTTATGCGTTATGCGTTATGCGTTATGCGTTATGCGTTATGCGTTATGCGTTATGCGTTATGCGTTGTGCGTTATAAGTTTGCGTTATGCGTTATGCGTTATGCGTTATGCGTTATGCGGTATGCGTTATGCTTTATGCGTTATGCGTTATGCGTTATGCGTTATGCTTTATGCGTTATGCTTTATGCGTTATGCGTGATCCGTTAAGCGTTAGGCGTTATGCGTTATGCGTTAACGTTATGAGTTATGCCTTATGCGTTATGCGTTATGGGTTATGCGTTATGTGTTATGCGATATACGTTATGCGTTATGCGTTATGCGTTATACGTTGTACGTTATGCGTGATGCGTTATGTTTTATGCGATATGCGTTATGCGTTATGCGTTATGCGTTATGCGTGATGCGTTATGCGTAATGCGTTATGCGTTATGTGTTATACTTTATGCGTTATGCGTAATGCGTTATGCGTTATGCGTTATGCGTTATGCGTTATGCGTTATGCGTTATGCGTTATGCGTTATGCGTTATGCGTTATGCGTTATGCGTTATGCGTTATGCGTTATGCGTTATGCGTTATACTTTATGCGTTATGCGTAATGCGTTATGCGTTATGCGTTATGCGTTATGCGTTATGCTTTATGCGTTATGCGTTATGCGTTATGCGTTATGCGTTATGCGTTATGCGTTATGCGTTATGCGTTATGCGTTATGCGTTATGCGTTATGCGTTATGCGTTATGCGTTGTGCGTTATAAGTTTGCGTTATGCGTTATGCGTTATGCGTTATGCTTTATGCGTTATGCGTTATGCGTTATGCGTTATGCGTTATGCGTTATGCGTTATGCGTTATGCGTTATGCGTTATGCGTTATGCGTTATGCGTTATGCATTATGCGTTATGCGTTATGCGTTATACGTTATGAGTTATGCGTTATGCGTTATGCGATATGCGTCATGCATCAAGCCTTATGCGGTAACGTTATGCGTTATGCGTTTTGCGTTATACGTTATGCAATATGCGTAATGCGTTATGCGTTATGTGTTATACTTTATGCGTTATGCGTTATGTGTTATACTTTATGCGTTATGCGTAATGCGTTATGCGTTATGCGTTATGCGTTATGCGTTATGCTTTATGCGTTATGCGTTATGCGTTATGCGTTATGCGTTATGCGTTATGCGTTATCCGTTATGCGTCATGCGTTATGCGTTATGCGTTATGCGTTATGCATTTTGCATTATGCGCCATGCGTTATGCGTTATGCGTTATGCGTTATGCATTATGCGTTGTGCGTTATACGCTTGCGTTGTGCGTTATGCGTTATACGGTATGCGTTATGCGTTATACGTTATGCGTTATGCGATATGCGTTATGCGTGATCCGTTATGCGTTAAGCATTATGCGTTTTGCTGTATTCGTTATGCGTTGTGCGTTATTCGTTTGCGTTATGCGTCATGCGTTATGCGTTATGCGTTATACGGTATGCGTTATGCGTTATACGTTATGCGTTATGCGTTATGCGATATGCGTTATGCGTTATGCGTTGTGCGTTATAAGTTTGCGTTATGCGTTATGCGTTATGCGTTATGCGTGATGCGTTATGCGTAATGCGTTATGCGTTATGTGTTATACTTTATGCGTTATGCGTTATGTGTTATACTTTATGCGTTATGCGTAATGCGTTATGCGTTATGCGTTATGCGTTATGCGTTATGCGTTATGCGTTATGCGTTATGCGTTATGCGTTATGCGTTATGCGTTATGCGTTATGCGTTATGCTTTATGCGTTATGCTTTATGCGTTATGCGTGATCCGATAAGCGTTAGGCGTTATGCGTTATGCGTTAACGTTATGAGTTATGCCTTATGCGTTATGCGTTATGGGTTATGCGTTATGTGTTATGCGATATACGTTATGCGTTATGCGTTATGCGTTATGCGTTATGCGTTATGCGTTATGCTTTATGCGTTATGCGTTATGCGTTATGCGTTATGCGTTATGCGTTATGCTTTATGCGTTATGCTTTATGCGTTATGCGTGATCCGTTATGCGTTAGGCGTTATGCGTTATGCGTTAACGTTATGCGTTATGCCTTATGCGTTATGCGTTATGGGTTATGCGTTATGTGTTATGCGATATACGTTATGCGTTATGCGTTATGCGTTATGCGTTATGCGTTATGCGTTATGCGTTATGCGTTATGCGTTATGCGTTATGCGTTATGCGTTGTGCGTTATACGTTTGCGTTATGCGTTATGCGTTATACGGTATGCGTTATGCGTTATACGTTATGCGTTATGCGTTATGCGATATGCGTTATGCGTTATGCGTTATGCGTTATGCTTTATGCGTTATGCGTTATGCGTTATGCGTTATGCTTTATGCGTTATGCTTTATGCGTTATGCGTGATCCGTTATGCGGTATGCGTTATGCGTTATGCGTTATCGTTATGCGTTATGCCTTATGCGTTATGCGTTATGGGTTATGCGTTATGTGTTATGCGATATACGTTATGCGTTATGCGTTATGCGTTATGCGTTATGCGTTATGCGTTATGCGTTATACGTTGTACGTTATGCTTTATGCGTTATGTTTTATGCGATATGCGTTATGCGTTATGCGTTATGCGTTATGCGTGATGCGTTATGCGTAATGCGTTATGCGTTATGTGTTATACTTTATGCGTTATGCGTTATGTGTTATACTTTATGCGTTATGCGTAATGCGTAATGCGTTATGCGTTATGCGTTATGCGTTATGCGTTATGCGTTATGCGTTATGCGTTATGCGTTATGCGTTATGCGTTATGCGTTATGCGTTATGCGTTATGCGTTATGCGTTATGCGTTATGCGTTATGCGTTATGCGTTATGCGTTATTAGTTTGCGTTATGCGTTATGCGTTATGCGTTATGCGTTATGCGTTATGCGTTATGCGTTATACGTTATGCGTTATGCGTTATGCGTGATCCGTTATGTGTTAGGCGATATACGTTTTGCGGTATTCGTCATGCGTTATGCGTTATGCGTTATCCGTTGTTCGTTATGCGTTATGCATTATGCTTTATGCGTTATGCGTTATGAGTTACACGTTATGCGTTATTCGATATGCGTTATGCGTTATGCGTTATGCGTTATGCGTGATCCGTTATGCGTTAAGCATTATGCGTTTTGCTGTATTCGTTATGCGTTGTGCGTTATACGTTTGCGTTATGCGTCATGCGTGATGCGTTATGCGTTATACGGTATGCGTTATGCGTTATACGTTATGCGGTATGCGTTATGCTTTATGCGTTATGCGTGATCCGTTATGCGTTAAGCATTATGCGTTTTGCTGTATTCGTTATGCGTTGTGCGTTATACGTTATGCGTTATGCGTTATGCGTTATGCGATATGCGTCATGCATCAAGCCTTATGCGGTAACGTTATGCGTTATGCGTTTTGCGTTATACGTTATGCAATATGCGTAATGCGTTATGCGTTATGTGTTATACTTTATGCGTTATGTGTTATACTTTATGCGTTATGCGTAATGCGTTATGCGTTATGCGTTATGCGTTATGCGTTATGCGTTATGCGTTATGCGTTATGCGTTATGGGTTGTGCGTTATGTGTTATGCGATATGCGTTATGCGTTATGCGTTATGCGTTATGCGTTATGCATTATGCGTTATGCGTTATGCGTTATGCGTTATGCGTTATGCGTTATGCGTTATGCGATATGCGTTATGCGTTATGCGTTATGCGTTATGCGTTATGCGTTATGCGTTATGCGTTATGCGTTATGCGTTATGCGTTATGCGTTATGCGTTATGCGTTGTGCGTTATGTGTTATGCGATATACGTTATGCGTTATGCGTTATGCGTTATGCGTTATGCGTTATGCGTTATACGTTGTACGTTATGCGTGATGCGTTATGTTTTATGCGATATGCGTTATGCGTTATGCGTTATGCGTGATGCGTTATGCGTAATGCGTTATGCGTTATGTGTTATACTTTATGCGTTATGCGTAATGCGTTATGCGTTATGCGTTATGCGTTATGCGTTATGCGTTATGCGTTATGCGTTATGCGTTATGCGTTATGCGTTATGCGTTATGCGTTATGCGTTATGCGTTATGCGTTATGCGTTATGCGTTATGCGTTATGCGTTATGCGTTATGCGTTATGCGTTATGCGTTATGCGTTATGCGTTATGAGTTATGCGTTATGCGTTATGCGTTATGCGTTATGCGTTATGCGTTATGCGTTATGCGTTATGCGTTATGCGTTATGCGTTATGCGTTATGCGTTATGCGTTATGCGTTATGCGTTATGCGTTATGCGTTATGCGTTATGCGTTATGCGTTATGCGTTATGCGTTATACTTTATGCGTTATGCGTAATGCGTTATGCGTTATGCGTTATGCGTTATGCGTTATGCTTTATGCGTTATGCGTTATGCGTTATGCGTTATGCGTTATGCGTTATGCGTTATGCGTTATGCGTTATGCGTTATGCGTTATGCGTTATGCGTTATGCGTTATGCGTTATGCGTTGTGCGTTATAAGTTTGCGTTATGCGTTATGCGTTATGCGTTATGCGTTATGCGTTATGCGTTATGCGTTATGCGTTATGCGTTATGCGTTATGCGTTATGCGTTATGCGTTATGCGTTATGCGTTATGCGTTGTGCGTTATAAGTTTGCGTTATGCGTTATGCGTTATGCGTTATGCTTTATGCGTTATGCGTTATGCGTTATGCGTTATGCGTTATGCGTTATGCGTTATGCGTTATGCGTTATGCGTTATGCGTTATGCGTTATGCGTTATGCATTATGCGTTATGCGTTATGCGTTATACGTTATGAGTTATGCGTTATGCGTTATGCGATATGCGTCATGCATCAAGCCTTATGCGGTAACGTTATGCGTTATGCGTTTTGCGTTATACGTTATGCAATATGCGTAATGCGTTATGCGTTATGTGTTATACTTTATGCGTTATGCGTTATGTGTTAGGCGTTATGCGTTATGCGTTATGCGTTATGCGTTATGCGTTATGCGTTATGCTTTATGCGTTATGCGTTATGCGTTATGCGTTATGCGTTATGCGTTATGCGTTATCCGTTATGCGTCATGCGTTATGCGTTATGCGTTATGCGTTATGCATTTTGCATTATGCGCCATGCGTTATGCGTTATGCGTTATGCGTTATGCATTATGCGTTGTGCGTTATACGCTTGCGTTGTGCGTTATGCGTTATACGGTATGCGTTATGCGTTATACGTTATGCGTTATGCGATATGCGTTATGCGTGATCCGTTATGCGTTAAGCATTATGCGTTTTGCTGTATTCGTTATGCGTTGTGCGTTATTCGTTTGCGTTATGCGTCATGCGTTATGCGTTATGCGTTATACGGTATGCGTTATGCGTTATACGTTATGCGTTATGCGTTATGCGATATGCGTTATGCGTTATGCGTTGTGCGTTATTAGTTTGCGTTATGCGTTATGCGTTATGCGTTATGCGTGATGCGTTATGCGTAATGCGTTATGCGTTATGTGTTATACTTTATGCGTTATGCGTTATGTGTTATACTTTATGCGTTATGCGTAATGCGTTATGCGTTATGCGTTATGCGTTATGCGTTATGCGTTATGCGTTATGCGTTATGCGTTATGCGTTATGCGTTATGCGTTATGCGTTATGCGTTATGCGTTATGCTTTATGCGTTATGCTTTATGCGTTATGCGTGATCCGATAAGCGTTAGGCGTTATGCGTTATGCGTTAACGTTATGAGTTATGCCTTATGCGTTATGCGTTATGGGTTATGCGTTATGTGTTATGCGATATACGTTATGCGTTATGCGTTATGCGTTATGCGTTATGCGTTATGCGTTATGCTTTATGCGTTATGCGTTATGCGTTATGCGTTATGCGTTATGCGTTATGCTTTATGCGTTATGCTTTATGCGTTATGCGTGATCCGTTATGCGTTAGGCGTTATGCGTTATGCGTTAACGTTATGCGTTATGCCTTATGCGTTATGCGTTATGGGTTATGCGTTATGTGTTATGCGATATACGTTATGCGTTATGCGTTATGCGTTATGCGTTATGCGTTATGCGTTATGCGTTATGCGTTATGCGTTATGCGTTATGCGTTATGCGTTGTGCGTTATACGTTTGCGTTATGCGTTATGCGTTATACGGTATGCGTTATGCGTTATACGTTATGCGTTATGCGTTATGCGATATGCGTTATGCGTTATGCGTTATGCGTTATGCTTTATGCGTTATGCGTTATGCGTTATGCGTTATGCTTTATGCGTTATGCTTTATGCGTTATGCGTGATCCGTTATGCGTTAGGCGTTATGCGTTATGCGTTATCGTTATGCGTTATGCCTTATGCGTTATGCGTTATGGGTTATGCGTTATGTGTTATGCGATATACGTTATGCGTTATGCGTTATGCGTTATGCGTTATGCGTTATGCGTTATGCGTTATACGTTGTACGTTATGCTTTATGCGTTATGTTTTATGCGATATGCGTTATGCGTTATGCGTTATGCGTTATGCGTGATGCGTTATGCGTAATGCGTTATGCGTTATGTGTTATACTTTATGCGTTATGCGTTATGTGTTATACTTTATGCGTTATGCGTAATGCGTAATGCGTTATGCGTTATGCGTTATGCGTTATGCGTTATGCGTTATGCGTTATGCGTTATGCGTTATGCGTTATGCGTTATGCGTTATGCGTTATGCGTTATGCGTTATGCGTTATGCGTTATGCGTTATGCGTTATGCGTTATTAGTTTGCGTTATGCGTTATGCGTTATGCGTTATGCGTTATGCGTTATGCGTTATGCGTTATACGTTATGCGTTATGCGTTATGCGTGATCCGTTATGTGTTAGGCGATATACGTTTTGCGGTATTCGTCATGCGTTATGCGTTATGCGTTATCCGTTGTTCGTTATGCGTTATGCATTATGCTTTATGCGTTATGCGTTATGAGTTACACGTTATGCGTTATTCGATATGCGTTATGCGTTATGCGTTATGCGTTATGCGTGATCCGTTATGCGTTAAGCATTATGCGTTTTGCTGTATTCGTTATGCGTTGTGCGTTATACGTTTGCGTTATGCGTCATGCGTGATGCGTTATGCGTTATACGGTATGCGTTATGCGTTATACGTTATGCGGTATGCGTTATGCTTTATGCGTTATGCGTGATCCGTTATGCGTTAAGCATTATGCGTTTTGCTGTATTCGTTATGCGTTGTGCGTTATACGTTATGAGTTATGCGTTATGCGTTATGCGATATGCGTCATGCATCAAGCCTTATGCGGTAACGTTATGCGTTATGCGTTTTGCGTTATACGTTATGCAATATGCGTAATGCGTTATGCGTTATGTGTTATACTTTATGCGTTATGTGTTATACTTTATGCGTTATGCGTAATGCGTTATGCGTTATGCGTTATGCGTTATGCGTTATGCGTTATGCGTTATGCGTTATGCGTTATGGGTTGTGCGTTATGTGTTATGCGATATGCGTTATGCGTTATGCGTTATGCGTTATGCGTTATGCATTATGCGTTATGCGTTATGCGTTATGCGTTATGCGTTATGCGTTATGCGTTATGCGATATGCGTTATGCGTTATGCGTTATGCGTTATGCGTTATGCGTTATGCGTTATGCGTTATGCGTTATGCGTTATGCGTTATGCGTTATGCGTTATGCGTTATGCGTTATGCGTTATGCGTTGTGCGTTATGTGTTATGCGATATACGTTATGCGTTATGCGTTATGCGTTATGCGTTATGCGTTATGCGTTATACGTTGTACGTTATGCGTGATGCGTTATGTTTTATGCGATATGCGTTATGCGTTATGCGTTATGCGTGATGCGTTATGCGTAATGCGTTATGCGTTATGTGTTATACTTTATGCGTTATGCGTAATGCGTTATGCGTTATGCGTTATGCGTTATGCGTTATGCGTTATGCGTTATGCGTTATGCGTTATGCGTTATGCGTTATGCGTTATGCGTTATGCGTTATGCGTTATGCGTTATGCGTTATGCGTTATGCGTTATGCGTTATGCGTTATGCGTTATGCGTTATGCGTTATGCGTTATGCGTTATGCGTTATGCGTTATGCGTTATGAGTTATGCGTTATGCGTTATGCGTTATGCGTTATGCGTTATGCGTTATGCGTTATGCGTTATGCGTTATGCGTTATGCGTTGTGCGTTATAAGTTTGCGTTATGCGTTATGCGTTATGCTTTATGCGTTATGCGTTATGCGTTATGCGTTATGCGTTATGCGTTATGCGTTATGCGTTGTGCGTTATGCGTTATGCGTTATGCATTATGCGTTATGCGTTATGCGTTATACGTTATGAGTTATGCGTTATGCGTTATGCGATATGCGTCATGCATCAAGCCTTATGCGGTAACGTTATGCGTTATGTTTTGCGTTATACGTTATGCAATATGCGTAATGCGTTATGCGTTATGTGTTATACTTTATGCGTTATGTGTTATACTTTATGCGTTATGCGTAATGCGTTATGCGTTATGTGTTATGCGTTATGCGTTATGCGTTATGCGTTATGCGTTATGCGTTATGCGTTATGGGTTGTGCGTTATGTGTTATGCGATATGCGTTATGCGTTATGCGTTATGCGTTATGCGTTATGCGTTATGCGTTATGCGTTATGCGTTATGCGTTATGCGTTATGCGTTATGCGTTATGCGTTATGCGTTATGCGTTATGCGTTATGCGTTATGCGTTATGCGTTATGCGTTATGCGTTATGCGTTATGCGTTATGCGTTATGCGTTATGCGTTATGCGTTATGCGTTATGCGTTATGCGTTATGCGTTATGCGTTATGCGTTATGCGTTATGCGTTATGCGTTATGCGTTATGCGTTATGCGTTATGCGTTATGCGTTATGCGTTATGCGTTATGCGTTATGCGTTATGCGTTATGCGTTATGCGTTATACGTTATGCGTTGTGCGTTATAAGTTTGCGTTATGCGTTATGCGTTATGCGTTATGCTTCATGCGTTATGTTTTATGCGATATGCGTTATGCGTTATGCGTTATGCGTGATGCGTTATGCGTAATGCGTTATGCGTTATGTGTTATACTTTATGCGTTATGCGTAATGCGTTATGCGTTATGCGTTATGCGTTATGCGTTATGCGTTATGCGTTATGCGTTATGCGTTATGCGTTATGCGTTATGCGTTATGCGTTATGCGTTATGCGTTATGCGTTATGCGTTATGCGTTATGCGTTATGCGTTATGCGTTATGCGTTATGCGTTATGCGTTATGCGTTATGCGTTATGCGTTATGCGTTATGCGTTATGAGTTATGCGTTATGCGTTATGCGTTATGCGTTATGCGTTATGCGTTATGCGTTATGCGTTATGCGTTATGCGTTATGCGTTGTGCGTTATAAGTTTGCGTTATGCGTTATGCGTTATGCTTTATGCGTTATGCGTTATGCGTTATGCGTTATGCGTTATGCGTTATGCGTTATGCGTTGTGCGTTATGCGTTATGCGTTATGCGTTATGCGTTATGCGTTATGCGTTATACGTTATGAGTTATGCGTTATGCGTTATGCGATATGCGTCATGCATCAAGCCTTATGCGGTAACGTTATGCGTTATGTTTTGCGTTATACGTTATGCAATATGCGTAATGCGTTATGCGTTATGTGTTATACTTTATGCGTTATGTGTTATACTTTATGCGTTATGCGTAATGCGTTATGCGTTATGTGTTATGCGTTATGCGTTATGCGTTATGCGTTATGCGTTATGCGTTATGCGTTATGCGTTGTGCGTTATGTGTTATGCGATATGCGTTATGCGTTATGCGTTATGCGTTATGCGTTATGCGTTATGCGTTATGCGTTATGCGTTATGCGTTATGCGTTATGCGTTATGCGTTATGCGTTATGCGTTATGCGTTATGCGTTATGCGTTATGCGTTATGCGTTATGCGTTATGCGTTATGCGTTATGCGTTATGCGTTATGCGTTATGCGTTATGCGTTATGCGTTATGCGTTATGCGTTATGCGTTATGCGTTATGCGTTATGCGTTATGCGTTATGCGTTATGCGTTATGCGTTATGCGTTATGCGTTATGCGTTATGCGTTATGCGTTATGCGTTATGCGTTATACGTTATGCGTTGTGCGTTATAAGTTTGCGTTATGCGTTATGCGTTATGCGTTATGCTTCATGCGTTATGCGTTATGCGTTATGCGTTATGCGTTATGCGTTATACGTTATGAGTTATGCGTTATGCGTTATGCGATATGTGTCATTCATCAAGCCTTATGCGTTATGCGTTATGCGTTATGCGTTATGCGTTATGCGTTATGCGTTATGCGTTATGCGTTATGCGTTATGCGTTATGCGTTATGCGTTATGCGTTATGCGTTATGCGTTATGCGTTATGCGTTATGCGTTATGCGTTATGCGTTATGCGTTATGCGTTATGCGTTATGCGTTATGCGTTATGCGTTATGCGTTATGCGTTATGCGTTATGCGTTATGCGTTATACGTTATGCGTTGTGCGTTATAAGTTTGCGTTATGCGTTATGCGTTATGCGTTATGCTTCATGCGTTATGTTTTATGCGATATGCGTTATGCGTTATGCGTTATGCGTGATGCGTTATGCGTAATGCGTTATGCGTTATGTGTTATACTTTATGCGTTATGCGTAATGCGTTATGCGTTATGCGTTATGCGTTATGCGTTATGCGTTATGCGTTATGCGTTATGCGTTATGCGTTATGCGTTATGCGTTATGCGTTATGCGTTATGCGTTATGCGTTATGCGTTATGCGTTATGCGTTATGCGTTATGCGTTATGCGTTATGCGTTATGCGTTATGCGTTATGCGTTATGCGTTATGCGTTATGAGTTATGCGTTATGCGTTATGCGTTATGCGTTATGCGTTATGCGTTATGCGTTATGCGTTATGCGTTATGCGTTATGCGTTGTGCGTTATAAGTTTGCGTTATGCGTTATGCGTTATGCTTTATGCGTTATGCGTTATGCGTTATGCGTTATGCGTTATGCGTTATGCGTTATGCGTTATGCGTTGTGCGTTATGCGTTATGCGTTATGCATTATGCGTTATGCGTTATGCGTTATACGTTATGAGTTATGCGTTATGCGTTATGCGATATGCGTCATGCATCAAGCCTTATGCGGTAACGTTATGCGTTATGTTTTGCGTTATACGTTATGCAATATGCGTAATGCGTTATGCGTTATGTGTTATACTTTATGCGTTATGTGTTATACTTTATGCGTTATGCGTAATGCGTTATGCGTTATGTGTTATGCGTTATGCGTTATGCGTTATGCGTTATGCGTTATGCGTTATGCGTTATGGGTTGTGCGTTATGTGTTATGCGATATGCGTTATGCGTTATGCGTTATGCGTTATGCGTTATGCGTTATGCGTTATGCGTTATGCGTTATGCGTTATGCGTTATGCGTTATGCGTTATGCGTTATGCGTTATGCGATATGCGTTATGCGTTATGCGTTATGCGTTATGCGTTATGCGTTATGCGTTATGCGTTATGCGTTATGCGTTATGCGTTATGCGTTATGCGTTATGCGTTATGCGTTATGCGTTATGCGTTATGCGTTATGCGTTATGCGTTATGCGTTATGCGTTATGCGTTATGCGTTATGCGTTATGCGTTATGCGTTATGCGTTATGCGTTATGCGTTATGCGTTATACGTTATGCGTTGTGCGTTATAAGTTTGCGTTATGCGTTATGCGTTATGCGTTATGCTTCATGCGTTATGCGTTATGCGTTATGCGTTATGCGTTATGCGTTATGCGTTATGCATTATGCGTTATGCGTTATGCGTTATGCGTTATACGTTATGAGTTATGCGTTATGCGTTATGCGATATGTGTCATTCATCAAGCCTTATGCGGTAACGTTATGCGTTATGCGTTTTGCGTTATACGTTATGCAATATGCGTAATGCGTTATGCGTTATGTGTTATACTTTATGCGTTATGTGTTATACTTTATGCGTTATGCGTAATGCGTTATGCGTTATGCGTTATGCGTTATGCGTTATGCGTTATGCGTTATGCGTTATGCCTTATGCCTTATGCGTTATGCGTTATGCGTTATGCGTTATGCGTTATGCGTTATGCGTTATACGTTATGCGTTATGCGTTATGCGTTATGCGTTATGCGTTATGCGTTATGCGTTATGCGTTATGCGTTATGCGTTATGCGTTATGCGTAGTGCGTTGTGCGTTATGCGTTATGCGTTATGCGTTATGCGTTATGCGTTATGCGTTATGCGTTATGCGTTATGCGTTATGCGTTATGCGTTATGCGTTATGCGTTATGCGTTATGCGTTATGCGTTATGCGTTATGCGTTATGCGTTATGCGTTATGCGTTATGCGTTATGCGTTATGCGTTATGCGTTATGCGTTATGCGTTGTGCGTTATGTGTTATGCGATATACGTTATGCGTTATGCGTTATGCGTTATGCGTTATGCGTTATGCGTTATGCGTTATACGTTGTACGTTATGTGTGATGCGTTATGTTTTATGCGATATGCGTTATGCGTTATGCGTTATGCGTTATGCGTTATGCGTTATGCGTTATGCGTTATGCGTTATGCGTTATGCGTTGTGCGTTATAAGTTTGCGTTATGCGTTATGCGTTATGCGTTATGCTTTATGCGTTATGCGTTATGCGTTATGCGTTATGCGTTATGCGTTATGCGTTATGCGTTATGCGTTATGCGATATGCGTTATGCGTTATGCGTTATGCGTTATGCGTTATGCGTTATACGTTATGAGTTATGCGTTATGCGTTATGCGATATGCGTCATGCATCAAGCCTTATGCGGTAACGTTATGCGTTATGCGTTTTGCGTTATACGTTATGCAATATGCGTAATGCGTTATGCGTTATGTGTTATACTTTATGCGTTATGCGTTATGTGTTATACTTTATGCGTTATGCGTAATGCGTTATGCGTAATGCGTTATGCGTTATGCGTTATGCGTTATGCTTTATGCGTTATGCGTTATGCGTTATGCGTTATGCGTTATGCGTTATGCGTTATGCGTTATGCGTTATGCGTTATGTGTTATGCGTCATGCGTTATGCGTTATGCATTTTGCATTATGCGCCATGCGTTATGCGTTGTGCATTATGCGTTGTGCGTTATACGTTTGCGTTGTGCGTTATGCGTTATGCGTTATGTGTTATGCGTTATGCGTTATGCGTTATGCGTTATGCATTATGCGTTATGCGTTATGCGTTATGCGTTATACGGTATGCGTTATGCGTTATACGTTATGCGTTATGCGGTATGCGATATGCGTTATGCGTTATGCGTTATGCGTTATGCGTTATGCGTTATGCGTTATACGTTATGCGTTATGCGTTATGCGTGATCCGTTATGTGTTAGTCGATATACGTTTTGCGGTATTCGTTATGCGTTATGCGTTATGCGTTATCCGTTGTTCGTTATGCGTTATGCGTTGTGCGTTATACGTTTGCGTTATGCGTTAGGCGTTATGCGTTATGCGTTAACGTTATGCGTTATGCCTTATGCGTTATGCGTTATGGGTTATGCGTTATGTGTTATGCGATATATGTTATGCGTTATGCGTTATGCGTTATACGTTGTACGTTATGCTTTATGCGTTATGTTTTATGCTTTATGCGTTATGTTTTATGCGATATGCGTTATGCGTTATGCGTTATGCGTTATGCGTTATGCGTTATGCGTTATGCGTTATGCGTTATGCGTTATACGGTATGCGTTATGCGTTATGCGTTATGCGTTATGCGTTATGCGTTATGCGTTATGCGTTATGCGTTATGCGTTATGCGTTATGCGTTATGCGTTATGCGTTATGCGTTATGCGTTATGCGTTATGCGTTATGCGTTATGCGTTATGCGTTATGCGTTATGCGTTATGCGTTATGCGTTATGCGTTATGCGTTATGCGTTATGCATTATGCGTTATGCGTTATGCGTTATGCGTTATACGTTATGAGTTATGCGTTATGCGTTATGCGATATGCGTCATGCATCAAGCCTTATGCGGTAACGTTATGCGTTATGCGTTTTGCGTTATACGTTATGCAATATGCGTAATGCGTTATGCGTTATGTGTTATACTTTATGCGTTATGCGTTATGTGTTATACTTTATGCGTTATGCGTAATGCGTTATGCGTTATGCGTTATGCGTTATGCGTTATGCGTTATGCGTTATGCGTTATGCGTTATGGGTTATGCGTTATGTGTTATGCGATATGCGTTATGCGTTATGCGTTATGCGTTATGCGTTAGGCGTAATGCGTTATGCGTTGTGCGTTATACGTTTGCGTTATGCGTAATGCGTTATGCGTTATACGGTATGCGTTATGCGTTATACGTTATGCGTTATGCGTTATGCGTTATGCGATATGCGTTATGCGTTATGCGGTATGCGTTATGCTTTACGCGTTATGCGTTATGCGTTATGCGTTATGCTTTATGCGTTATGCTTTATGCGTTATGCGTGATCCGTTATGCGTTAGGCGTTATGCGTTATGCGTTAACGTTATGCGTTATGCCTTATGCGTTATGCGTTATGGGTTATGCGTTATGTGTTATGCGATATACGTTATGCGTTATGCGTTATGCGTTATGCGTTATGCGTTATGCGTTATGCGTTATACGTTGTACGTTATGCGTGATGCGTTATGTTTTATGCGATATGCGTTATGCGTAATGCGTTATGCGTTATGCGTTATGCGTTATGCATTATGCTTTATGCGTTATGCGTTATGAGTTACACGTTATGCGTTATTCGATATGCGTTATGCGTTATGCGTTATGCGTTATGCGTTATGCGTGATCCGTTATGCGTTCAGCATTATGCGTTTTACTGTATTCGTTATGCGTTGTGCGTTATACGTTTGCGTTATGCGTCATGCGTTATGCGTTATGCGTTATACGGTATGCGTTATGCGTTATACGTTATGCGGTATGCGTTATGCTTTATGCGTTATGCGTTATGCGTAATGCGTTATGCGTTATGCGTTATGCGTTATGCGTTATGCGTTATGCGTTATGGGTTATGCGTTATGTGTTATGCGATATGCGTTATGCGTTATGCGTTATGCGTTATGCGTTATGCGTTATGCGTTATGCGTTATGCGTTATGCGTTGTGCGTTATACGTTTGCGTTATGCGTAATGCGTTATGCGTTATACGGTATGCGTTATGCGTTATACGTTATGCGTTATGCTTTATGCGTTATGCTTTATGCGTTATGCGTGATCCGTTACGCGTTAGGCGTTATGCGTTATGCGTTAACGTTATGCGTTATGCCTTATGCGTTATGCGTTATGGGTTATGCGTTATGTGTTATGCGATATACGTTATGCGTTATGCGTTATGCGTTATGCGTTATGCGTTATGCGTTATGCGTTATGCGTTATGCGTTATACGTTGTACGTTATGCGTGATGCGTTATGTTTTATGCGATATGCGTTATGCGTTATGCGTTATGCGTTATGCGTTATGCGTGATGCGTTATGCGTAATGCGTTATGCGTTATGTGTTATACTTTATGCGTTATGCGTAATGCGTTATGCGTTATGCGTTATGCGTTATGCATTATGCTTTATGCGTTATGCGTTATGAGTTACACGTTATGCGTTATTCGATATGCGTTATGCGTTATGCGTTATGCGTTATGCGTTATGCGTTATGCGTTATGCGTGATCCGTTATGCGTTATGCGTTATGTGTTATACTTTATGCGTTATGCGTAATGCGTTATGCGTTATGCGTTATGCGTTATGCGTTATGCGTTATGGGTTATGCGTTATGTGTTATGCGATATGCGTTATGCGTTATGCGTTATGCGTTATGCGTTATGCGTTATGCGTTGTGCGTTATACGTTTGCGTTATGCGTAATGCGTTATGCGTTATACGGTATGCGTTATGCGTTATACGTTATGCGTTATGCGTTATGCGTTATGCGTTATGCGATATGCGTTATGCGTTATGCGGTATGCGTTATGCTTTACGCGTTATGCGTTATGCGTTATACGGTATGCGATATGCGTTATGCGTTATGCGTTATGCGTTATGCGTTATGCGTTATGCGTTATGCGTTATGCGTTATGCGTTATGCGTTATGCGATATGCGTTATGCGTTATGCGTTATGCGTTATGCTTTATGCGTTATGCGTTATGCGTTATGCGTTATGCTTTATGCGTTATGCTTTATGCGTTATGCGTGATCCGTTATGCGTTAGGCGTTATGCGTTATGCGTTATCGTTATGCGTTATGCCTTATGCGTTATGCGTTATGGGTTATGCGTTATGTGTTAGGCGATATACGTTATGCGTTATGCGTTATGCGTTATGCGTTATGCGTTATGCGTTATACGTTGTACGTTATGCTTTATGCGTTATGTTTTATGCGATATGCGTTATGCGTTATGCGTTATGCGTTATGCGTTATGCGTGATGCGTTATGCGTAATGCGTTATGCGTTATGTGTTATACTTTATGCGTTATGCGTTATGTGTTATACTTTATGCGTTATGCGTAATGCGTTATGCGTTATGCATTATGCGTTATGCGTTATGCGTTATGTGTTATGCGTTATGCGTTATGCGTTATGCGTTATGCGTTATGCGTTATGCGTTATGCGTTATGCGTTGTGCGTTATTAGTTTGCGTTATGCGTTATGCGTTATGAGTTATGCTTTATGCGTTATGCGTTATGCGTTATGCGTTATACGTTATGCGTTAGGCGTTATGCGTGATCCGTTATGTGTTAGGCGATATACGTTTTGCGGTATTCGTTATGCGTTATGCGTTATGCGTTATCCGTTGTTCGTTATGCGTTATGCATTATGCTTTATGCGTTATGCGTTATGAGTTACACGTTATGCGTTATTCGATATGCGTTATGCGTTATGCGTTATGCGTTATGCGTTATGCGTGATCCGTTATGCGTTAAGCATTATGCGTTTTGCTGTATTCGTTATGCGTTGTGCGTTATACGTTTGCGTTATGCGTCATGCGTTATGCGTTATGCGTTATACGGTATGCGTTATGCGTTATACGTTATGCGGTATGCGTTATGCTTTATGCGTTATGCGTGATCCGTTATGCGTTAAGCACTATGCGTTTTGCTCTATTCGTTATGCGTTGTGCGTTATAAGTTTGCGTTATGCGTTATGCGTTATGCGTTATACGGTATGCGTTATGCGTTATACGTTATGCGTTATGCGTTATGCGATATGCGTTATGCGTTATGCGTTATGCGTTATGCGTTATGCGTGATCCGTTATGCGTTAAGCATTATGCGTTTTACTGTATTCGTTATGCGTTGTGCGTTATACGTTTGCGTTTTGCGTTATACGTTATGCAATATGCGTAATGCGTTATGCGTTATGTGTTATACTTTATGCGTTATGCGTTATGCGATATGCGTTATGCGTTATGCGTTATGCGTTATGCTTTATGCGTTATGCGTTATGCGTTATGCGTTATGCTTTATGCGTTATGCTTTATGCGTTATGCGTGATCCGTTATGCGTTAGGCGTTATGCGTTATGCGTTATCGTTATGCGTTATGCCTTATGCGTTATGCGTTATGGGTTATGCGTTATGTGTTAGGCGATATACGTTATGCGTTATGCGTTATGCGTTATGCGTTATGCGTTATACGTTGTACGTTATGCTTTATGCGTTATGTTTTATGCGATATGCGTTATGCGTTATGCGTTATGCGTTATGCGTTATGCGTGATGCGTTATGCGTAATGCGTTATGCGTTATGTGTTATACTTTATGCGTTATGCGTTATGTGTTATACTTTATGCGTTATGCGTAATGCGTTATGCGTTATGCGTTATGCGTTATGCGTTATGCGTTATGCGTTATGCGTTATGCGTTATGCGTTATGCGTTATGCGTTATGCGTTATGCGTTATGCGTTGTGCGTTATTAGTTTGCGTTATGCGTTATGCGTTATGCGTTATGCTTTATGCGTTATGCGTTATGCGTTATACGTTATGCGTTAGGCGTTATGCGTGATCCGTTATGTGTTAGGCGATATACGTTTTGCGGTATTCGTTATGCTTTACGCGTTATGCGTTATGCGTTATACGGTATGCGTTATGCGTTATGCGTTATGCGTTATGCGTTATGCGTTATGCGTTATGCGTTATGCGTTATGCGTTATGCGTTATGCGTTATGCGTTATGCGATATGCGTTATGCGTTATGCGTTATGCGTTATGCTTTATGCGTTATGCGTTATGCGTTATGCGTTATGCTTTATGCGTTATGCTTTATGCGTTATGCGTGATCCGTTATGCGTTAGGCGTTATGCGTTATGCGTTATCGTTATGCGTTATGCCTTATGCGTTATGCGTTATGGGTTATGCGTTATGTGTTAGGCGATATACGTTATGCGTTATGCGTTATGCGTTATGCGTTATGTGTTATACTTTATGCGTTATGCGTTATGTGTTATACTTTATGCGTTATGCGTAATGCGTTATGCGTTATGCGTTATGCGTTATGCGTTATGCGTTATGCGTTATGCGTTATGCGTTATGCGTTATGCGTTATGCGTTATGTGTTATGCGTTGTGCGTTATTAGTTTGCGTTATGCGTTATACGGTATGCGTTATGCGTTATACGTTATGCGGTATGCGTTATGCTTTATGCGTTATGCGTGATCCGTTATGCGTTAAGCATTATGCGTTTTGCTCTATTCGTTATGCGTTGTGCGTTATAAGTTTGCGTTATGCGTTATGCGTTATGCGTTATACGGTATGCGTTATGCGTTATACGTTATGCGTTATGCGTTATGCGATATGCGTTATGCGTTATGCGTTATGCGTTATGCTTTATGCGTTATGCGTTATGCGTTATGCGTGATCCGTTATGCGTTAGGCGTTATGCGTTATGCGTTAACGTTATGCGTTATGCCTTATGCGTTATGCGTTATGGGTTATGCGTTATGTGTTATGCGATATACGTTATGCGTTATGCGTTATGCGTTATGCGTTATGCGTTATACGTTATACGTTGTACGTTATGCGTGATGCGTTATGTTTTATGCGATATGCGTTATGCGTTATGCGTTATGCGTTATGCGTGATGCGTTATGCGTAATGCGTTATGCGTTATGAGTTATACTTTATGCGTTATGCGTTATGCGTTATGCGTTATGCGTTATGCGTTATGCGTTATGCGTTATGCGTTATGCGTTATGCGTTATGCGTTATGCGTTATGCGTTATGCGTTATGCGTTATGCGTTATGCGTTATGCGTTATGCGTTATGCGTTGTGCGTTATAAGTTTGCGTTATGCGTTATGCGTTATGCGTTATGCTTTATGCGTTATGCGTTATGCGTTATGCGTTATGCGTTATGCGTTATGCGTTATGCGTTATGCGTTATGCGTTATGCGTTATGCGTTATACGTTATGAGTTATGCGTTATGCGTTATGCGATATGCGTCATGCATCAAGCCTTATGCGGTAACGTTATGCGTTATGCGTTTTGCGTTATACGTTATGCAATATGCGTAATGCGTTATGCGTTATGTGTTATACTTTATGCGTTATGCGTTATGTGTTATACTTTATGCGTTATGCGTAATGCGTTATGCGTTATGCGTTATGCGTTATGCGTTATGCTTTATGCGTTATGCGTTATGCGTTATGCGTTATGCGTTATGCGTTATGTGTTATGCGTCATGCGTTATGCGTTATGCATTTTGCATTATGCGCCATGCGTTATGCGTTATGCGTTATGCGTTGTGCATTATGCGTTGTGCGTTATACGTTTGCGTTGTGCGTTATGCGTTATGCGTTATGTGTTATGCGTTATGCGTTATGCGTTATGCGTTATGCATTATGCGTTATGCGTTATGCGTTATGCGTTATACGGTATGCGTTATGCGTTATACGTTATGCGTTATGCGGTATGCGATATGCGTTATGCGTTATGCGTTATGCGTTATGCGTTATGCGTTATGCGTTATACGTTATGCGTTATGCGTTATGCGTGATCCGTTATGTGTTAGTCGATATACGTTTTGCGGTATTCGTTATGCGTTATGCGTTATGCGTTATCCGTTGTTCGTTATGCGTTATGCGTTGTGCGTTATACGTTTGCGTTATGCGTTAGGCGTTATGCGTTATGCGTAAACGTTATGCGTTATGCCTTATGCGTTATGCGTTATGGGTTATGCGTTATGTGTTATGCGATATATGTTATGCGTTATACGTTATGCGTTATGCGTTATACGTTGTACGTTATGCTTTATGCGTTATGTTTTATGCGATATGCGTTATGCGTTATGCGTTATGCGTTATGCGTTATGCGTTATGCGTTATGCGTTATGCGTTATACGGTATGCGTTATGCGTTATGCGTTATGCGTTATGCGTTATGCGTTATGCGTTATGCGTTATGCGTTATGCGTTATGCGTTATGCGTTATGCGTTATGCGTTATGCGTTATGCGTTATGCGTTATGCGTTATGCGTTATGCGTTATGCGTTATGCGTTATGCGTTATGCGTTATGCGTTATGCGTTATGCGTTATGCGTTATGCGTTATGCGTTATGCGTTATGCGTTATGCGTTATGCGTTATGCGTTATGCGTTATGCGTTATGCGTTATGCGTTATGCGTTATGCGTTATGCGTTATGCGTTATGCGTTATGCGTTATGCGTTATGCGTTATGCGTTATGCGTTATGCGTTATGCGTTATGCGTTATGCGTTATGCGTTATGCGTTATGCGTTATGCGTTATGCGTTATGCGTTATGCGTTATGCGTTATGCGTTATGCGTTATGCGTTATGCGTTATGCGTTATGCGTTATGCGTTATGCGTTATGCGTTATGCGTTATGCGTTATGCGTTATGCGTTATGTGTTATACTTTATGCGTTATGCGTTATGCTTTATGTGTTATACTTTATGCGTTATGCGTAATGCGTTATGCGTTATGCGTTATGCGTTATGCGTTATGCGTTATGCGTTATGCGTTATGCGTTATGCGTTATGCGTTATGCGTTATGCGTTATGCGTTATGCGTTATGCGTTATGCGTTATGCGTTATGCGTTATGCGTTATGCGTTATGCGTTATGCGTTATGCGTTATACGTTATGCGTTGTGCGTTATAAGTTTGCGTTATGCGTTATGCGTCATGCGTTATGCTTTATGCGTTATGCGCTATGCGTTATGCGTTATGCGTTATGCGTTATGCGTTATGCGTTATGCATTATGCGTTATGCGTTATGCGTTATGCGTTATACGTTATGAGTTATGCGTTATGCGTTATGCGATATGCGTCATGCATCAAGCCTTATGCGGTAACGTTATGCGTTATGCGTTTTGCGTTATACGTTATGCAATATGCGTAATGCGTTATGCGTTATGCGTTATGTGTTATACTTTATGCGTTATGCGTAATGCGTTATGCGTTATGCGTTATGCGTTATGCGTTATGCGTTATGCGTTATGCGTTATGGGTTATGCGTTATGTGTTATGCGATATGCGTTATGCGTTATGCGTTATGCGTTATGCGTTAGGCGTTATGCGTTATGCGTTGTGCGTTATACGTTTGCGTTATGCGTAATGCGTTATGCGTTATACGGTATGACTTATGCGTTATTCGTTATGCGTTATGCGTTATGCGTTATGCGATATGCGTTATGCGTTATGCGGTATGCGTTATGCTTTACGCGTTATGCGTTATGCGTTATGCGTTATGCTTTATGCGTTATGCTTTATGCGTTATGCGTGATCCGTTATGCGTTAGGCGTTATGCGTTATGCGTTAACGTTATGCGTTATGCCTTATGCGTTATGCGTTATGGGTTATGCGTTATGTGTTATGCGATATACGTTATGCGTTATGCGTTATGCGTTATGCGTTATGCGTTATGCGTTATGCGTTATGCGTTATACGTTGTACGTTATGCGTGATGCGTTATGTTTTATGCGATATGCGTTATGCGTTATGCGTTATGCGTTATGCGTTATGCGTGATGCGTTATGCGTAATGCGTTATGCGTTATGTGTTATACTTTATGCGTTATGCGTAATGCGTTATGCGTTATGCGTTATGCGTTATGCATTATGCTTTATGCGTTATGCGTTATGAGTTACACGTTATGCGTTATTCGATATGCGTTATGCGTTATGCGTTATGCGTTATGCGTTATGCGTTATGCGTTATGCGTTATGCGTTATGCGTTATGCGTTATGCGTTATGCGTTATGCGTTATGCGATATGCGTCATGCATCAAGCCTTATGCGGTAACGTTATGCGTTATGCGTTTTGCGTTATACGTTATGCAATATGCGTAATGCGTTATGCGTTATGTGTTATACTTTATGCGTTATGCGTTATGTGTTATACTTTATGCGTTATGCGTAATGCGTTATGCGTTATGCGTTATGCGTTATGCGTTATGCTTTATGCGTTATGCGTTATGCGTTATGCGTTATGCGTTATGCGTTATGTGTTATGCGTCATGCGTTATGCGTTATGCATTTTGCATTATGCGCCATGCGTTATGCGTTATGCGTTAGGCGTTATGCGTTATGCGTTAACGTTATGCGTTATGCCTTATGCGTTATGCGTTATGGGTTATGCGTTATGTGTTATGCGATATACGTTATGCGTTATGCGTTATGCGTTATGCGTTATGCGTTATGCGTTATGCGTTATACGTTGTACGTTATGCGTGATGCGTTATGTTTTATGCGATATGCGTTGTGCGTTATGCGTTATGCGTTATGCGTTATGCGTTATGCGTTATGCGTTATGCGTTATGCATTATGCGTTATGCGTTATGCGTTATGCGTTATACGGTATGCGTTATGCGTTATACGTTATGCGTTATGCGGTATGCGATATGCGTTATGCGTTATGCGTTATGCGTTATGCGTTATGCGTTATGCGTTATACGTTATGCGTTATGCGTTATGCGTGATCCGTTATGTGTTAGTCGATATACGTTTTGCGGTATTCGTTATGCGTTATGCGTTATGCGTTATCCGTTGTTCGTTATGCGTTATGCGATATGCGTTATGCGTTATGCGTTATGCGTTATGCGTTATGCGTTATGCGTTATACGGTATGCGTTATGCGTTATACGTTATGCGTTATGCGGTATGCGATATGCGTTATGCGTTATGCGTTATGCGTTATGCGTTATGCGTTATGCGTTATACGTTATGCGTTATGCGTTATGCGTGATCCGTTATGTGTTAGTCGATATACGTTTTGCGGTATTCGTTATGCGTTATGCGTTATGCGTTATCCGTTGTTCGTTATGCGTTATGCGTTGTGCGTTATACGTTTGCGTTATGCGTTAGGCGTTATGCGTTATGCGTTAACGTTATGCGTTATGCCTTATGCGTTATGCGTTATGGGTTATGCGTTATGTGTTATGCGATATATGTTATGCGTTATGCGTTATGCGTTATGCGTTATACGTTGTACGTTATGCTTTATGCGTTATGTTTTATGCGATATGCGTTATGCGTTATGCGTTATGCGTTATGCGTTATGCGTTATGCGTTATGCGTTATGCGTTATGCGTTATGCGTTATGCGTTATACGGTATGCGTTATGCGTTATGCGTTATGCGTTATGCGTTATGCGTTATGCGTTATGCGTTATGCGTTATGCGTTATGCGTTATGCGTTATGCGTTATGCGTTATGCGTTATGCGTTATGCGTTATGCGTTATGCGTTATGCGTTATGCGTTATGCGTTATGCGTTATGCGTTATGCGTTATGCGTTATGCGTTATGCGTTATGCGTTATGCGTTATGCGTTATGCGTTATGCGTTATGCGTTATGCGTTATGCGTTATGCGTTATGCGTTATGCGTTATGCGTTATGCGTTATGCGTTATGCGTTATGCGTTATGCGTTATGCGTTATGCGTTATGCGTTATGCGTTATGCGTTATGCGTTATGTGTTATACTTTATGCGTTATGCGTTATGCTTTATGTGTTATACTTTATGCGTTATGCGTAATGCGTTATGCGTTATGCGTTATGCGTTATGCGTTATGCGTTATGCGTTATGCGTTATGCGTTATGCGTTATGCGTTATGCGTTATGCGTTATGCGTTATGCGTTATGCGTTATGCGTTATGCGTTATGCGTTATGCGTTATGCGTTATGCGTTATGCGTTATGCGTTATGCGTTATACGTTATGCGTTGTGCGTTATAAGTTTGCGTTATGCGTTATGCGTCATGCGTTATGCTTTATGCGTTATACGCTATGCGTTATGCGTTATGCGTTATGCGTTATGCGTTATGCGTTATGCATTATGCGTTATGCGTTATGCGTTATGCGTTATACGTTATGAGTTATGCGTTATGCGTTATGCGATATGCGTCATGCATCAAGCCTTATGCGGTAACGTTATGCGTTATGCGTTATGCGTTATGCGTTAGGCGTTATGCGTTATGCGTTGTGCGTTATACGTTTGCGTTATGCGTAATGCGTTATGCGTTATACGGTATGACTTATGCGTTATACGTTATGCGTTATGCGTTATGCGTTATGCGATATGCGTTATGCGTTATGCGGTATGCGTTATGCTTTACGCGTTATGCGTTATGCGTTATGCGTTATGCTTTATGCGTTATGCTTTATGCGTTATGCGTGATCCGTTATGCGTTAGGCGTTATGCGTTATGCGTTAACGTTATGCGTTATGCCTTATGCGTTATGCGTTATGGGTTATGCGTTATGTGTTATGCGATATACGTTATGCGTTATGCGTTATGCGTTATGCGTTATGCGTTATGCGTTATGCGTTATACGTTGTACGTTATGCGTGATGCGTTATGTTTTATGCGATATGCGTTATGCGTTATGCGTTATGCGTTATGCGTTATGCGTGATGCGTTATGCGTAATGCGTTATGCGTTATGTGTTATACTTTATGCGTTATGCGTAATGCGTTATGCGTTATGCGTTATGCGTTATGCATTATGCTTTATGCGTTATGCGTTATGAGTTACACGTTATGCGTTATTCGATATGCGTTATGCGTTATGCGTTATGCGTTATGCGTTATGCGTTATGCGTTATGCGTTATGCGTTATGCGTTATGCGTTATGCGTTATGCGTTATGCGTTATGCGATATGCGTCATGCATCAAGCCTTATGCGGTAACGTTATGCGTTATGCGTTTTGCGTTATACGTTATGCAATATGCGTAATGCGTTATGCGTTATGTGTTATACTTTATGCGTTATGCGTTATGTGTTATACTTTATGCGTTATGCGTAATGCGTTATGCGTTATGCGTTATGCGTTATGCGTTATGCTTTATGCGTTATGCGTTATGCGTTATGCGTTATGCGTTATGCGTTATGTGTTATGCGTCATGCGTTATGCGTTATGCATTTTGCATTATGCGCCATGCGTTATGCGTTATGCGTTAGGCGTTATGCGTTATGCGTTAACGTTATGCGTTATGCCTTATGCGTTATGCGTTATGGGTTATGCGTTATGTGTTATGCGATATACGTTATGCGTTATGCGTTATGCGTTATGCGTTATGCGTTATGCGTTATGCGTTATACGTTGTACGTTATGCGTGATGCGTTATGTTTTATGCGATATGCGTTGTGCGTTATGCGTTATGCGTTATGTGTTATGCGTTATGCGTTATGCGTTATGCGTTATGCATTATGCGTTATGCGTTATGCGTTATGCGTTATACGGTATGCGTTATGCGTTATGCGTTATGCGTTATGCGGTATGCGTTATGGGTTATGCGTTATGCGTTATGCGTTATGCGTTATGCGTTATGCGTTATTCGTTATGCGTTATGCGTTATGCGTGATCCGTTATGTGTTAGTCGATATACGTTTTGCGGTATTCGTTATGCGTTATGCGTTATGCGTTATCCGTTGTTCGTTATGCGTTATGCGATATGCGTTATGCGTTATGCATTATGCGTTATGCGTTATGCGTTATGCGTTATACGGTATGCGTTATGCGTTATACGTTATGCATTATGCGGTATGCGATATGCGTTATGCGTTATGCGTTATGCGTTATGCGTTATGCGTTATGCGTTATACGTTATGCGTTATGCGTTATGCGTGATCCGTTATGTGTTAGTCGATATACGTTTTGCGGTATTCGTTATGCGTTATGCGTTATGCGTTATCCGTTGTTCGTTATGCGTTATGCGTTGTGCGTTATACGTTTGCGTTATGCGTTAGGCGTTATGCGTTATGCGTTAACGTTATGCGTTATGCCTTATGCGTTATGCGTTATGGGTTATGCGTTATGTGTTATGCGATATATGTTATGCGTTATGCGTTATGCGTTATGCGTTATACGTTGTACGTTATGCTTTATGCGTTATGTTTTATGCGATATGCGTTATGCGTTATGCGTTATGCGTTATGCGTTATGCGTTATGCGTTATGCGTTATGCGTTATGCGTTATGCGTTATGCGTTATACGGTATGCGTTATGCGTTATGCGTTATGCGTTATGCGTTATGCGTTATGCGTTATGCGTTATGCGTTATGCGTTATGCGTTATGCGTTATGCGTTATGCGTTATGCGTTATGCGTTATGCGTTATGCGTTATGCGTTATGCGTTATGCGTTATGCGTTATGCGTTATGCGTTATGCGTTATGCGTTATGCGTTATGCGTTATGCGTTATGCGTTATGCGTTATGCGTTATGCGTTATGCGTTATGCGTTATGCGTTATGCGTTATGCGTTATGCGTTATGCGTTATGCGTTATGCGTTATGCGTTATGCGTTATGCGTTATGCGTTATGCGTTATGCGTTATGCGTTATGCGTTATGCGTTATGCGTTATGCGTTATGCGTTATGCGTTATGCGTTATGCGTTATGCGTTATGCGTTATGCGTTATGCGTTATGTGTTATACTTTATGCGTTATGCGTTATGCTTTATGTGTTATACTTTATGCGTTATGCGTAATGCGTTATGCGTTATGCGTTATGCGTTATGCGTTATGCATTATGCTTTATGCGTTATGCGTTATGAGTTACACGTTATGCGTTATTCGATATGCGTTATGCGTTATGCGTTATGCGTTATGCGTTATGCGTTATGCGTTATGCGTTATGCGTTATGCGTTATGCGTTATGCGTTATGCGTTATGCGTTATGCGATATGCGTCATGCATCAAGCCTTATGCGGTAACGTTATGCGTTATGCGTTTTGCGTTATACGTTATGCAATATGCGTAATGCGTTATGCGTTATGTGTTATACTTTATGCGTTATGCGTTATGTGTTATACTTTATGCGTTATGCGTAATGCGTTATGCGTTATGCGTTATGCGTTATGCGTTATGCTTTATGCGTTATGCGTTATGCGTTATGCGTTATGCGTTATGCGTTATGTGTTATGCGTTATGCGTTATGCGTTATGCATTTTGCATTATGCGCCATGCGTTATGCGTTATGCGTTAGGCGTTATGCGTTATGCGTTAACGTTATGCGTTATGCCTTATGCGTTATGCGTTATGGGTTATGCGTTATGTGTTATGCGATATACGTTATGCGTTATGCGTTATGCGTTATGCGTTATGCGTTATGCGTTATGCGTTATACGTTGTACGTTATGCGTGATGCGTTATGTTTTATGCGATATGCGTTGTGCGTTATGCGTTATGCGTTATGTGTTATGCGTTATGCGTTATGCGTTATGCGTTATGCATTATGCGTTATGCGTTATGCGTTATGCGTTATACGGTATGCGTTATGCGTTATACGTTATGCGTTATGCGTTATGCGTTATGCGTTATGCGTTATGCGTTATGCGTTATGCGTTATGCGTTATGCGTTATACGTTATGCGTTATGCGTTATGCGTGATCCGTTATGTGTTAGTCGATATACGTTTTGCGGTATTCGTTATGCGTTATGCGTTATGCGTTATCCGTTGTTCGTTATGCGTTATGCGATATGCGTTATGCGTTATGCGTTATGCGTTATGCGTTATGCGTTATGCGTTATGCGTTATGCGTTATGCGTTATGCGTTATGCGTTATGCGTTATGCGATATGCGTTATGCGTTATGCGTTATGCGTTATGCGTTATGCGTTATGCGTTATACGTTATGCGTTATGCGTTATGCGTGATCCGTTATGTGTTAGTCGATATACGTTTTGCGGTATTCGTTATGCGTTATGCGTTATGCGTTATCCGTTGTTCGTTATGCGTTATGCGTTGTGCGTTATACGTTTGCGTTATGCGTTAGGCGTTATGCGTTATGCGTTAACGTTATGCGTTATGCCTTATGCGTTATGCGTTATGGGTTATGCGTTATGTGTTATGCGATATATGTTATGCGTTATGCGTTATGCGTTATGCGTTATACGTTGTACGTTATGCTTTATGCGTTATGTTTTATGCGATATGCGTTATGCGTTATGCGTTATGCGTTATGCGTTATGCGTTATGCGTTATGCGTTATGCGTTATGCGTTATGCGTTATGCGTTATACGGTATGCGTTATGCGTTATGCGTTATGCGTTATGCGTTATGCGTTATGCGTTATGCGTTATGCGTTATGCGTTATGCGTTATGCGTTATGCGTTATGCGTTATGCGTTATGCGTTATGCGTTATGCGTTATGCGTTATGCGTTATGCGTTATGCGTTATGCGTTATGCGTTATGCGTTATGCGTTATGCGTTATGCGTTATGCGTTATGCGTTATGCGTTATGCGTTATGCGTTATGCGTTATGCGTTATGCGTTATGCGTTATGCGTTATGCGTTATGCGTTATGCGTTATGCGTTATGCGTTATGCGTTATGCGTTATGCGTTATGCGTTATGCGTTATGCGTTATGCGTTATGCGTTATGCGTTATGCGTTATGCGTTATGCGTTATGCGTTATGCGTTATGTGTTATACTTTATGCGTTATGCGTTATGCTTTATGTGTTATACTTTATGCGTTATGCGTAATGCGTTATGCGTTATGCGTTATGCGTTATGCGTTATGCGTTATGCGTTATGCGTTATGCGTTATGCGTTATGCGTTATGCGTTATGCGTTATGCGTTATGCGTTATGCGTTATGCGTTATGCGTTATGCGTTATGCGTTATGCGTTATGCGTTATGCGTTATACGTTATGCGTTGTGCGTTATAAGTTTGCGTTATGCGTTATGCGTCATGCGTTATGCTTTATGCGTTATACGCTATGCGTTATGCGTTATGCGTTATGCGTTATGCGTTATGCGTTATGCATTATGCGTTATGCGTTATGCGTTATGCGTTATACGTTATGAGTTATGCGTTATGCGTTATGCGATATGCGTCATGCATCAAGCCTTATGCGGTAACGTTATGCGTTATGCGTTTTGCGTTATACGTTATGCAATATGCGTAATGCGTTATGCGTTATGTGTTATACTTTATGCGTTATGCGTTATGCGTTATGCGTTATGCGTTATGCGTTATGCGTTATGCGTTATGCGTTATGCGTTATGCGTTATGCGTTATGGGTTATGCGTTATGTGTTATGCGATATGCGTTATGCGTTATGCGTTATGCGTTATGCGTTAGGCGTTATGCGTTATGCGTTGTGCGTTATGCGTTAGGCGTTATGCGTTATGCGTTGTGCGTTATACGTTTGCGTTATGCGTAATGCGTTATGCGTTATACGGTATGACTTATGCGTTATACGTTATGCGTTATGCGTTATGCGTTATGCGATATGCGTTATGCGTTATGCGGTATGCGTTATGCTTTACGCGTTATGCGTTATGCGTTATGCGTTATGCTTTATGCGTTATGCTTTATGCGTTATGCGTGATCCGTTATGCGTTAGGCGTTATGCGTTATGCGTTAACGTTATGCGTTATGCCTTATGCGTTATGCGTTATGGGTTATGCGTTATGTGTTATGCGATATACGTTATGCGTTATGCGTTATGCGTTATGCGTTATGCGTTATGCGTTATGCGTTATGCGTTATGCGTTATACGTTGTACGTTATGCGTGATGCGTTATGTTTTATGCGATATGCGTTATGCGTTATGCGTTATGCGTTATGCGTTATGCGTGATGCGTTATGCGTAATGCGTTATGCGTTATGTGTTATACTTTATGCGTTATGCGTAATGCGTTATGCGTTATGCGTTATGCGTTATGCATTATGCTTTATGCGTTATGCGTTATGAGTTACACGTTATGCGTTATTCGATATGCGTTATGCGTTATGCGTTATGCGTTATGCGTTATGCGTTATGCGTTATGCGTTATGCGTTATGCGTTATGCGTTATGCGTTATGCGTTATGCGTTATGCGTTATGTGTTATACTTTATGCGTTATGCGTTATGCTTTATGTGTTATACTTTATGCGTTATGCGTAATGCGTTATGCGTTATGCGTTATGCGTTATGCGTTATGCGTTATGCGTTATGCGTTATGCGTTATGCGTTATGCGTTATGCGTTATGCGTTATGCGTTATGCGTTATGCGTTATGCGTTATGCGTTATGCGTTATGCGTTATGCGTTATGCGTTATGCGTTATACGTTATGCGTTGTGCGTTATAAGTTTGCGTTATGCGTTATGCGTCATGCGTTATGCTTTATGCGTTATACGCTATGCGTTATGCGTTATGCGTTATGCGTTATGCGTTATGCGTTATGCATTATGCGTTATGCGTTATGCGTTATGCGTTATACGTTATGAGTTATGCGTTATGCGTTATGCGATATGCGTCATGCATCAAGCCTTATGCGGTAACGTTATGCGTTATGCGTTTTGCGTTATACGTTATGCAATATGCGTAATGCGTTATGCGTTATGTGTTATACTTTATGCGTTATGCGTTATGTGTTATACTCTATGCGTTATGCGTAATGCGTTATGCGTTATGCGTTATGCGTTATGCGTTATGCGTTATGCGTTATGCGTTATGCGTTATGCGTTATGGGTTATGCGTTATGTGTTATGCGATATGCGTTATGCGTTATGCGTTATGCGTTATGCGTTAGGCGTTATGCTTTATGCGTTATGCTTTATGCGTTATGCGTGATCCGTTATGCGTTAGGCGTTATGCGTTATGCGTTAACGTTATGCGTTATGCCTTATGCGTTATGCGTTATGGGTTATGCGTTATGTGTTATGCGATATACGTTATGCGTTATGCGTTATGCGTTATGCGTTATGCGTTATGCGTTATGCGTTATGCGTTATGCGTTATACGTTGTACGTTATGCGTGATGCGTTATGTTTTATGCGATATGCGTTATGCGTTATGCGTTATGCGTTATGCGTTATGCGTGATGCGTTATGCGTAATGCGTTATGCGTTATGTGTTATACTTTATGCGTTATGCGTAATGCGTTATGCGTTATGCGTTATGCGTTATGCATTATGCTTTATGCGTTATGCGTTATGAGTTACACGTTATGCGTTATTCGATATGCGTTATGCGTTATGCGTTATGCGTTATGCGTTATGCGTTATGCGTTATGCGTTATGCGTTATGCGTTATGCGTTATGCGTTATGCGTTATGCGTTATGCGATATGCGTCATGCATCAAGCCTTATGCGGTAACGTTATGCGTAAAGGTTTTGCGATATACGTTATGCAATATGCGTAATGCGTTATGCGTTATGTGTTATACTTTATGCGTTATGCGTTATGTGTTATACTTTATGCGTTATGCGTAATGCGTTATGCGTTATGCGTTATGCGTTATGCGTTATGCGTTATGCTTTATGCGTTATGCGTTATGCGTTATGCGTTATGCGTTATGCGTTATGTGTTATGCGTCATGCGTTATGCGTTATGCATTTTGCATTATGCGCCATGCGTTATGCGTTATGCGTTATGCGTTGTGCATTATGCGTTGTGCGTTATGCGTTATGCATTATGCTTTATGCGTTATGCGTTATGAGTTACACGTTATGCGTTATTCGATATGCGTTATGCGTTATGCGTTATGCGTTATGCGTTATGCGTTATGCGTTATGCGTTATGCGTTATGCGTTATGCGTTATGCGTTATGCGTTATGCGTTATGCGTTATGCGTTATGCGATATGCGTCATGCATCAAGCCTTATGCGGTAACGTTATGCGTTATGCGTTTTGCGTTATACGTTATGCAATATGCGTAATGCGTTATGCGTTATGTGTTATACTTTATGCGTTATGCGTTATGTGTTATACTTTATGCGTTATGCGTAATGCGTTATGCGTTATGCGTTATGCGTTATGCGTTATGCGTTATGCTTTATGCGTTATGCGTTATGCGTTATGCGTTATGCGTTATGCGTTATGTGTTATGCGTCATGCGTTATGCGTTATGCATTTTGCATTATGCGCCATGCGTTATGCGTTATGCGTTAGGCGTTATGCGTTATGCGTTAACGTTATGCGTTATGCCTTATGCGTTATGCGTTATGGGTTATGCGTTATGTGTGATGCGATATACGTTATGCGTTATGCGTTATGCGTTATGCGTTATGCGTTATGCGTTATGCGTTATACGTTGTACGTTATGCGTGATGCGTTATGTTTTATGCGATATGCGTTATGCGTTATGGGTTATGCGTTATGTGTTATGCGATATACGTTATGCGTTATGCGTTATGCGTTATGCGTTATGCGTTATGCGTTATGCGTTATGCGTTATGCGTTATACGTTGTACGTTATGCGTGATGCGTTATGTTTTATGCGATATGCGTTATGCGTTATGCGTTATGCGTTATGCGTTATGCGTGATGCGTTATGCGTAATGCGTTATGCGTTATGTGTTATACTTTATGCGTTATGCGTAATGCGTTATGCGTTATGCGTTATGCGTTATGCGTTATGCTTTATGCGTTATGCGTTATGAGTTACACGTTATGCGTTATTCGATATGCGTTATGCGTTATGCGTTATGCGTTATGCGTTATGCGTTATGCGTTATGCGTTATGCGTTATGCGTTATGCGTTATGCGTTATGCGTTATGCGTTATGCGTTATGCGATATGCGTCATGCATCAAGCCTTATGCGGTAACGTTATGCGTAAAGGTTTTGCGATATACGTTATGCAATATGCGTAATGCGTTATGCGTTATGTGTTATACTTTATGCGTTATGCGTTATGTGTTATACTTTATGCGTTATGCGTAATGCGTTATGCGTTATGCGTTATGCGTTATGCGTTATGCGTTATGCTTTATGCGTTATGCGTTATGCGTAATGCGTTATGCGTTATGCGTTATGTGTTATGCGTCATGCGTTATGCGTTATGCATTTTGCATTATGCGCCATGCGTTATGCGTTATGCGTTATGCGTTGTGCATTATGCGTTGTGCGTTATGCGTTATGCATTATGCTTTATGCGTTATGCGTTATGAGTTACACGTTATGCGTTATTCGATATGCGTTATGCGTTATGCGTTATGCGTTATGCGTTATGCGTTATGCGTTATGCGTTATGCGTTATGCGTTATGCGTTATGCGTTATGCGTTATGCGTTATGCGATATGCGTCATGCATCAAGCCTTATGCGGTAACGTTATGCGTTATGCGTTTTGCGTTATACGTTATGCAATATGCGTAATGCGTTATGCGTTATGTGTTATACTTTATGCGTTATGCGTTATGTGTTATACTTTATGCGTTATGCGTAATGCGTTATGCGTTATGCGTTATGCGTTATGCGTTATGCGTTATGCTTTATGCGTTATGCGTTATGCGTTATGCGTTATGCGTTATGCGTTATGTGTTATGCGTCATGCGTTATGCGTTATGCATTTTGCATTATGCGCCATGCGTTATGCGTTATGCGTTAGGCGTTATGCGTTATGCGTTAACGTTATGCGTTATGCCTTATGCGTTATGCGTTATGGGTTATGCGTTATGTGTTATGCGATATACGTTATGCGTTATGCGTTATGCGTTATGCGTTATGCGTTATGCGTTATGCGTTATACGTTGTACGTTATGCGTGATGCGTTATGTTTTATGCGATATGCGTTGTGCGTTATGCGTTATGCGTTATGCGTTATCCGTTGTTCGTTATGCGTTATGCGATATGCGTTATGCGTTATGCATTATGCGTTATGCGTTATGCGTTATGCGTTATACGGTATGCGTTATGCGTTATACGTTATGCGTTATGCGGTATGCGATATGCGTTATGCGTTATGCGTTATGCGTTATGCGTTATGCGTTATGCGTTATACGTTATGCGTTATGCGTTATGCGTGATCCGTTATGTGTTAGTCGATATACGTTTTGCGGTATTCGTTATGCGTTATGCGTTATGCGTTATCCGTTGTTCGTTATGCGTTATGCGTTGTGCGTTATACGTTTGCGTTATGCGTTAGGCGTTATGCGTTATGCGTTAACGTTATGCGTTATGCCTTATGCGTTATGCGTTATGGGTTATGCGTTATGTGTTATGCGATATATGTTATGCGTTATGCGTTATGCGTTATGCGTTATGCGTTATGCGTTATGCGTTATGCGTTATGCGTTATGCGTTATGCGTTATGCGTTATGCGTTATGCGTTATGCGTTATGCGTTATGCGTTATGCGTTATGCGTTATGCGTTATGCGTTATGTGTTATACTTTATGCGTTATGCGTTATGCTTTATGTGTTATACTTTATGCGTTATGCGTAATGCGTTATGCGTTATGCGTTATGCGTTATGCGTTATGCGTTATGCGTTATGCGTTATGCGTTATGCGTTATGCGTTATGCGTTATGCGTTATGCGTTATGCGTTATGCGTTATGCGTTATGCGTTATGCGTTATGCGTTATGCGTTATGCGTTATGCGTTATGCGTTATACGTTATGCGTTGTGCGTTATAAGTTTGCGTTATGCGTTATGCGTCATGCGTTATGCTTTATGCGTTATACGCTATGCGTTATGCGTTATGCGTTATGCGTTATGCGTTATGCGTTATGCATTATGCGTTATGCGTTATGCGTTATGCGTTATGCGTTATACGTTATGAGTTATGCGTTATGCGTTATGCGATATGCGTCATGCATCAAGCCTTATGCGGTAACGTTATGCGTTATGCGTTTTGCGTTATACGTTATGCAATATGCGTAATGCGTTATGCGTTATGTGTTATACTTTATGCGTTATGCGTTATGTGTTATACTCTATGCGTTATGCGTAATGCGTTATGCGTTATGCGTTATGCGTTATGCGTTATGCGTTATGCGTTATGCGTTATGCGTTATGGGTTATGCGTTATGTGTTATGCGATATGCGTTATGCGTTATGCGTTATGCGTTATGCGTTAGGCGTTATGCGTTATGCGTTGTGCGTTATACGTTTGCGTTATGCGTAATGCGTTATGCGTTATACGGTATGACTTATGCGTTATACGTTATGCGTTATGCGTTATGCGTTATGCGATATGCGTTATGCGTTATGCGGTATGCGTTATGCTTTACGCGTTATGCGTTATGCGTTATGCGTTATGCTTTATGCGTTATGCTTTATGCGTTATGCGTGATCCGTTATGCGTTAGGCGTTATGCGTTATGCGTTAACGTTATGCGTTATGCCTTATGCGTTATGCGTTATGGGTTATGCGTTATGTGTTATGCGATATACGTTATGCGTTATGCGTTATGCGTTATGCGTTATGCGTTATGCGTTATGCGTTATGCGTTATGCGTTATACGTTGTACGTTATGCGTGATGCGTTATGTTTTATGCGATATGCGTTATGCGTTATGCGTTATGCGTTATGCGTTATGCGTGATGCGTTATGCGTAATGCGTTATGCGTTATGTGTTATACTTTATGCGTTATGCGTAATGCGTTATGCGTTATGCGTTATGCGTTATGCGTTATGCATTATGCTTTATGCGTTATGCGTTATGAGTTACACGTTATGCGTTATTCGATATGCGTTATGCGTTATGCGTTATGCGTTATGCGTTATGCGTTATGCGTTATGCGTTATGCGTTATGCGTTATGCGTTATGCGTTATGCGTTATGCGTTATGCGATATGCGTCATGCATCAAGCCTTATGCGGTAACGTTATGCGTAAAGGTTTTGCGTTATGCGTTATGCGTTATGCGTTATGCTTTATGCGTTATGCGTTATGCGTTATGCGTTATGCGTTATGCGTTATGTGTTATGCGTCATGCGTTATGCGTTATGCATTTTGTATTATGCGCCATGCGTTATGCGTTATGCGTTATGCGTTGTGCATTATGCGTTGTGCGTTATACGTTTGCGTTGTGCGTTATGCGTTATGCGTTATGTGTTATGCGTTATGCGTTATGCGTTATGCGTTATGCATTATGCGTTATGCGTTATGCGTTATGCGTTATACGGTATGCGTTCTGCGTTATACGTTATGCGTTATGCGGTATGCGATATGCGTTATGCGTTATGCGTTATGCGTTATGCGTTATGCGTTATGCGTTATACGTTATGCGTTATGCGTTATGCGTGATCCGTTATGTGTTAGTCGATATACGTTTTGCGGTATTCGTTATGCGTTATGCGTTATGCGTTATCCGTTGTTCGTTATGCGTTATGCGTTGTGCGTTATACGTTTGCGTTATGCGTTAGGCGTTATGCGTTATGCGTTAACGTTATGCGTTATGCCTTATGCGTTATGCGTTATGGGTTATGCGTTATGTGTTATGCGATATATGTTATGCGTTATGCGTTATGCGTTATGCGTTATACGTTGTACGTTATGCTTTATGCGTTATGTTTTATGCGATATGCGTTATGCGTTATGCGTTATGCGTTATGCGTTATGCGTTATGCGTTATGCGTTATGCGTTATACGGTATGCGTTATGCGTTATGCGTTATGCGTTATGCGTTATGCGTTATGCGTTATGCGTTATGCGTTATGCGTTATGCGTTATGCGTTATGCGTTATGCGTTATGCGTTATGCGTTATGCGTTATGCGTTATGCGTTATACGTTATGCGTTATGCGTTATGCGTTATGCGTTATGCGTTATGCGTTATGCGTTATGCGTTATGCGTTATGCGTTATGCGTTATGCGTTATGCGTTATGCGTTATGCGTTATGCGTTATGCGTTATGCGTTATGCGTTATGCGTTATGCGTTATGCGTTATGCGTTATGCGTTATGCGTTATGCGTTATGCGTTATGCGTTATGCGTTATGCGTTATGCGTTATGCGTTATGCGTTATGCGTTATGCGTTATGCGTTATGCGTTATGCGTTATGCGTTATGTGTTATGCGATATGCGTTATGCGTTATGCGTTATGCGTTATGCGTTAGGCGTTATGCGTTATGCGTTGTGCGTTATACGTTTGCGTTATGCGTAATGCGTTATGCGTTATACGGTATGACTTATGCGTTATACGTTATGCGTTATGCGTTATGCGTTATGCGATATGCGTTATGCGTTATGCGGTATGCGTTATGCTTTACGCGTTATGCGTTATGCGTTATGCGTTATGCTTTATGCGTTATGCGTGATCCGTTATGCGTTAGGCGTTATGCGTTATGCGTTAACGTTATGCGTTATGCCTTATGCGTTATGCGTTATGGGTTATGCGTTATGTGTTATGCGATATACGTTATGCGTTATGCGTTATGCGTTATGCGTTATGCGTTATGCGTTATGCGTTATGCGTTATACGTTGTACGTTATGCGTGATGCGTTATGTTTTATGCGATATGCGTTATGCGTTATGCGTTATGCGTTATGCGTTATGCGTGATGCGTTATGCGTAATGCGTTATGCGTTATGTGTTATACTTTATGCGTTATGCGTAATGCGTTATGCGTTATGCGTTATGCGTTATGCATTATGCTTTATGCGTTATGCGTTATGAGTTACACGTTATGCGTTATTCGATATGCGTTATGCGTTATGCGTTATGCGTTATGCGTTATGCGTTATGCGTGATCCGTTATGCGTTAAGCATTATGCGTTTTACTGTATTCGTTATGCGTTGTGCGTTATACGTTTGCGTTATGCGTCATGCGTTATGCGTTATGCGTTATGCGTTATACGGTATGCGTTATGCGTTATACGTTATGCGGTATGCGTTATGCTTTATGCGTTATGCGTGATCCGTTATGCGTTAAGCATTATGCGTTTTGCTGTATTCGTTATGCGTTGTGCGTTATACGTTTGCGTTATGCGTTATGCGTTATGCGTTATACGGTATGCGTTATGCTTTATGCGTTATGCGTGATCCGTTATGCGTTAGGCGTTATGCGTTATGCGTTATCTTTATGCGTTATGCCTTATGCGTTATGCGTTATGGGTTATGCGTTATGTGTTAGGCGATATACGTTATGCGTTATGCGTTATGCGTTATGCGTTATGCGTTATGCGTTATGTGTTATACTTTATGCGTTATGCGTTATGTGTTATACTTTATGCGTTATGCGTAATGCGTTATGCGTTATGCGTTATGCGTTATGCGTTATGCGTTATGCGTTATGCGTTATGCGTTATGCGTTATGCGTTGTGCGTTATTAGTTTGCGTTATGCGTTATACGGTATGCGTTATGCGTTATACGTTATGCGGTATGCGTTATGCTTTATGCGTTATTCGTGATCCGTTATGCGTTAAGCATTATGCGTTTTGCTCTATTCGTTATGCGTTGTGCGTTATAAGTTTGCGTTATGCGTTATGCGTTATGCGTTATACGGTATGCGTTATGCGTTATACGTTATGCGTTATGCGTTATGCGATATGCGTTATGCGTTATGCGGTATGCGTTATGCTTTATGCGTTATGCGTTATGCGTTATGCGTGATCCGTTATGCGTTAGGCGTTATGCGTTATGCGTTAACGTTATGCGTTATGCCTTATGCGTTATGCGTTATGGGTTATGCGTTATGTGTTATGCGATATACGTTATGCGTTATGCGTTATACGTTATGCGTTATGCGTTATGCGTTATACGTTGTACGTTATGCGTGATGCGTTATGTTTTATGCGATATGCGTTATGCGTTATGCGTTATGCGTTATGCGTGATGCGTTATGCGTAATGCGTTATGCGTTATGAGTTATACTTTATGCGTTATGCGTTATGCGTTATGCGTTATGCGTTATGCGTTATGCGTTATGCGTTATGCGTTATGCGTTATGCGTTATGCGTTATGCGTTATGCGTTATGCGTTATGCGTTGTGCATTATGCGTTGTGCGTTATACGTTTGCGTTGTGCGTTATGCGTTATGCGTTATGTGTTATGCGTTATACGTTATGCGTTATGCGTTATGCATTATGCGTTATGCGTTATGCGTTATGCGTTATACGGTATGCGTTATGCGTTATACGTTATGCGTTATGCGGTATGCGATATGCGTTATGCGTTATGCGTTATGCGTTATGCGTTATGCGTTATGCGTTATACGTTATGCGTTATGCGTTATGCGTGATCCGTTATGTGTTAGTCGATATACGTTTTGCGGTATTCGTTATGCGTTATGCGTTATGCGTTATCCGTTGTTCGTTATGCGTTATGCGTTGTGCGTTATACGTTTGCGTTATGCGTTATGCGTTATGCGTTATGCGTTAACGTTATGCGTTATGCCTTATGCGTTATGCGTTATGGGTTATGCGTTATGTGTTATGCGATATATGTTATGCGTTATGCGTTATGCGTTATGCGTTATACGTTGTACGTTATGCTTTATGCGTTATGTTTTATGCGATATGCGTTATGCGTTATGCGTTATGCGTTATGCGTTATGCGTTATGCGTTATGCGTTATACGGTATGCGTTATGCGTTATGCGTTATGCGTTATGCGTTATGCGTTATGCGTTATGCGTTATGCGTTATGCGTTATGCGTTATGCGTTATGCGTTATGCGTTATGCGTTATGCGTTATGCGTTATGCGTTATGCGTTATGCGTTATGCGTTATGCGTTATGCGTTATGCGTTATGCGTTATGCGTTATGCGTTATGCGTTATGCGTTATGCGTTATGCGTTATGCGTTATGCGTTATGCGTTATGCGTTATGCGTTATGCGTTATGCGTTATGCGTTATGCGTTATGCGTTATGCGTTATGCGTTATGCGTTATGCGTTATGCGTTATGCGTTATGCGTTATGCGTTATGCGTTATGCGTTATGCGTTATGCGTTATGCGTTATGCGTTATGCGTTATGCGTTATGCGTTATGTGTTATACTTTATGCGTTATGCGTTATGCTTTATGTGTTATACTTTATGCGTTATGCGTAATGCGTTATGCGTTATGCGTTATGCGTTATGCGTTATGCGTTATGCGTTATGCGTTATGCGTTATGCGTTATGCGTTATGCGTTATGCGTTATGCGTTATGCGTTATGCGTTATGCGTTATGCGTTATGCGTTATGCGTTATGCGTTATGCGTTATGCGTTATGCGTTATGCGTTATGCGTTATGCGTTATGCGTTATGCGTTATGCGTTATGCGTTATGCGTTATGCGTTATGCGTTATGCGTTATACGTTATGCGTTGTGCGTTATAAGTATGCGTTATGGGTTATGCGTTATGCGTTATGCGTTATGCGTTATGCGTTATGCGTTATGCGTTATGCGTTATGCGTTATGCGTTATGCATTATGCGTTATGCGTTATGCGTTATGCGTTATACGTTATAAGTTATGCGTTATGCGTTATGCGATATGCGTCATGCATCAAGCCTTATGCGGTAACGTTATGCGTTATGCGTTTTGCGTTATACGTTATGCAATATGCGTAATGCGTTATGCGTTATGTGTTATACTTTATGCGTTATGTGTTATACTTTATGCGTTATGCGTAATGCGTTATGCGTTATGCGGTATGACTTATGCGTTATACGTTATGCGTTATGCGTTATGCGTTATGCGATATGCGTTATGCGTTATGCGGTATGCGTTATGCTTTACGCGTTATGCGTTATGCGTTATGCGTTATGCTTTATGCGTTATGCGTGATCCGTTATGCGTTAGGCGTTATGCGTTATGCGTTAGCGTTATGCGTTATGCCTTATGCGTTATGCGTTATGGGTTATGCGTTATGTGTTATGCGATATACGTTATGCGTTATGCGTTATGCGTTATGCGTTATGCGTTATGCGTTATACGTTGTACGTTATGCGTGATGCGTTATGTTTTATGCGATATGCGTTATGCGTTATGCGTTATGCGTTATGCGTTATGCGTGATGCGTTATGCGTAATGCGTTATGCGTTATGTGTTATACTTTATGCGTTATGCGTAATGCGTTATGCGTTATGCGTTATGCGTTATGCGTTATGCATTATGCTTTATGCGTTATGCGTTATGAGTTACACGTTATGCGTTATTCGATATGCGTTATGCGTTATGCGTTATGCGTTATGCGTTATGCGTTATGCGTGATCCGTTATGCGTTAAGCATTATGCGTTTTACTGTATTCGTTATGCGTTGTGCGTTATACGTTTGCGTTATGCGTCATGCGTTATGCGTTATGCGTTATGCGTTATGCGTTATGCGGTATGCGTTATGTGTTATACTTTATGCGTTATGCGTTATGTGTTATACTTTATGCGTTATGCGTAATGCGTTATGCGTTATGCGTTATGCGTTATGCGTTATGCGTTATGCGTTATGCGTTATGCGTTATGCGTTATGCGTTGTGCGTTATTAGTTTGCGTTATGCGTTATACGGTATGCGTTATGCGTTATACGTTATGCGGTATGCGTTATGCTTTATGCGTTATTCGTGATCCGTTATGCGTTAAGCATTATGCGTTTTGCTCTATTCGTTATGCGTTGTGCGTTATAAGTTTGCGTTATGCGTTATGCGTTATGCGTTATACGGTATGCGTTATGCGTTATGCGTTATGCGTTATGCGTTATGCGTTATGCGTTATGCGTTATGCGTTATGCGTTATGCATTATGCGTTATGCGTTATGCGTTATGCGTGATCCGTTATGCGTTAGGCGTTATGCGTTATGCGTTAACGTTATGCGTTATGCCTTATGCGTTATGCGTTATGGGTTATGCGTTATGTGTTATGCGATATACGTTATGCGTTATGCGTTATACGTTATGCGTTATGCGTTATACGTTATACGTTGTACGTTATGCGTGATGCGTTATGTTTTATGCGATATGCGTTATGCGTTATGCGTTATGCGTTATGCGTGATGCGTTATGCGTAATGCGTTATGCGTTATGAGTTATACTTTATGCGTTATGCGTTATGCGTTATGCGTTATGCGTTATGCGTTATGCGTTATGCGTTATGCGTTATGCGTTATGCGTTATGCGTTATGCGTTATGCGTTATGCGTTATGCGTTATGCGTTATGCGTTATGCGTTATGCGTTGTGCATTATGCGTTGTGCGTTATACGTTTGCGTTGTGCGTTATGCGTTATGCGTTATGTGTTATGCCTTATACGTTATGCGTTATGCGTTATGCATTATGCGTTATGCGTTATGCGTTATGCGTTATACGGTATGCGTTATGCGTTATACGTTATGCGTTATGCGGTATGCGATATGCGTTATGCGTTATGCGTTATGCGTTATGCGTTATGCGTTATGCGTTATGCGTTATACGTTATGCGTTATGCGTTATGCGTGATCCGTTATGTGTTAGTCGATATACGTTTTGCGGTATTCGTTATGCGTTATGCGTTATGCGTTATCCGTTGTTCGTTATGCGTTATGCGTTGTGCGTTATACGTTTGCGTTATGCGTTAGGCGTTATGCGTTATGCGTTAACGTTATGCGTTATGCCTTATGCGTTATGCGTTATGGGTTATGCGTTATGTGTTATGCGATATATGTTATGCGTTATGCGTTATGCGTTATGCGTTATACGTTGTACGTTATGCTTTATGCGTTATGTTTTATGCGATATGCGTTATGCGTTATGCGTTATGCGTTATGCGTTATGCGTTATGCGTTATGCGTTATACGGTATGCGTTATGCGTTATGCGTTATGCGTTATGCGTTATGCGTTATGCGTTATGCGTTATGCGTTATGCGTTATGCGTTATGCGTTATGCGTTATGCGTTATGCGTTATGCGTTATGCGTTATGCGTTATGCGTTATGCGTTATGCGTTATGCGTTATGCGTTATGCGTTATGCGTTATGCGTTATGCGTTATGCGTTATGCGTTATGCGTTATGCGTTATGCGTTATGCGTTATGCGTTATGCGTTATGCGTTATGCGTTATGCGTTATGCGTTATGCGTTATGCGTTATGCGTTATGCGTTATGCGTTATGCGTTATGCGTTATGCGTTATGCGTTATGCGTTATGCGTTATGCGTTATGCGTTATGCGTTATGCGTTATGCGTTATGTGTTATACTTTATGCGTTATGCGTTATGCTTTATGTGTTATACTTTATGCGTTATGCGTAATGCGTTATGCGTTATGCGTTATGCGTTATGCGTTATGCGTTATGCGTTATGCGTTATGCGTTATGCGTTATGCGTTATGCGTTATGCGTTATGCGTTATGCGTTATGCGTTATGCGTTATGCGTTATGCGTTATGCGTTATGCGTTATGCGTTATGCGTTATGCGTTATGCGTTATGCGTTATGCGTTATGCGTTATGCGTTATACGTTATGCGTTGTGCGTTATAAGTTTGCGTTATGCGTTATGCGTCATGCGTTATGCTTTATGCGTTATGCGTTATGCGTTATGCGTTATGCGTTATGCGTTATGCGTTATGCGTTATGCGTTATGCGTTATGCGTTATGCGTTATACGTTATAAGTTATGCGTTATGCGTTATGCGATATGCGTCATGCATCAAGCCTTATGCGGTAACGTTATGCGTTATGCGTTTTGCGTTATACGTTATGCAATATGCGTAATGCGTTATGCGTTATGTGTTATACTTTATGCGTTATGTGTTATACTTTATGCGTTATGCGTAATGCGTTATGCGTTATGCGGTATGACTTATGCGTTATACGTTATGCGTTATGCGTTATGCGTTATGCGATATGCGTTATGCGTTATGCGGTATGCGTTATGCTTTACGCGTTATGCGTTATGCGTTATGCGTTATGCTTTATGCGTTATGCGTGATCCGTTATGCGTTAGGCGTTATGCGTTATGCGTTAGCGTTATGCGTTATGCCTTATGCGTTATGCGTTATGGGTTATGCGTTATGTGTTATGCGATATACGTTATGCGTTATGCGTTATGCGTTATGCGTTATGCGTTATGCGTTATACGTTGTACGTTATGCGTGATGCGTTATGTTTTATGCGATATGCGTTATGCGTTATGCGTTATGCGTTATGCGTTATGCGTGATGCGTTATGCGTAATGCGTTATGCGTTATGTGTTATACTTTATGCGTTATGCGTAATGCGTTATGCGTTATGCGTTATGCGTTATGCGTTATGCATTATGCTTTATGCGTTATGCGTTATGAGTTACACGTTATGCGTTATTCGATATGCGTTATGCGTTATGCGTTATGCGTTATGCGTTATGCGTTATGCGTGATCCGTTATGCGTTAAGCATTATGCGTTTTACTGTATTCGTTATGCGTTGTGCGTTATACGTTTGCGTTATGCGTCATGCGTTATGCGTTATGCGTTATACGGTATGCGTTATGCGTTATACGTTATGCGGTATGCGTTATGCTTTATGCGTTATGCGTGATCCGTTATGCGTTAAGCATTATGCGTTTTGCTGTATTCGTTATGCGTTGTGCGTTATACGTTTGCGTTATGCGTTATGCGTTATGCGTTATACGGTATGCGTTATGCTTTATGCGTTATGCGTGATCCGTTATGCGTTAGGCGTTATGCGTTATGCGTTATCGTTATGCGTTATGCCTTATGCGTTATGCGTTATGGGTTATGCGTTATGTGTTAGGCGATATACGTTATGCGTTATGCGTTATGCGTTATGCGTTATGCGTTATGTGTTATACTTTATGCGTTATGCGTTATGTGTTATACTTTATGCGTTATGCGTAATGCGTTATGCGTTATGCGTTATGCGTTATGCGTTATGCGTTATGCGTTATGCGTTATGCGTTATGCGTTATGCGTTATGCGTTATGCGTTGTGCGTTATTAGTTTGCGTTATGCGTTATACGGTATGCGTTATGCGTTATACGTTATGCGGTATGCGTTATGCTTTATGCGTTATGCGTGATCCGTTATGCGTTAAGCATTATGCGTTTTGCTCTATTCGTTATGCGTTGTGCGTTATAAGTTTGCGTTATGCGTTATGCGTTATGCGTTATACGGTATGCGTTATGCGTTATACGTTATGCGTTATGCGTTATGCGATATGCGTTATGCGTTATGCGGTATGCGTTATGCTTTATGCGTTATGCGTTATGCGTTATGCGTGATCCGTTATGCGTTAGGCGTTATGCGTTATGCGTTAACGTTATGCGTTATGCCTTATGCGTTATGCGTTATGTGTTATACTTTATGCGTTATGCGTAATGCGTTATGCGTTATGCGTTATGCGTTATGCATTATGCTTTATGCGTTATGCGTTATGAGTTACACGTTATGCGTTATTCGATATGCGTTATGCGTTATGCGTTATGCGTTATGCGTTATGCGTTATGCGTTATGCGTTATGCGTTATGCGTTATGCGTTATGCGTTATGCGATATGCGTCATGCATCAAGCCTTATGCGGTAACGTTATGCGTTATGCGTTTTGCGTTATACGTTATGCAATATGCGTAATGCGTTATGCGTTATGTGTTATACTTTATGCGTTATGCGTTATGTGTTATACTTTATGCGTTATGCGTAATGCGTTATGCGTTATGCGTTATGCGTTATGCGTTATGCGTTATGCTTTATGCGTTATGCGTTATGCGTTATGCGTTATGCGTTATGCGTTATGCGTTATGTGTTATGCGTCATGCGTTATGCGTTATGCATTTTGCATTATGCGCCATGCGTTATGCGTTATGCGTTATGCGTTGTGCATTATGCGTTGTGCGTTATACGTTTGCGTTGTGCGTTATGCGTTATGCGTTATGTGTTATGCGTTATGCGTTATGCGTTATGCGTTATGCGTTATGCGTTATGTGTTATACTTTATGCGTTATGCGTAATGCGTTATGCGTTATGCGTTATGCGTTATGCGTTATGCGTTATGCGTTATGCGTTATGGGTTATGCGTTATGTGTTATGCGATATGCGTTATGCGTTATGCGTTATGCGTTATGCGTTAGGCGTTATGCGTTATGCGTTGTGCGTTATACGTTTGCGTTATGCGTAATGCGTTATGCGTTATACGGTATGACTTATGCGTTATACGTTATGCGTTATGCGTTATGCGTTATGCGTTATGCGATATGCGTTATGCGTTATGCGGTATGCGTTATGCTTTACGCGTTATGCGTTATGCGTTATGCGTTATGCTTTATGCGTTATGCTTTATGCGTTATGCGTGATCCGTTATGCGTTAGGCGTTATGCGTTATGCGTTAACGATATGCGTTATGCCTTATGCGTTATGCGTTATGGGTTATGCGTTATGTGTTATGCGATATATGTTCCGTCGCGTAGGAACCAAAAAACGTAGATTTCTTAAGGTTAATATTTATGGTTCGTTCGTGCCTAAAGACCGTCATGGAGAATCAAGCAAAACAAGAGACATTCGGCAACCAGTCGGGGCATCTGCTCAATGTTTGGTTTTTTATGCATCTTTAGGGGCAGCGTGCCATAAATCGCGTCCCTTGGAAGGATCACCCGCGACCGTTAACCGTACCGTGTCAAATTACTAAGACGCGTCGTCGACCGAGTCAGGTATCGCCCCACTCCTCCTTCCCGAAAGCCTCCTTCAGAGCCACGGGAAGGAGGTCCTAACAGTCAAAAGTGTACTGATTGGGAAATGCAACTTTCTGCAGGAACCAATCAGTGCATCTTCTTTCTTCATAGAGAAGCCCAACTAGCATCGCGTTAGGACTGGAAGTCGAGCTCATACAGTTCAGTTTTACTCTCGAACGCCGCGACACTCTCCAGTCCTCGGGTAGACAAGTACAACGCACAGCCGTTGTGTTGTCAGTCATTCGCGTTACTTTCAAACTCGACTTACGACAGTTAATTGTCCAGCGATCAGGACACGCGTCAACCGGGATTGCATCTTACATTAGATCCGCGATCGTCAGTTTTATTGTATCGATTCAATCCGGATTAGGAGTATTCACATCTGCGCGCGTATAAGGCAGGACCTGCTAGATCAGCCTTACTGATGAGTCCACTAGCAGGTCCGGGACGAAACGCTTCTCTTAACGCAATCTATTGTCACGCGAATCAATCATGTCTCCGGCGTCTTTCACACATCTAAATTTCTTGAACTACTGGCCCAATATTAATTTGGCGGGTCAGATCAAAAAAGGTTGCGAACCCACAATTCGCGACTTAACAATATACGTTATGCGTTATGCGTTATGCGTTATGCGTTATGCGTTATACGTTATGCGTTATGCGTTATGCGTTATACGTTGTACGTTATGCGTGATGCGTTATGTTTTATGCGATATGCGTTATGCGTTATGCGTTATGCGTTATGCGTTATGCGTGATGCGTTATGCGTAATGCGTTATGCGTTATGTGTTATACTTTATGCGTTATGCGTAATGCGTTATGCGTTATGCGTTATGCGTTATGCATTATGCTTTATGCGTTATGCGTTATGAGTTACACGTTATGCGTTATTCGATATGCGTTATGCGTTATGCGTTATGCGTTATGCGTGATCCGTTATGCGTTAAGCATTATGCGTTTTACTGTATTCGTTATGCGTTGTGCGTTATACGTTTGCGTTATGCGTCATGCGTTATGCGTTATGCGTTATACGGTATGCGTTATGCGTTATACGTTATGCGGTATGCGTTATGCTTTATGCGTTATGCGAGATCCGTTATGCGTTAAGCATTATGCGTTTTGCTGTATTCGTTATGCGTTGTGCGTTATACGTTTGCGTTATGCGTTATGCGTTATGCGTTATACGGTATGCGTTATGCGTTATACGTTATGCGTTATGCGTTATGCGTTATGCGATATGCGTTATGCGTTATGCGGTATGCGTTATGCGTTATGCGTTATGCGTTATGCGTTATGCGTTGTGCGTTGTGCGTTATGCGTTATGCGTTATGCGTTATGCGTTATGCGTTATGCGTTATGCGTTATGCGTTATGCGTTATGCGTTATGCGTTATGCGTTATGCGTTATGCGTTATGCGTTATGCGTTATGCGTTATGCGTTATGCGTTATGCGTTATGCGTTATGCGTTATGCGTTGTGCGTTATGTGTTATGCGATATACGTTATGCGTTATGCGTTATGCGTTATGCGTTATGCGTTATGCGTTATACGTTGTACGTTATGTGTGATGCGTTATGTTTTATGCGATATGCGTTATGCGTTATGCGTTATGCGTTATGCGTTATGCGTTATGCGTTATGCGTTATGCGTTATGCGTTATGCGTTATGCGTTATGCGTTATGCGTTATGCGTTATGCGTTATGCGTTGTGCGTTATAAGTTTGCGTTATGCGTTATGCGTTATGCTTTATGCGTTATGTGTTATGCGTTATGCGTTATGCGTTATGCGTTATGCGTTATGCGTTATGCGTTATGCGTTATGCGTTATGCGTTATGCGTTATGCGTTATGCGTTATGCGTTATGCATTATGCGTTATGCGTTATGCGTTATACGTTATGAGTTATGCGTTATGCAATATGCGTAATGCGTTATGCGTTATGTGTTATACTTTATGCGTTATGCGTTATGTGTTATACTTTATGCGTTATGCGTAATGCGTTATGCGTTATGCGTTATGCGTTATGCTTTATGCGTTATGCGTTATGCGTTATGCGTTATGCGTTATGCGTTATGTGTTATGCGTCATGCGTTATGCGTTATGCGTTATGCGTTATGCATTTTGCATTATGCGCCATGCGTTATGCGTTATGCGTTATGCGTTGTGCATTATGCGTTGTGCGTTATACGTTTGCGTTGTGCGTTATGCGTTATGCGTTATGTGTTATGCGTTATGCGTTATGCGTTATGCGTTATGCATTATGCGTTATGCGTTATGCGTGATCCGTTATGTGTTAGTCGATATACGTTTTGCGGTATTCGTTATGCGTTATGCGTTATGCGTTATCCGTTGTTCGTTATGCGTTATGCGTTGTGCGTTATACGTTTGCGTTTTGCGTTAGGCGTTATGCGTTATGCGTTAACGTTATGCGTTATGCCTTATGCGTTATGCGTTATGGGTTATGCGTTATGTGTTATGCGATATATGTTATGCGTTATGCGTTATGCGTTATACGTTGTACGTTATGCTTTATGCGTTATGTTTTATGCGATATGCGTTATGCGTTATGCGTTATGCGTTATGCGTTATGCGTTATGCGTTATGCGTTATACGGTATGCGTTATGCGTTATGCGTTATGCGTTATGCGTTATGCGTTATGCGTTATGCGTTATGCGTTATGCGTTATGCGTTATGCGTTATGCGTTATGCGTTATGCGTTATGCGTTATGCGTTATGCGTTATGCGTTATGCGTTATGCGTTATGCGTTATGCGTTATGCGTTATGCGTTATGCGTTATGCGTTATGCGTTATGCGTTATGCGTTATGCGTTATGCGTTATGCGTCATGCGTTATGCGTTATGCGTGATCCGTTATGCGTTAAGCATTATGCGTTTTGCTGTTTTCGTTATGCGTTGTGCGTTATACGTTTGCGTTATGCGTTATGCGTTATACGGTATGCGTTATGCGTTATACGTAATGCGTTATGCGTTATGCGATATGCGTTATGCGTTATGCGTTATGCGTTATGCTTTATGCGTTATGCGTTATGCGTTATGCGTTATGCGTTATGCGTTATGCTTTATGCGTTATGCTTTATGCGTTATGCGTGATCCGTTATGCGTTAGGCGTTATGCGTTATGCGTTAACGTTATGCGTTATGCCTTATGCGTTATGCTTTATGCGTTATGTTTTATGCGATATGCGTTATGCGTTATGCGTTATGCGTTATGCGTTATGCGTGATGCGTTATGCGTAATGCGTTATGCGTTATGTGTTATACTTTATGCGTTATGCGTTATGTGTTATACTTTATGCGTTATGCGTAATGCGTTATGCGTTATGCGTTATGCGTTATGCGTTATGCGTTATGCGTTATGCGTTATTCGTTATGCGTTATGCGTTATGCGTTATGCGTTATGCTTTATGCGTTATGCGTTATGCGTTATGCGTTATGCTTTATGCGTTATGCGTTATGCTTTATGCGTTATGCATTAGGCGTTATGCGTTATGCGTTAGGCGTTATGGGTTTTCCGGTGTTCGTTATGCGTTGTGCATTATGCGTTAGGCGTTATGAAGTATGGGTTATGGTTTATGCGTTATGCGTTGTGCGCTATACGTTTGCGTTATGCGTTATGCGTTATACGAAATGCTTTATGCTTTATGCGTGATCCGTTATGTGTTAGGCGATATACGTTTTGCGGTATTCGTTATGCGTTATGCGTTATGCGTTATCCGTTGTTCGTTATGCATTATGCGTTGTGCGTTATACGTTTGCGTTATGCATTATGCATTATGCGTTATACGGTATGCGTTATGCGTTATACGTTATGCGTTATGCGTTATGCGATATGCGTTATGCGTTATGCGTTATGCGTTATGCTTTATGCGTTATGCGTTATGAGTTACACGTTATGCGTTATTCGATATGCGTTATGCGTTATGCGTTATGCGTTATGCGTTATGCGTTATGCGTTATGCGTTATGCGTTATGCGTTATGCGTTATGCGTTATGCGTTATGCGTTATGCGTTATGCGTTATGCGTTATGCGTTATGCGTTATGCGTTATGCGTTATGCGTTATGCGTTATGCGTTATGCGTTATGCGTGATCCGTTATGCGTTAAGCATTATGCGTTTTGCTGTATTCGTTATGCGTTGTGCGTTATACGTTTGCGTTATGCGTTATGCGTTATACGGTATGCGTTATGCGTTATACGTAATGCGTTATGCGTTATGCTTTATGCGTTATGCGTGATCCGTTATGCGTTATGCGTTATGCTTTATGCGTTATGCTTTATGCGTTATGCGTGATCCGTTATGCGTTAGGCGTTATGCGTTATGCGTTAACGTTATGCGTTATGCCTTATGCGTTATGCTTTATGCGTTATGTTTTATGCGATATGCGTTATGCGTTATGCGTTATGCGTTATGCGTTATGCGTGATGCGTTATGCGTAATGCGTTATGCGTTATGTGTTATACTTTATGCGTTATGCGTTATGTGTTATACTTTATGCGTTATGCGTAATGCGTTATGCGTTATGCGTTATGCGTTATGCGTTATGCGTTATGCGTTATGCGTTATTCGTTATGCGTTATGCGTTATGCGTTATGCGTTATGCTTTATGCGTTATGCGTTATGCGTTATGCGTTATGCTTTATGCGTTATGCGTTATGCTTTATGCGTTATGCATTAGGCGTTATGCGTTATGCGTTAGGCGTTATGGGTTTTCCGGTGTTCGTTATGCGTTGTGCATTATGCGTTAGGCGTTATGAAGTATGGGTTATGGTTTATGCGTTATGCGTTGTGCGCTATACGTTTGCGTTATGCGTTATGCGTTATACGAAATGCTTTATGCTTTATGCGTGATCCGTTATGTGTTAGGCGATATACGTTTTGCGGTATTCGTTATGCGTTATGCGTTATGCGTTATCCGTTGTTCGTTATGCATTATGCGTTGTGCGTTATACGTTTGCGTTATGCATTATGCATTATGCGTTATACGGTATGCGTTATGCGTTATACGTTATGCGTTATGCGTTATGCGATATGCGTTATGCGTTATGCGTTATGCGTTATGCTTTATGCGTTATGCGTTATGAGTTACACGTTATGCGTTATTCGATATGCGTTATGCGTTATGCGTTATGCGTTATGCGTTATGCGTTATGCGTTATGCGTTATGCGTTATGCGTTATGCGTTATGCGTTATGCGTTATGCGTTATGCGTTATGCGTTATGCGTTATGCGTTATGCGTTATGCGTTATGCGTTATGCGTTATGCGTGATCCGTTATGCGTTAAGCATTATGCGTTTTGCTGTATTCGTTATGCGTTGTGCGTTATACGTTTGCGTTATGCGTTATGCGTTATACGGTATGCGTTATGCGTTATACGTAATGCGTTATGCGTTATGCTTTATGCGTTATGCGTGATCCGTTATGCGTTAGGCGTTATGCGTTATGCGTTAACGTTATGCGTTATGCCTTATGCGTTATGCGTTATGGGTTATGCGTTATGTGTTATGCGATATAAGTTATGCGTTATGCGTTATGCGTTATGCGTTATGCGTTATACGTTGTACGTTATGCTTTATGCGTTATGTTTTATGCGATATGCGTTATGCTTTATGCGTTATGCGTTATGCGTGATGCGTTATGCGTAATGCGTTATGCGTTATGTGTTATACTTTATGCGTTATGCGTTATGTGTTATACTTTATGCGTTATGCGTTATGCGTTTTGCTGTATTCGTTATGCGTTGTGCGTTATACGTTTGCGTTATGCGTTATGCGTTATACGGTATGCGTTATGCGTTATACGTAATGCGTTATGCGTTATGCGATATGCGTTATGCGTTATGCGTTATGCGTTATGCTTTATGCGTTATGCGTTATGCGTTATGCGTTATGCGTTATGCTTTATGCGTTATGCTTTATGCGTTATGCGTGATCCGTTATGCGTTAGGCGTTATGCGTTATGCGTTAACGTTATGCGTTATGCCTTATGCGTTATGCGTTATGCGTTATGCGTTATGCGTTATGCGTTATACGTTGTACGTTATGCTTTATGCGTTATGTTTTATGCGATATGCGTTATGCGTTATGCGTTATGCGTTATGCGTGATGCGTTATGCGTAATGCGTTATGCGTTATGTGTTATACTTTATGCGTTATGCGTTATGTGTTATACTTTATGCGTTATGCGTAATGCGTTATGCGTTATGCGTTATGCGTTATGCGTTATGCGTTATGCGTTATGCGTTATTCGTTATGCGTTATGCGTTATGCGTTATGCGTTATGCTTTATGCGTTATGCGTTATGCGTTATGCGTTATGCTTTATGCGTTATGCGTTATGCTTTATGCGTTATGCGTTATGCGTTATGCGTTATGCGTTATGCGTTATGCGTTATGCGTTATGCGTTATGCGTTATGCGTTATGCGTTATGCGTTATGCGTTATGCGTTATGCGTTGTGCGTTATAAGTTTGCGTTATCCGTTATGCGTTATGCTTTATGCGTTATGTGTTATGCGTTATGCGTTATGCGTTATGCGTTATGCGTTATGCGTTATGCGTTATGCGTTATGCGTTATGCGTTATGCGTTATGCGTTATGCATTATGCGTTATGCGTTATGCGTTATACGTTATGAGTTATGCGTTATGCGTTATGCAATATGCGTAATGCGTTATGCGTTATGTGTTATACTTTATGCGTTATGCGTTATGTGTTATACTTTATGCGTTATGCGTAATGCGTTATGCGTTATGCGTTATGCGTTATGCTTTATGCGTTATGCGTTATGCGTTATGCGTTATGCGTTATGCGTTATGTGTTATGCGTCATGCGTTATGCGTTATGCGTTATGCGTTATGCATTTTGCATTATGCGCCATGCGTTATGCATTATGCGTTATGCGTTGTGCATTATGCGTTGTGCGTTATACGTTTGCGTTGTGCGTTATGCGTTATGCGTTATGTGTTATGCGTTATGCGTTATGCGTTATGCGTTATGCATTATGCATTATGCGTTATGCGTTATGCGTTATACGGTATGCGTTATGCGTTATACGTTATGCGTTATGCGGTATGCGATATGCGTTATGCGTTATGCGTTATGCGTTATGCGTTATGCGTTATGCGTTATGCGTTATACGTTATGCGTTATGCGTTATGCGTGATCCGTTATGTGTTAGTCGATATACGTTTTGCGGTATTCGTTATGCGTTATGCGTTATGCGTTATCCGTTGTTCGTTATGCGTTATGCGTTGTGCGTTATACGTTTGCGTTATGCGTTAGGCGTTATGCGTTATGCGTTAACGTTATGCGTTATGCCTTATGCGTTATGCGTTATGGGTTATGCGTTATGTGTTATGCGATATATGTTATGCGTTATGCGTTATGCGTTATGCGTTATACGTTGTACGTTATGCTTTATGCGTTATGTTTTATGCGATATGCGTTATGCGTTATGCGTTATGCGTTATGCGTTATACGTTGTACGTTATGCTTTATGAATTATGTTTTATGCGATATGCGTTATGCGTTATGCGTTATGCGTTATGCGTGATGCGTTATGCGTAATGCGTTATGCGTTATGTGTTATACTTTATGCGTTATGCGTTATGTGTTATACTTTATGCGTTATGCGTAATGCGTTATGCGTTATGCGTTATGCGTTATGCGTTAACGTTATGCGTTATGCCTTATGCGTTATGCGTTATGCGTTATGCGTTATGCGTTATGCGTTATACGTTGTACGTTATGCTTTATGAATTATGTTTTATGCGATATGCGTTATGCGTTATGCGTTATGCGTTATGCGTGATGCGTTATGCGTAATGCGTTATGCGTTATGTGTTATACTTTATGCGTTATGCGTTATGTGTTATACTTTATGCGTTATGCGTAATGCGTTATGCGTTATGCGTTATGCGTTATGCGTTAACGTTATGCGTTATGCCTTATGCGTTATGCGTTATGCGTTATGCGTTATGCGTTATGCGTTATACGTTGTACGTTATGCTTTATGAATTATGTTTTATGCGTTATGGGTTATGCGTTATGTGTTATGCGATATATGTTATGCGTTATGCGTTATGCGTTATGCGTTATACGTTGTACGTTATGCTTTATGCGTTATGTTTTATGCGATATGCGTTATGCGTTATGCGTTATGCGTTATGCGTTATACGTTGTACGTTATGCTTTATGAATTATGTTTTATGCGATATGCGTTATGCGTTATGCGTTATGCGTTATGCGTGATGCGTTATGCGTAATGCGTTATGCGTTATGTGTTATACTTTATGCGTTATGCGTTATGTGTTATACTTTATGCGTTATGCGTAATGCGTTATGCGTTATGCGTTATGCGTTATGCGTTAACGTTATGCGTTATGCCTTATGCGTTATGCGTTATGCGTTATGCGTTATGCGTTATGCGTTATACGTTGTACGTTATGCTTTATGAATTATGTTTTATGCGATATGCGTTATGCGTTATGCGTTATGCGTTATGCGTGATGCGTTATGCGTAATGCGTTATGCGTTATGTGTTATACTTTATGCGTTATGCGTTATGTGTTATACTTTATGCGTTATGCGTAATGCGTTATGCGTTATGCGTTATGCGTTATGCGTTATGCGTTATGCGTTATTCGTTATGCGTTATGCGTTATGCGTTATGCGTTATGCCGTATGCGTTATGCGTTATGCGTTATGCGTTATGCGTTATGCGTTATACGTTGTACGTTATGCTTTATGCGTTATGTTTTATGCGATATGCGTTATGCGTTATGCGTTATGAGTTATGCGTGATGCGTTATGCGTAATGCGTTATGCGTTATGTGTTATACTTTATGCGTTATGCGTTATGTGTTATACTTTATGCGTTATGCGTAATGCGTTATGCGTTATGCGTTATGCGTTATGCGTTATGCGTTATGCGTTATTCGTTATGCGTTATGCGTTATGCGTTATGCGTTATGCTTTATGCGTTATGCGTTATGCGTTATGCGTTATGCTTTATGCGTTATGCGTTATGCTTTATGCGTTATGCGTTATGCGTTATGCGTTATGCGTTATGCGTTATGCGTTATGCGTTATGCGTTATGCGTTATGCGTTATGCGTTATGCGTTATGCGTTATGCGTTATGCGTTATGCGTTATGCGTTATGCGTTGTGCGTTATAAGTTTGCGTTATGCGTTATGCGTTATGCTTTATGCGTTATGTGTTATGCGTTATGCGTTATGCGTTATGCGTTATGCGTTATGCGTTATGCGTTATGCGTTATGCGTTATGCGTTATGCGTTATGCGTTATGCGTTATGCGTTATGCATTATGCGTTATGCGTTATGCGTTATACGTTATGAGTTATGCGTTATGCGTTATGCAATATGCGTAATGCGTTATGCGTTATGTGTTATACTTTATGCGTTATGCGTTATGTGTTATACTTTATGCGTTATGCGTAATGCGTTATGCGTTATGCGTTATGCGTTATGCTTTATGCGTTATGCGTTATGCGTTATGCGTTATGCGTTATGCGTTATGTGTTATGCGTCATGCGTTATGCGTTATGCGTTATGCGTTATGCATTTTGCATTATGCGCCATGCGTTATGCATTATGCGTTATGCGTTGTGCATTATGCGTTGTGCGTTATACGTTTGCGTTGTGCGTTATGCGTTATGCGTTATGTGTTATGCGTTATGCGTTATGCGTTATGCGTTATGCATTATGCATTATGCGTTATGCGTTATGCGTTATACGGTATGCGTTATGCGTTATACGTTATGCGTTATGCGGTATGCGATATGCGTTATGCGTTATGCGTTATGCGTTATGCGTTATGCGTTATGCGTTATGCGTTATACGTTATGATTTATGCGTTATGCGTGATCCGTTATGTGTTAGGCGATATACGTTTTGCGGTATTCGTTATGCGTTATGCGTTATGCGTTATCCGTTGTTCGTTATGCATTATGCGTTGTGCGTTATACGTTTGCGTTATGCATTATGCATTATGCGTTATACGGTATGCGTTATGCGTTATACGTTATGCGTTATGCGTTATGCGATATGCGTTATGCGTTATGCGTTATGCATTATGCTTTATGCGTTATGCGTTATGAGTTACACGTTATGCGTTATTCGATATGCGTTATGCGTTATGCGTTATGCGTTATGCGTTATGCGTTATGCGTTATGCGTTATGCGTTATGCGTTATGCGTTATGCGTTATGCGTTATGCGTTATGCGTTATGCGTTATGCGTTATGCGTTATGCGTTATGCGTTATGCGTTATGCGTTATGCGTTATGCGTTATGCGTTATGCGTTATGCGTTATGCGTTATGCGTTATGCGTGATCCGTTATGCGTTAAGCATTATGCGTTTTGCTGTATTCGTTATGCGTTGTGCGTTATACGTTTGCGTTATGCGTTATGCGTTATACGGTATGCGTTATGCGTTATACGTAATGTGTTATGCGTTATGCGATATGCGTTATGCGTTATGCGTTATGCGTTATGCTTTATGCGTTATGCGTTATGCGTTATGCGTTATGCGTTATGCTTTATGCGTTATGCTTTATGCGTTATGCGTGATCCGTTATGCGTTAGGCGTTATGCGTTATGCGTTAACGTTATGCGTTATGCCTTATGCGTTATGCGTTATGGGTTATGCGTTATGTGTTATGCGATATAAGTTATGCGTTATGCGTTATGCGTTATGCGTTATACGTTGTACGTTATGCTTTATGCGTTATGTTTTATGCGATATGCGTTATGCGTTATGCGTTATGCGTTATGCGTGATGCGTTATGCGTAATGCGTTATGCGTTATGTGTTATACTTTATGCGTTATGCGTTATGTGTTATACTTTATGCGTTATGCGTTATGCGTTTTGCTGTATTCGTTATGCGTTGTGCGTTATACGTTTGCGTTATGCGTTATGCGTTATTCGGTATGCGTTATGCGTTATTCGTTATGCGTTATGCGTTATGCGATATGCGTTATGCGTTATGCGTTATGCTTTATGCGTTATGCGTTATGCGTTATGCGTTATGCGTTATGCTTTATGCGTTATGCTTTATGCGTTATGCGTGATCCGTTATGCGTTAGGCGTTATGCGTTATGCGTTAACGTTATGCGTTATGCCTTATGCGTTATGCGTTATGGGTTATGCGTTATGTGTTATGCGATATAAGTTATGCGTTATGCGTTATGCGTTATGCGTTATGCGTTATACGTTGTACGTTATGCTTTATGCGTTATGTTTTATGCGATATGCGTTATGCGTTATGCGTTATGCGTTATGCGTGATGCGTTATGCGTAATGCGTTATGCGTTATGAGTTATACTTTATGCGTTATGCGTTATGTGTTATACTTTATGCGTTATGCGTAATGCGTTATGCGTTATGCGTTATGCGTTATGCGTTATGCGTTATGCGTTATGCGTTATGCGTTATTCGTTATGCGTTATGCGTTATGCGTTATGCGTTATGCTTTATGCGTTATGCGTTATGCGTTATGTGTTATGCTTTATGCGTTATGCGTTATGCTTTATGCGTTATGCATTAGGCGTTATGCGTTATGCGTTAGGCGTTATGGGTTTTCCGGTGTTCGTTATGCGTTGTGCATTATGCGTTAGGCGTTATGAAGTATGGGTTATGGTTTATGCGTTATGCGTTGTGCGCTATACGTTTGCGTTATGCGTTATGCGTTATACGTTATGCGTTATGCTTTATGCGTGATCCGTTATGTGTTAGGCGATATACGTTTTGCGGTATTCGTTATGCGTTATGCGTTATGCGTTATCCGTTGTTCGTTATGCATTATGCGTTGTGCGTTATACGTTTGCGTTATGCATTATGCATTATGCGTTATACGGTATGCGTTATGCGTTATACGTTATGCGTTATGCGTTATGCGATATGCGTTATGCGTTATGCGTTATGCGTTATGCTTTATGCGTTATGCGTTATGAGTTACACGTTATGCGTTATTCGATATGCGTTATGCGTTATGCGTTATGCGTTATGCGTTATGCGTTATGCGTTATGCGTTAGGCGTTATGCGTTATGCGTTGTACGTTATGCGTTATGCCCTATGCGTTATGCGTTATGGGTTATGCGTTATGTGTTATGCGATATAAGTTATGCGTTATGCGTTATGCGTTATGCGTTATGCGTTATGCGTTATACGTTGTACGTTATGCTTTATGCGTTATGTTTTATGCGATATGCGTTATGCGTTATGCGTTATGCGTTATGCGTGATGCGTTATGCGTAATGCGTTATGCGTTATGTGTTATACTTTATGCGTTATGCGTTATGTGTTATACTTTATGCGTTATGCGTAATGCGTTATGCGTTATGCGTTATGCGTTATGCGTTATGCGTTATGCGTTATTCGTTATGCGTTATGCGTTATGCGTTATGCGTTATGCTTTATGCGTTATGCGTTATGCGTTATGCGTTATGCTTTATGCGTTATGCGTTATGCTTTATGCGTTATGCGTTATGCTTTATGCGTTAGGCGTTATGGGTTTTCCGGTGTTCGTTATGCGTTGTGCATTATGCGTTAGGCGTTATGAAGTATGGGTTATGGTTTATGCGTTATGCGTTGTGCGCTATACCTTTGCGTTATGCGTTATGCGTTATATGTTATGCGTTATGCTTTATGCGTGATCCGTTATGTGTTAGGCGATATACGTTTTGCGGTATTCGTTATGCGTTATGCGTTATGCGTTATCCGTTGTTCGTTATGCATTATGCGTTGTGCGTTATACATTTGCGTTATGCATTATGCATTATGCGTTATACGGTATGCGTTATGCGTTATACGTTATGCGTTATGCGTTATGCGATATGCGTTATGCGTTATGCGTTATGCGTTATGCTTTATGCGTTATGCTTTATGCGTTATGCGTGATCCGTTATGCGTTAGGCGTTATGCGTTATGCGTTAACGTTATGCGTCATGCCTTATGCGTTATGCGTTATGGGTTATGCGTTATGTGTTATGCGATATACGTTATGCGTTATGCGTTATGCGTTATGCTTTATGCGTTATGCGTTATGCGTTATGCGTTATGCGTTATGCGTTATGCGTTATGCGTTATGCGTTATGCATTATGCGTTATGCGTTATGCGTTATGCGTTATACGTTATGAGTTATGCGTTATGCGTTATGCGATATGCGTCATGCATCAAGCCTTATGCGGTAACGTTATGCGTTATGCGTTATGCGTTATACGTTGTACGTTATGCTTTATGCGTTATGTTTTATGCGATATGCGTTATGCGTTATGCGTTATGCGTTATGCGTGATGCGTTATGCGTAATGCGTTATGCGTTATGTGTTATACTTTATGCGTTATGCGTTATGTGTTATACTTTATGCGTTATGCGTAATGCGTTATGCGTTATGCGTTATGCGTTATGCGTTATGCGTTATGTGTTATACTTTATGCGTTATGCGTAATGCGTTATGCGTTATGCGTTATGCGTTATGCGTTATGCGTTATGCGTTATGCGTTATGCGTTATGCGTTATACGTTATGCGTTATGCGTTATGCGTGATCCGTTATGTGTTAGACGATATACGTTTTGCGGTATTCGTTATGCGTTATGCGTTATCCGTTGTTCGTTATGCGTTATGCATTATGCTTTATGCGTTATGCGTTATGAGTTACACGTTATGCGTTATTCGATATGCGTTATGCGTTATGCGTTATGCGTTATGCGTTATGCGTTATGCGTGATCCGTTATGCGTTAAGCATTATGCGTTTTGCTGTATTCGTTATGCGTTGTGCGTTATACGTTTGCGTTATGCGTCATGCGTTATGCGTTATGCGTTATACGGTATGCGTTATGCGTTATACGTTATGCGGTATGCGTTATGCTTTATGCGTTATGCGTGATCCGTTATGCGTTAAGCATTATGCGTTTTGCTGTATTCGTTATGCGTTGTGCGTTATACGTTTGCGTTATGCGTTATGCGTTATGCGTTATGCGTTATACGGTATGCGTTATGCGTTATACGTTATGCGTTATGCGTTATGCGTTATGCGATATGCGTTATGCGTTATGCGGTATGCGTTATGCTTTATGCGTTATGCGTTATGCGTTATGCGTTATGCTTTATGCGTTATGCTTTATGCGTTATGCGTGATCCGTTATGCGTTAGGCGTTATGCGTTATGCGTTAACGTTATGCGTTATGCCTTATGCGTTATGCGTTATGGGTTATGCGTTATGTGTTATGCGATATACGTTATGCGTTATGCGTTATGCGTTATGCGTTATGCGTTATGCGTTATGCGTTATACGTTGTACGTTATGCGTGATGCGTTATGTTTTATGCGATATGCGTTATGCGTTATGCGTTATGCGTTATGCGTGATGCGTTATGCGTAATGCGTTATGCTTTATGTGTTATACTTTATGCGTTATGCGTAATGCGTTATGCGTTATGCGTTATGCGTTATGCGTTATGCGTTATGCGTTATGCGCTATGCGTTATGCGTTATGCGTTATGCGTTATGCGTTATGCGTTATGCGTTATGCGTTATGCGTTATGCGTTATGCGTTATGCGTTATGCGTTATGCGTTATGCGTTATGCGTTATGTGTTATGCGTTATGCGTTATGCGTTATGCGTTATGCGTTATGCGTTATGCGTTATGCGTTATGCGTTATACGTTATGCGTTGTGCGTTATAAGTTTGCGTTATGCGTTATTTGTTATGCGTTATGCTTTATGCGTTATGCGTTATGCGTTATGCGTTATGCGTTATGCGTTATGCGTTATGCGTTATGCGTTATGCGTTATGCATTATGCGTTATGCGTTATGCGTTATGCGTTATACGTTATGAGTTATGCGTTATGCGTTATGCGATATGCGTCATGCATCAAGCCTTATGCGGTAACGTTATGCGTTATGCGTTTTGCGTTATACGTTATGCAATATGCGTAATGCGTTATGCGTTATGTGTTATACTTTATGCGTTATGCGTTATGTGTTATACTTTATGCGTTATGCGTAATGCGTTATGCGTTATGCGTTATGCGTTATGCGTTATGCGATATGCGTTATGCGTTATGCGGTATGCGTTATGCTTTACGCGTTATGCGTTATGCGTTATGCGTTATGCTTTATGCGTTATGCTTTATGCGTTATGCGTGATCCGTTATGCGTTAGGCGTTATGCGTTATGCGTTAACGTTATGCGTTATGCCTTATGCGTTATGCGTTATGGGTTATGCGTTATGTGTTATGCGATATACGTTATGCGTTATGCGTTATGCGTTATGCGTTATGCGTTATGCGTTATGCGTTATGCGTTATGCGTTATGCGTGATCCGTTATGCGTTAAGCATTATGCGTTTTGCTGTATTCGTTATGCGTTGTGCGTTATACGTTTGCGTTATGCGTCATGCGTTATGCGTTATGCGTTATACGGTATGCGTTATGCGTTATACGTTATGCGGTATGCGTTATGCTTTATGCGTTATGCGTGATCCGTTATGCGTTAAGCATTATGCGTTTTGCTGTATTCGTTATGCGTTGTGCGTTATACGTTTGCGTTATGCGTTATGCGTTATGCGTTATGCGTTATACGGTATGCGTTATGCGTTATACGTTATGCGTTATGCGTTATGCGTTTTGCGATATGCGTTATGCGTTATGCGGTATGCGTTATGCTTTATGCGTTATGCGTTATGCGTTATGCGTTATGCTTTATGCGTTATGCTTTATGCGTTATGCGTGACCCGTTATGCGTTAGGCGTTATGCCTTATGCGTTAACGTTATGCGTTATGCCTTATGCGTTATGCGTTATGGGTTATGCGTTATGTGTTATGCGATATACGTTATGCGTTATGCGTTATGCGTTATGCGTTATGCGTTATGCGTTATACGTTGTACGTTATGCGTGATGCGTTATGTTTTATGCGATATGCGTTATGCGTTATGCGTTATGCGTTATGCGTGATGCGTTATGCGTAATGCGTTATGCTTTATGTGTTATACTTTATGCGTTATGCGTAATGCGTTATGCGTTATGCGTTATGCGTTATGCGTTATGCGTTATGCGCTATGCGTTATGCGTTATGCGTTATGCGTTATGCGTTATGCGTTATGCGTTATGCGTTATGCGTTATGCGTTATGCGTTATGCGTTATGCGTTATGCGTTATGCGTTATGCGTTATGCGTTATGCGTTATGCGTCATGCGTTATGCGTTATGCGTTATGCGTTATGCGTTATGCGTTATACGTTATGCGTTGTGCGTTATAAGTTTGCGTTATGCGTTATTTGTTATGCGTTATGCTTTATGCGTTATGCGTTATGCGTTATGCGTTATGCGTTATGCGTTATGCGTTATGCGTTATGCATTATGCGTTATGCGTTATGCGTTATGCGTTATACGTTATGAGTTATGCGTTATGCGTTATGCGATATGCGTCATGCATCAAGCCTTATGCGGTAACGTTATGCGTTATGCGTTTTGCGTTATACGTTATGCAATATGCGTAATGCGTTATGCGTTATGTGTTATACTTTATGCGTTATGCGTTATGTGTTATACTTTATGCGTCATGCGTAATGCGTTATGCGTTATGCGTTATGCGTTATGCGTTATGCGTTATGCGTTATGGGTTATGCGTTATGTGTTATGCGATATGCGTTATGCGTTATGCGTTATGCGTTATGCGTTATGCGTTATGCGTTATGCGTTGTGCGTTATACGTTTGCGTTATGCGTAATGCGTTATGCGTTATACGGTATGCGTTATGCGTTATACGTTATGCGTTATGCGTTATGCGTTATGCGATATGCGTTATGCGTTATGCGGTATGCGTTATGCTTTACGCGTTATGCGTTATGCGTTATGCGTTATGCTTTATGCGTTATGCTTTATGCGTTATGCGTGATCCGTTATGCGTTAGGCGTTATGCGTTATGCGTTAACGTTATGCGTCATGCCTTATGCGTTATGCGTTATGGGTTATGCGTTATGTGTTATGCGATATACGTTATGCGTTATGCGTTATGCGTTATGCGTTATGCGTTATGCTTTATGCGTTATGCGTTATGCGTTATGCGTTATGCGTTATGCGTTATGCGTTATGCGTTATGCGTTATGCGTTATGCATTATGCGTTATACGTTATGCAATATGCGTAATGCGTTATGCGTTATGTGTTATACTTTATGCGTTATGCGTTATGTGTTATACTTTATGCGTTATGCGTAATGCGTTATGCGTTATGCGTTATGCGTTATGCGTTATGCGTTATGCGTTATGGGTTATGCGTTATGTGTTATGCGATATGCGTTATGCGTTATGCGTTATGCGTTCTGCGTTATGCGTTATGCGTTATGCGTTGTGCGTTATACGTTTGCGTTATGCGTAATGCGTTATGCGTTATACGGTATGCGTTATGCGTTATACGTTATGCGTTATGCGTTATGCGTTATGCGATATGCGTTATGCGTTATGCGGTATGCGTTATGCTTAACGCGTTATGCGTTATGCGTTATGCGTTATGCTTTATACGTTGTACGTTATGCGTGATGCGTTATGTTTTATGCGATATGCGTTATGCGTTATGCGTTATGCGTGATGCGTTATGCGTAATGCGTTATGCGTTATGTGTTATACTTTATGCGTTATGCGTAATGCGTTATGCGTTATGCGTTATGCGTTATGCGTTATGCGTTATGCGTTATGCGTTATGCGTTATGCGTTATGCGTTATGCGTTATGCGTTATGCGTTATGCGTTATGCGTTATGCGTTATGCGTTATGCGTTACGCGTTACGCGTTACGCGTTACGCGTTACGCGTTATGCGTTATGCGTTATGCGTTATGCGTTATGCGTTATGCGTTATGCGTTATGCGTTATGCGTTATGCGTTATGCGTTATGCGTGGTGCGTTATACGTTTGCGTTATGCGTAATGCGTTATGCGTTATACGGTATGCGTTATGCCTTATACGTTATGCGTTATGCGTTATGCGTTATGCGATATGCGTTATGCGTTATGCGGTATGCGTTATGCTTTACGCGTTATGCGTTATGCGTTATGCGTTATGCTTTATGCGTTATGCTTTATGCGTTATGCGTGATCCGTTATGCGTTAGGCGTTATGCGTTATGCGTTAACGTTATGCGTCATGCCTTATGCGTTATGCGTTATGGGTTATGCGTTATGTGTTATGCGATATACGTTATGCGTTATGCGTTATGCGTTATGCGTTATGCGTTATGCTTTATGCGTTATGCGTTATGCGTTATGCGTTATGCGTTATGCGTTATGCGTTATGCGTTATGCGTTATGCATTATGCGTTATGCGTTATGCGTTATGCGTTATACGTTATGAGTTATGCGTTATGCGTTATGCGATATGCGTCATGCATCAAGCCTTATGCGGTAACGTTATGCGTTATGCGTTTTGCGTTATACGTTATGCAATATGCGTAATGCGTTATGCGTTATGTGTTATACTTTATGCGTTATGCGTTATGTGTTATGCGTTATGCGTTATGCGTTATGCGTTATGCGTTATGCGTTATGCGTTATGCGTTATGCGTTATGCGTTATGCGTTATGCGTTATGCGTTATGCGTTATGCGTTATGCGTTATGCGTTATGCGTTATGCGTTATGCGTTATGCGTTATGCGTTATACGTTATGCGTTGTGCGTTATAAGTTTGCGTTATGCGTTATTTGTTATGCGTTATGCTTTATGCGTTATGCGTTATGCGTTATGCGTTATGCGTTATGCGTTATGCGTTATGCGTTATGCGTTATGCGTTATGCGTTATGCGTTATGCGTTATACGTTATGAGTTATGCGTTATGCGTTATGCGATATGCGTCATGCATCAAGCCTTATGCGGTAACGTTATGCGTTATGCGTTTTGCGTTATACGTTATGCAATATGCGTAATGCGTTATGCGTTATGTGTTATACTTTATGCGTTATGCGTTATGTGTTATACTTTATGCGTCATGCGTAATGCGTTATGCGTTATGCGTTATGCGTTATGCGTTATGCGTTATGCGTTATGCGTTATGGGTTATGCGTTATGTGTTATGCGATATGCGTTATGCGTTATGCGTTATGCGTTATGCGTTATGCGTTATGCGTTATGCGTTATGCGTTGTGCGTTATACGTTTGCGTTATGCGTAATGCGTTATGCGTTATACGGTATGCGTTATGCGTTATACGTTATGCGTTATGCGTTATGCGTTATGCGATATGCGTTATGCGTTATGCGGTATGCGTTATGCTTTACGCGTTATGCGTTATGCGTTATGCGTTATGCTTTATGCGTTATGCTTTATGCGTTATGCGTGATCCGTTATGCGTTAGGCGTTATGCGTTATGCGTTAACGTTATGCGTCATGCCTTATGCGTTATGCGTTATGGGTTATGCGTTATGTGTTATGCGATATACGTTATGCGTTATGCGTTATGCGTTATGCGTTATGCGTTATGCTTTATGCGTTATGCGTTATGCGTTATGCGTTATGCGTTATGCGTTATGCGTTATGCGTTATGCGTTATGCGTTATGCATTATGCGTTATACGTTATGCAATATGCGTAATGCGTTATGCGTTATGTGTTATACTTTATGCGTTATGCGTTATGTGTTATACTTTATGCGTTATGCGTAATGCGTTATGCGTTATGCGTTATGCGTTATGCGTTATGCGTTATGCGTTATGGGTTATGCGTTATGTGTTATGCGATATGCGTTATGCGTTATGCGTTATGCGTTCTGCGTTATGCGTTATGCGTTATGCGTTGTGCGTTATACGTTTGCGTTATGCGTAATGCGTTATGCGTTATACGGTATGCGTTATGCGTTATACGTTATGCGTTATGCGTTATGCGTTATGCGATATGCGTTATGCGTTATGCGGTATGCGTTATGCTTAACGCGTTATGCGTTATGCGTTATGCGTTATGCGTTATGCTTTATACGTTGTACGTTATGCGTGATGCGTTATGTTTTATGCGATATGCGTTATGCGTTATGCGTTATGCGTGATGCGTTATGCGTAATGCGTTATGCGTTATGTGTTATACTTTATGCGTTATGCGTAATGCGTTATGCGTTATGCGTTATGCGTTATGCGTTATGCGTTATGCGTTATGCGTTATGCGTTATGCGTTATGCGTTATGCGTTATGCGTTATGCGTTATGCGTTATGCGTTATGCGTTATGCGTTATGCGTTACGCGTTACGCGTTACGCGTTACGCGTTACGCGTTATGCGTTATGCGTTATGCGTTATGCGTTATGCGTTATGCGTTATGCGTTATGCGTTATGCGTTATGCGTTATGCGTGGTGCGTTATACGTTTGCGTTATGCGTAATGCGTTATGCGTTATACGGTATGCGTTATGCCTTATACGTTATGCGTTATGCGTTATGCGTTATGCGATATGCGTTATGCGTTATGCGGTATGCGTTATGCTTTACGCGTTATGCGTTATGCGTTATGCGTTATGCTTTATGCGTTATGCTTTATGCGTTATGCGTGATCCGTTATGCGTTAGGCGTTATGCGTTATGCGTTAACGTTATGCGTCATGCCTTATGCGTTATGCGTTATGGGTTATGCGTTATGTGTTATGCGATATACGTTATGCGTTATGCGTTATGCGTTATGCGTTATGCGTTATGCTTTATGCGTTATGCGTTATGCGTTATGCGTTATGCGTTATGCGTTATGCGTTATGCGTTATGCGTTATGCATTATGCGTTATGCGTTATGCGTTATGCGTTATACGTTATGAGTTATGCGTTATGCGTTATGCGATATGCGTCATGCATCAAGCCTTATGCGGTAACGTTATGCGTTATGCGTTTTGCGTTATACGTTATGCAATATGCGTAATGCGTTATGCGTTATGTGTTATACTTTATGCGTTATGCGTTATGTGTTATACTTTATGCGTTATGCGTAATGCGTTATGCGTTATGCGTTATGCGTTATGCGTTATGCGTTATGCGTTATGCGTTATGGGTTATGCGTAATGTGTTATGCGATATGCGTTATGCGTTATGCGTTATGCGTTCTGCGTTATGCGTTATGCGTTATGCGTTGTGCGTTATACGTTTGCGTTATGCGTAATGCGTTATGCGTTATACGGTATGCGTTATGCGTTATACGTTATGCGTTATGCGTTATGCGTTATGCGATATGCGTTATGCGTTATGCGGTATGCGTTATGCTTAACGCGTTATGCGTTATGCGTTATGCGTTATGCGTTATGCTTTATACGTTGTACGTTATGCGTGATGCGTTATGTTTTATGCGATATGCGTTATGCGTTATGCGTTATGCGTGATGCGTTATGCGTAATGCGTTATGCGTTATGTGTTATACTTTATGCGTTATGCGTAATGCGTTATGCGTTATGCGTTATGCGTTATGCGTTATGCGTTATGCGTTATGCGTTATGCGTTATGCGTTATGCGTTATGCGTTATGCGTTATGCGTTATGCGTTATGCGTTACGCGTTACGCGTTACGCGTTACGCGTTACGCGTTATGCGTTATGCGTTATGCGTTATGCGTTATGCGTTATGCGTTATGCGTTATGCGTTATGCGTTATGCGTTATGCGTTATGCGTTATGCGTTATGCGTTATGCGTTATGCGTTATGCGTTATGCGTTATGCGTTATGCGTTATGCGTTATGCGTTATGCGTTATGCGTTATGCGTTATGCGTTATGCGTTATGCGTTATACGTTATGCGTTGTGCGTTATAAGTTTGCGTTATGCGTTATGCGTTATGCGTTATGCTTTATGCGTTATGCGTTATGCGTTATGCGTTATGCGTTATGCGTTATGCGTTATGCGTTATGCGTTATGCGTTATGCGTTATGCATTATGCGTTATGCGTTATGCGTTATGCGTTATACGTTATGAGTTATGCGTTATGCGTTATGCGATATGCGTCATGCATCAAGCCTTATGCGGTAACGTTATGCGTTATGCGTTTTGCGTTATACGTTATGCAATATGCGTAATGCGTTATGCGTTATGTGTTATACTTTATGCGTTATGCGTTATGTGTTATACTTTATGCGTTATGCGTAATGCGTTATGCGTTATGCGTTATGCGTTATGCGTTATGCGTTATGCGTTATGGGTTATGCGTTATGTGTTATGCGATATGCGTTATGCGTTATGCGTTATGCGTTATGCGTTATGCGTTATGCGTTATGCGTTATGCGTTATGCGTTATGCGTTGTGCGTTATACGTTTGCGTTATGCGTAATGCGTTATGCGTTATACGGTATGCGTTATGCGTTATACGTTATGCGTTATGCGTTATGCGTTATGCGTTATGCGATATGCGTTATGCGTTATGCGGTATGCGTTATGCTTAACGCGTTATGCGTTATGCGTTATGCGTTATGCGTTATGCTTTATGCGTTATGCTTTATGCGTTATGCGTGATCCGTTATGCGTTAGGCGTTATGCGTTATGCGTTATGCGTTAACGTTATGCGTTATGCCTTATGCGTTATGCGTTATGGGTTATGCGTTATGTGTTATGCGATATACGTTATGCGTTATGCGTTATGCGTTATGCGTTATGCGTTATGCGTTATGCGTTATGCGTTATGCGTTATACGTTGTACGTTATGCGTGATGCGTTATGTTTTATGCGATATGCGTTATGCGTTATGCGTTATGCGTTATGCGGTATGCGTTATGCTTTACGCGTTATGCGTTATGCGTTATGCGTTATGCTTTATGCGTTATGCTTTATGCGTTATGCGTGATCCGTTATGCGTTAGGCGTTATGCGTTATGCGTTAACGTTATGCGTCATGCCTTATGCGTTATGCGTTATGGGTTATGCGTTATGTGTTATGCGATATACGTTATGCGTTATGCGTTATGCGTTATGCGTTATGCGTTATGCGTTATGCGTTATACGTTGTACGTTATGCGTGATGCGTTATGTTTTATGCGATATGCGTTATGCGTTATGCGTTATGCGTTATGCGTGATGCGTTATGCGTAATGCGTTATGCGTTATGTGTTATACTTTATGCGTTATGCGTAATGCGTTATGCGTTATGCGTTATGCGTTATGCGTTATGCGTTATGCGTTATGCGTTATGAGTTATGCGTTATGCGTTATGCGTTATGCGTTATGCGTTATGCGTTATGCGTTATGCGTTATGCGTTATGCGTTATGCGTTATGCGTTATGCGTTATGCGTTATGCGTTATGCGTTATGCGTTATGCGTTAACCGTTATGCGTTATGCGTTATGCGTTATGCGTTATGCGTTATGCGTTATACGTTATGCGTTGTGCGTTATAAGTTTGCGTTATGCGTTATGCGTTATGCTTTATGCGTTATGCGTTATGCGTTATGCGTTATGCGTTATGCGTTATGCGTTATGAGTTATGCATTATGCGTTATGCGTTATGCGTTATGCGTTATACGTTATGAGTTATGCGTTATGCGTTATGCGATATGCGTCATGCATCAAGCCTTATGCGGTAACGTTATGCGTTATGCGTTTTGCGTTATACGTTATGCAATATGCGTAATGCGTTATGCGTTATGTGTTATACTTTATGCGTTATGCGTTATGGGTTATACTTTATGCGTTATGCGTAATGCGTTATGCGTTATGCGTTATGCGTTATGCGTTATGCGTTATGCGTTATGGGTTATGCGTTATGTGTTATGCGATATGCGTTATGCGTTATGCGTTATGCGTTATGCGTTATGCGTTATGCGTTATGCGTTATGCGTTGTGCGTTATACGTTTGCGTTATGCGTAATGCGTTATGCGTTATACGGTATGCGTTATGCGTTATACGTTATGCGTTAAGCGTTATGCGTTATGCGATATGCGTTATGCGTTATGCGGTATGCGTTATGCTTAACGCGTTATGCGTTATGCGTTATGCGTTATGCGTTATGCTTTATACGTTGTACGTTATGCGTGATGCGTTATGTTTTATGCGATATGCGTTATGCGTTATGCGTTATGCGTGATGCGTTATGCGTAATGCGTTATGCGTTATGTGTTATACTTTATGCGTTATGCGTAATGCGTTATGCGTTATGCGTTATGCGTTATGCGTTATGCGTTATGCGTTGTGCGTTATACGTTTGCGTTATGCGTAATGCGTTATGCGTTATACGGTATGCGTTATGCGTTATACGTTATGCGTTATGCGTTATGCGTTATGCGTTATGCGATATGCGTTATGCGTTATGCGGTATGCGTTATGCTTAACGCGTTATGCGTTATGCGTTATGCGTTATGCGTTATGCTTTATGCGTTATGCTTTATGCGTTATGCGTGATCCGTTATGCGTTAGGCGTTATGCGTTATGCGTTATGCGTTAACGTTATGCGTTATGCCTTATGCGTTATGCGTTATGGGTTATGCGTTATGTGTTATGCGATATACGTTATGCGTTATGCGTTATGCGTTATGCGTTATGCGTTATGCGTTATGCGTTATGCGTTATGCGTTATGCGTTATACGTTGTACGTTATGCGTGATGCGTTATGTTTTATGCGATATGCGTTATGCGTTATGCGTTATGCGTTATGCGGTATGCGTTATGCTTTACGCGTTATGCGTTATGCGTTATGCGTTATGCTTTATGCGTTATGCTTTATGCGTTATGCGTGATCCGTTATGCGTTAGGCGTTATGCGTTATGCGTTAACGTTATGCGTCATGCCTTATGCGTTATGCGTTATGGGTTATGCGTTATGTGTTATGCGATATACGTTATGCGTTATGCGTTATGCGTTATGCGTTATGCGTTATGCGTTATGCGTTATACGTTGTACGTTATGCGTGATGCGTTATGTTTTATGCGATATGCGTTATGCGTTATGCGTTATGCGTTATGCGTGATGCGTTATGCGTAATGCGTTATGCGTTATGTGTTATACTTTATGCGTTATGCGTAATGCGTTATGCGTTATGCGTTATGCGTTATGCGTTATGCGTTATGCGTTATGCGTTATGAGTTATGCGTTATGCGTTATGCGTTATGCGTTATGCGTTATGCGTTATGCGTTATGCGTTATGCGTTATGCGTTATGCGTTATGCGTTATGCGTTATGCGTTATGCGTTATGCGTTATGCGTTATGCGTTATGCGTTATGCGTTATGCGTTATGCGTTATGCGTTATGCGTTATGCGTTATGCGTTATGCGTTATACGTTATGCGTTGTGCGTTATAAGTTTGCGTTATGCGTTATGCGTTATGCTTTATGCGTTATGCGTTATGCGTTATGCGTTATGCGTTATGCGTTATGCGTTATGCGTTATGCATTATGCGTTATGCGTTATGCGTTATGCGTTATACGTTATGAGTTATGCGTTATGCGTTATGCGATATGCGTCATGCATCAAGCCTTATGCGGTAACGTTATGCGTTATGCGTTTTGCGTTATACGTTATGCAATATGCGTAATGCGTTATGCGTTATGTGTTATACTTTATGCGTTATGCGTTATGGGTTATACTTTATGCGTTATGCGTAATGCGTTATGCGTTATGCGTTATGCGTTATGCGTTATGCGTTATGCGTTATGGGTTATGCGTTATGTGTTATGCGATATGCGTTATGCGTTATGCGTTATGCGTTATGCGTTATGCGTTATGCGTTATGCGTTATGCGTTGTGCGTTATACGTTTGCGTTATGCGTAATGCGTTATGCGTTATACGGTATGCGTTATGCGTTATACGTTATGCGTTAAGCGTTATGCGTTATGCGATATGCGTTATGCGTTATGCGGTATGCGTTATGCTTAACGCGTTATGCGTTATGCGTTATGCGTTATGCGTTATGCTTTATACGTTGTACGTTATGCGTGATGCGTTATGTTTTATGCGATATGCGTTATGCGTTATGCGTTATGCGTGATGCGTTATGCGTTATGCGTTATGCGTTATGCGTTATGCGTTATGCGTTATGCGTTATGCGTTATGCGTTATGCGTTATGCGTTACGCGTTACGCGTTACGCGTTACGCGTTACGCGTTACGCGTTACGCGTTACGCGTTATGCGTTATGCGTTATGCGTTATGCGTTATGCGTTATGCGCTATGCGTTATGCGTTATGCGTTATGCGTTATGCGTTATGCGTTATGCGTTATGCGTTATGCGTTATGCGTTATGCGTTATGCGTTATGCGTTATGCGTTATGCGTTATGCGTTATGCGTTATGCGTTATGCGTTATGCGTTATGCGTTATGCGTTATACGTTATGCGTTGTGCGTTATAAGTTTGCGTTATGCGTTATGCGTTATGCGTTATGCTTTATGCGTTATGCGTTATGCGTTATGCGTTATGCGTTATGCGTTATGCGTTATGCGTTATGCGTTATGCGTTATGCATTATGCGTTATGCGTTATGCGTTATGCGTTATACGTTATGAGTTATGCGTTATGCGTTATGCGATATGCGTCATGCATCAAGCCTTATGCGGTAACGTTATGCGTTATGCGTTTTGCGTTATACGTTATGCAATATGCGTAATGCGTTATGCGTTATGTGTTATACTTTATGCGTTATGCGTTATGTGTTATACTTTATGCGTTATGCGTAATGCGTTATGCGTTATGCGTTATGCGTTATGCGTTATGCGTTATGCGTTATGGGTTATGCGTTATGTGTTATGCGATATGCGTTAAGCGTTATGCGTTATGCGTTATGCGTTATGCGTTATGCGTTATGCGTTATGCGTTGTGCGTTATACGTTTGCGTTATGCGTAATGCGTTATGCGTTATACGGTATGCGTTATGCGTTATACGTTATGCGTTATGCGTTATGCGTTATGCGTTATGCGATATGCGTTATGCGTTATGCGGTATGCGTTATGCTTAACGCGTTATGCGTTATGCGTTATGCGTTATGCGTTATGCTTTATGCGTTATGCTTTATGCGTTATGCGTGATCCGTTATGCGTTAGGCGTTATGCGTTATGCGTTAACGTTATGCGTTATGCCTTATGCGTTATGCGTTATGGGTTATGCGTTATGTGTTATGCGATATACGTTATGCGTTATGCGTTATGCGTTATGCGTTATGCGTTATGCGTTATGCGTTATGCGTTATGCGTTATACGTTGTACGTTATGCGTGATGCGTTATGTTTTATGCGATATGCGTTATGCGTTATGCGTTATGCGTTATGCGTTATGCGTTATGCGTTACGCGTTACGCGTTACGCGTTATGCGTTACGCGTTATGCGTTATGCGTTATGCGTTATGCGTTATGCGTTATGCGTTATGCGTTATGCGTTATGCGTTATGCGTTATGCGATATGCGTTAAGCGTTATGCGTTATGCGTTATGCGTTATGCGTTATGCGTTATGCGTTATGCGTTGTGCGTTATACGTTTGCGTTATGCGTAATGCGTTATGCGTTATACGGTATGCGTTATGCGTTATACGTTATGCGTTATGCGTTATGCGTTATGCGTTATGCGATATGCGTTATGCGTTATGCGGTATGCGTTATGCTTAACGCGTTATGCGTTATGCGTTATGCGTTATGCGTTATGCTTTATGCGTTATGCTTTATGCGTTATGCGTGATCCGTTATGCGTTAGGCGTTATGCGTTATGCGTTAACGTTATGCGTTATGCCTTATGCGTTATGCGTTATGGGTTATGCGTTATGTGTTATGCGATATACGTTATGCGTTATGCGTTATGCGTTATGCGTTATGCGTTATGCGTTATGCGTTATGCGTTATACGTTGTACGTTATGCGTGATGCGTTATGTTTTATGCGATATGCGTTATGCGTTATGCGTTATGCGTTATGCGTTATGCGTTATGCGTTATGCGTTATGCGTTATGCGTTATGCGTTATGCGTTATGCGTTATGCGTTATGCGTGATCCGTTATGCGTTAAGCATTATGCGTTTTGCTGTATTCGTTATGCGTTGTGCGTTATACGTTTGCGTTATGCGTTATGCGTTATACGGTATGCGTTATGCGTTATACGTAATGCGTTATGCGTTATGCGATATGAATTATGCGATATGCGTTATGCGTTATGCTTTATGCTTTATGCTTTATGCGTTATGCGTTATGCGTTATGCTTTATGCGTTATGCTTTATGCGTTATGCGTGATCCGTTATGCGTTAGGCGTTATGCGTTATGCGTTAACGTTATGCGTTATGCCTTATGCGTTATGCGTTATGGGTTATGCGTTATGTGTTATGCGATATAAGTTATGCGTTATGCGTTATGCGTTATGCGTTATGCGTTATGCGTTATGCGTTATACGTTGTACGTTATGCGTGATGCGTTATGTTTTATGCGATATGCGTTATGCGTTATGCGTTATGCGTTATGCGTTATGCGTTATGCGTTATGCGTTATGCGTTATGCGTTATGCGTTATGCGTTATGCGTTATGCGTTATGCGTGATCCGTTATGCGTTAAGCATTATGCGTTTTGCTGTATTCGTTATGCGTTGTGCGTTATACGTTTGCGTTATGCGTTATGCGTTATACGGTATGCGTTATGCGTTATACGTAATGCGTTATGCGTTATGCGATATGAATTATGCGATATGCGTTATGCGTTATGCTTTATGCTTTATGCTTTATGCGTTATGCGTTATGCGTTATGCTTTATGCGTTATGCTTTATGCGTTATGCGTGATCCGTTATGCGTTAGGCGTTATGCGTTATGCGTTAACGTTATGCGTTATGCCTTATGCGTTATGCGTTATGGGTTATGCGTTATGTGTTATGCGATATAAGTTATGCGTTATGCGTTATGCGTTATGCGTTATGCGTTATGCGTTATGCGTTATACGTTGTACGTTATGCGTGATGCGTTATGTTTTATGCGATATGCGTTATGCGTTATGCGTTATGCGTTATGCGTTATGCGTTATGCGTTATGCGTTATGCGTTATGCGTTATGCGTTATGCGTTATGCGTTATGCGTTACGCGTTATGCGTTACGCGTTACGCGTTACGCGTTACGCGTTACGCGTTACGCGTTACGCGTTACGCGTTATGCGTTACGCGTTATGCGTTACGCGTTATGCGTTATGCGTTATGCGTTATGCGTTATGCGTTATGCGTTATGCGTTATGCGTTATGCGTTATGCGTTATGCGTTATGAGTTATGCGTTATGCGTTATGCATTATGCGTTGTGCGTTATAAGTTATGCGTTATGCGGTATGCGTTATGCTTAACGCGTTATGCGTTATGCGTTATGCGTTATGCGTTATGCTTTATGCGTTATGCTTTATGCGTTATGCGTGATCCGTTATGCGTTAGGCGTTATGCGTTATGCGTTAACGTTATGCGTTATGCCTTATGCGTTATGCGTTATGGGTTATGCGTTATGTGTTATGCGATATACGTTATGCGTTATGCGTTATGCGTTATGCGTTATGCGTTATGCGTTATGCGTTATGCGTTATGCGTTATACGTTGTACGTTATGCGTGATGCGTTATGTTTTATGCGATATGCGTTATGCGTTATGCGTTATGCGTTATGCGTTATGCGTTACGCGTTACGCGTTACGCGTTATGCGTTACGCGTTATGCGTTATGCGTTATGCGTTATGCGTTATGCGTTATGCGTTATGCGTTATGCGTTATGCGTTATGCGATATGCGTTAAGCGTTATGCGTTATGCGTTATGCGTTATGCGTTATGCGTTATGCGTTATGCGTTGTGCGTTATACGTTTGCGTTATGCGTAATGCGTTATGCGTTATACGGTATGCGTTATGCGTTATACGTTATGCGTTATGCGTTATGCGTTATGCGTTATGCGATATGCGTTATGCGTTATGCGGTATGCGTTATGCTTAACGCGTTATGCGTTATGCGTTATGCGTTATGCGTTATGCTTTATGCGTTATGCTTTATGCGTTATGCGTGATCCGTTATGCGTTAGGCGTTATGCGTTATGCGTTAACGTTATGCGTTATGCCTTATGCGTTATGCGTTATGGGTTATGCGTTATGTGTTATGCGATATACGTTATGCGTTATGCGTTATGCGTTATGCGTTATGCGTTATGCGTTATGCGTTATGCGTTATGCGTTATACGTTGTACGTTATGCGTGATGCGTTATGTTTTATGCGACATGCGTTATGCGTTATGCGTTATGCGTTATGCGTTATGCGTTATGCGTTATGCGTTATGCGTTATGCGTTATGCGTTATGCGTTATGCGTGATCCGTTATGCGTTAAGCATTATGCGTTTTGCTGTATTCGTTATGCGTTGTGCGTTATACGTTTGCGTTATGCGTTATGCGTTATACGGTATGCGTTATGCGTTATACGTAATGCGTTATGCGTTATGCGATATGAATTATGCGATATGCGTTATGCGTTATGCTTTATGCTTTATGCTTTATGCGTTATGCGTTATGCGTTATGCTTTATGCGTTATGCTTTATGCGTTATGCGTGATCCGTTATGCGTTAGGCGTTATGCGTTATGCGTTAACGTTATGCGTTATGCCTTATGCGTTATGCGTTATGGGTTATGCGTTATGTGTTATGCGATATAAGTTATGCGTTATGCGTTATGCGTTATGCGTTATGCGTTATGCGTTATGCGTTATACGTTGTACGTTATGCGTGATGCGTTATGTTTTATGCGATATGCGTTATGCGTTATGCGTTATGCGTTATGCGTTATGCGTTATGCGTTATGCGTTATGCGTTATGCGTTATGCGTTATGCGTTATGCGTTATGCGTGATCCGTTATGCGTTAAGCATTATGCGTTTTGCTGTATTCGTTATGCGTTGTGCGTTATACGTTTGCGTTATGCGTTATGCGTTATACGGTATGCGTTATGCGTTATACGTAATGCGTTATGCGTTATGCGATATGAATTATGCGATATGCGTTATGCGTTATGCTTTATGCTTTATGCTTTATGCGTTATGCGTTATGCGTTATGCTTTATGCGTTATGCTTTATGCGTTATGCGTGATCCGTTATGCGTTAGGCGTTATGCGTTATGCGTTAACGTTATGCGTTATGCCTTATGCGTTATGCGTTATGGGTTATGCGTTATGTGTTATGCGATATAAGTTATGCGTTATGCGTTATGCGTTATGCGTTATGCGTTATGCGTTATGCGTTATACGTTGTACGTTATGCGTGATGCGTTATGTTTTATGCGATATGCGTTATGCGTTATGCGTTATGCGTTATGCGTTATGCGTTATGCGTTATGCGTTATGCGTTATGCGTTATGCGTTACGCGTTATGCGTTACGCGTTATGCGTTACGCGTTACGCGTTACGCGTTACGCGTTACGCGTTACGCGTTACGCGTTACGCGTTATGCGTTACGCGTTATGCGTTACGCGTTATGCGTTATGCGTTATGCGTTATGCGTTATGCGTTATGCGTTATGCGTTATGCGTTATGAGTTATGCGTTATGCGTTATGCATTATGCGTTGTGCGTTATAAGTTATGCGTTATGCGTTATGCGATATGCGTCATGCATCAAGCCTTATGCGGTAACGTTATGCGTTATGCGTTTTGCGTTATACGTTATGCAATATGCGTAATGCGTTATGCGTTATGCGTTGTGCGTTATAAGTTATGCGTTATGCGTTATGCGATATGCGTCATGCATCAAGCCTTATGCGGTAACGTTATGCGTTATGCGTTTTGCGTTATACGTTATGCAATATGCGTAATGCGTTATGCGTTATGTGTTATACTTTATGCGTTATGCGTTATGTGTTATACTTTATGCGTTATGCGTAATGCGTTATGCGTTATGCGTTATGCGTTATGCGTTATGCGTTATGCGTTATGCGTTATGGGTTATGCGTTATGTGTTATGCGATATGCGTTATGCGTTATGCGTTATGCGTTATGCGTTATGCGTTATGCGTTGTGCGTTATACGTTTGCGTTATGCGTAATGCGTTATGCGTTATACGGTATGCGTTATGCGTTATACGTTATGCGTTATGCGTTATGCGTTATGCGTTATGCGATATGCGTTATGCGTTATGCGGTATGCGTTATGCTTTACGCGTTATGCGTTACGCGTTATGCGTTATGCGTTATGCTTTATGCGTTATGCTTTATGCGTTATGCGTGATCCGTTATGCGTTAGGCGTTATGCGTTATGCGTTAACGTTATGCGTTATGCCTTATGCGTTATGCGTTATGGGTTATGCGTTATGTGTTATGCGATATACGTTATGCGTTATGCGTTATGCGTTATGCGTTATGCGTTATGCGTTATGCGTTATGCGTTATGCGTTATGCGTTATGCGTTATGCGTTATGCGTTATGCGTTATGTGTTATGCGTTATGCGTTATGCGTTATGCGTTATGCGTTATGCGTTATGCGTTATGCGTTATGCGTTATGCGTGATCCGTTATGCGTTAAGCATTATGCGTTTTGCTGTATTCGTTATGCGTTGTGCGTTATACGTTTGCGTTATGCGTTATGCGTTATGCGTTATACGGTATGCGTTATGCGTTATACGTTATGCGTTATGCGTTATGCGTTATGCGATATGCGTTATGCGTTATGCGGTATGCGTTATGCTTTATGCGTTATGCGTTATGCGTTATGCGTTATGCTTTATGCGTTATGCTTTATGCGTTATGCGTGATCCGTTATGCGATAGGCGTTATGCGTTATGCGTTAACGTTATGCATTATGCCTTATGCGTTATGGGTTATGCGTTATGTGTTATGCGATATACGTTATGCGTTATGCGTTATGCGTTATGCGTTATGCGTTATGCGTTATGCGTTATGCGTTATGCGTTATGCGTTATGCGTTATGCGTTATGCGTTATGCGTTATGCGTTATGCGTTATGCGTTATGCGTTATGCGTTATGCGTTATGCGTTATGCGTTACGCGTTATGCGTTATGCGTTATGCGTTATGCGTTATGCGTTATGCGTTATGCGTTATGCGTTATGCGTTATACGTTATGCGTTGTGCGTTATAAGTTTGCGTTATGCGTTATGCGTTATGCGTTATGCTTTATGCGTTGTGCGTTATGCGTTATGCGTTATGCGTTATGCGTTATGCGTTATGCGTTATGCGTTATGCGTTATGCGTTATGCGTTATGCATTATGCGTTATGCGTTATGCGTTATGCGTTATACGTTATGAGTTACGCGTTATGCGTTATGCGATATGCGTCATGCATCAAGCCTTATGCGGTAACGTTATGCGTTATGCGTTTTGCGTTATACGTTATGCAATATGCATAATGCGTTATGCGTTATGTGTTATACTTTCTGCGTTATGCGTTATGTGTTATACTTTATGCGTTATGCGTAATGCGTTATGCGTTATGCGTTATGCGTTATGCGTTATGCGTTATGCGTTATGCGTTATGCGTTATGGGTTATGCGTTATGTGTTATGCGATATGCGTTATGCGTTATGCGTTATGCGTTATGCGTTATGCGTTATGCGTTATGCGTTATGCGTTATGCGTTATGCGTTATGCGTTATGCGTTATGCGTTATGCGTTATACGTTGTACGTTATGCTTTATGCGTTATGTTTTATGCGATATGCGTTATGCGTTATGCGTTATGCGTTATGCGTGATGCGTTATGCGTTATTCGTTATGCGTTATGCGTTATGCGTTATGCTTTATGCGTTATGCGTTATGCGTTATGCGTTATGCTTTATGCGTTATGCGTTATGCTTTATGCGTTATGCATTAGGCGTTATGCGTTATGCGTTAGGCGTTATGGGTTTTCCGGTGTTCGTTATGCGTTGTGCATTATGCGTTAGGCGTTATGAAGTATGGGTTATGGTTTATGCGTTATGCGTTGTGCGCTATACGTTTGCGTTATGCGTTATGCGTTATACGTTATGCGTTATGCTTTATGCGTGATCCGTTATGTGTTAGGCGATATACGTTTTGCGGTATTCGTTATGCGTTATGCGTTATGCGTTATCCGTTGTTCGTTATGCATTATGCGTTGTGCGTTATACGTTTGCGTTATGCATTATGCGTTATGCGTTATACGGTATGCGTTATGCGTTATACGTTATGCGTTATGCGTTATGCGATATGCGTTATGCGTTATGCGTTATGCATTATGCTTTATGCGTTATGCGTTATGAGTTACACGTTATGCGTTATGCGTTATGCGTTATGCGTTATGCGTTATGCGTTATGCGTTATGCGTGATTCGTTATGCGTTAAGCATTATGCGTTTTGCTGTATTCGTTATGCGTTGTGCGTTATACGTTTGCGTTATGCGTTATGCGTTATACAGTTTGCGTTATGCGTTATACGTTATGCGTTATGCGTTATGCGATATGCGTTATGCGTTATGCGTTATGCGTTATGCGTTATGCGTTATGCTTTATGCGTTATGCGTTATGCGTTATGCGTTATGCTTTATGCGTTATGCGTTATGTGTTATACTTTATGCGTTATGCGTAATGCGTTATGCGTTATGCGTTATGCGTTATGCGTTATGCGTTATGCGTTATGCGTTATGCGTTATGCGTTATGCGTTGTGCGTTATAAGTTTGCGTTATGCGTTATGCGTTATGCGTTATACGGTTTGCGTTATGCGTTATACGTTATGCGTTATGCGTAATGCGTTATGCGTTATGCGTTATGCGTTATGCGTTATGCGTTATGCGTTATGCGTTATGCGTTATGCGTTATGCGTTGTGCGTTATAAGTTTGCGTTATGCGTGATTCGTTATGCGTTAAGCATTATGCGTTTTGCTGTATTCGTTATGCGTTGTGCGTTATACGTTTGCGTTATGCGTTATGCGTTATACGGTTTGCGTTATGCGTTATACGTCATGCGTTATGCGTTATGCGTTATGCGTTATGCGTTATGCGTTCTGCGTTATGCGTTATGCGTTATGCGTTGTGCGTTATAAGTTTGCGTTATGCGTTATGCGTTATGCGTTATGCTTTATGCGTTATGCGTTATGCGTTATGCTTTATGCGTTATGCGTTATGCGTTATGCGTTATGCGTTATACGTTATGCGTTATGCGTTATGCGTGATCCGTTATGTGTTAGGCGATATACGTTTTGCGGTATTCGTTATGCGTTATGCGTTATGCGTTATCCGTTGTTCGTTATGCGTTATGCATTATGCTTTATGCGGTATGCGTTATGAGTTACACGTTATGCGTTATTCGATATGCGTTATGCGTTATGCGTTATGCGTTATGCGTGATCCGTTATGCGTTAAGCATTATGCGTTTTGCTGTATTCGTTATGCGTTGTGCGTTATACGTTTGCGTTATGCGTCATGCGTTATGCGTTATACGGTATGCGTTATGCGTTATACGTTATGCGTTATGCGTTATGCGATATGCGTTATGCGTTATGCGTTATGCGTTATACGTTGTACGTTATGCGTGATGCGTTATGTTTTATGCGATATGCGTTATGCGTTATGCGTTATGCGTTATGCGTTATGCGTTATGCGTTATGCGTTATGCGTTATGCGTTATGCGTTATGCGTTATGCGTTATGCGTTATGCGTTATGCGTTATGCGTTATGCGTTATGCGTTATGCGTTATGCGTTATGCGTTATGCGTTATGCGTTATGCGTTATGCGTTATGCGTTATGCGTTATGCGTTCTGCGTTATGCGTTGTGCGTTATAAGTTTGCGTTTTGCGTTATGCGTTATGCATTATGCGTTATGCGTTATGCGTTATGCGTTATGCGTTATGCGTTATGCGTGATTCGTTATGCGTTAAGCATTATGCGTTTTGCTGTATTCGTTATGCGTTGTGCGTTATACGTTTGCGTTATGCGTTATGCGTTATACGGTTTGCGTTATGCGTTATACGTTATGCGTTATGCGTTATGCGATATGCGTTATGCGTTATGCGTTATGCGTTATGCGTTATGCTTTATGCGTTATGCGTTATGCGTTATGCGTTATGCTTTATGCGTTATGCGTTATGTGTTATACTTTATGCGTTATGCGTAATGCGTTATGCGTTATGCGTTATGCGTTATGCGTTATGCGTTATGCGTTATGCGTTATACGTTATGCGTTATGCGGTATGCGATATGCGTTATGCGTTATGCGTTATGCGTTATGCGTTATGCGTTATGCGTTATGCGTTATACGTTATGCGTTATGCGGTATGCGATATGCGTTATGCGTTATGCGTTATGCGTTATGCGTTATGCGTTATGCGTTATGCGTTATGCGTTATGCGTTATGCGTGATGCGTTATGCGTAATGCGTTCTGCGTTATGTGTTATACTTTATGCGTTATGCGTTATGTGTTATACTTTATGCGTTATGCGTAATGCGTTATGCGTTATGCGTTATGCGTAATGCGTTATGCGTAATGCGTTATGCGTGATCCGTTATGCGTTAAGCATTATGCGTTTTGCTGTATTCGTTATGTGTTGTGCGTTATACGTTTGCGTTATGCGTCATGCGTTATGCGTTATGCGTTATACGGTATGCGTTATGCGTTATACGTTATGCGGTATGCGTTATGCTTTATGCGTTATGCGTGATCCGTTATGCGTTAAGCATTATGCGTTTTGCTGTATTCGTTATGCGTTGTGCGTTATACGTTTGCGTTATGCGTTATGCGTTATGCGTTATACGGTATGCGTTATGCGTTATACGTTATGCGTTATGCGTTATGCGTTATGCGATATGCGTTATGCGTTATGCGGTATGCGTTATGCTTTATGCGTTATGCGTTATGCGTTATGCGTTATGCTTTATGCGTTATGCTTTATGCGTTATGCGTGATCCGTTATGCGATAGGCGTTATGCGTTATGCGTTAACGTTATGCATTATGCCTTATGCGTTATGGGTTATGCGTTATGTGTTATGCGATATACGTTATGCGTTATGCGTTATGCGTTATGCGTTATGCGTTATGCGTTATGCGTTATGCGTTATGCGTTATGCGTTATACGTTGTACGTTATGCGTGATGCGTTATGTTTTATGCGATATGCGTTATGCGTTATGCGTTATGCGTTATGCGTGATGCGTTATGCGTAATGCGTTATGCTTTATGTGTTATACTTTATGCGTTATGCGTAATGCGTTATGCGTTATGCGTTATGCGTTATGCGTTATGCGTTATGCGTTATGCGTTATGCGTTATGCGTTATGCGTTATGCGTTATGCGTTATGCGTTATGCGTTATGCGTTATGCGTTATGCGTTATGCGTTATGCGTTATGCGTTATGCGTTACGCGTTATGCGTTATGCGTTAAGCGTTATACGTTATGCGTTGTGCGTTATAAGTTTGCGTTATGCGTTATGCGTTATGCGTTATGCTTTATGCGTTGTGCGTTATGCGTTATGCGTTATGCGTTATGCGTTATGCGTTATGCGTTATGCGTTATGCGTTATGCATTATGCGTTATGCGTTATGCGTTATGCGTTATACGTTATGAGTTACGCGTTATGCGTTATGCGATATGCGTCATGCATCAAGCCTTATGCGGTAACGTTATGCGTTATGCGTTTTGCGTTATACGTTATGCAATATGCATAATGCGTTATGCGTTATGTGTTATACTTTCTGCGTTATGCGTTATGTGTTATACTTTATGCGTTATGCGTAATGCGTTATGCGTTATGCGTTATGCGTTATGCGTTATGCGTTATGCGTTATGCGTTATGCGTTATGGGTTATGCGTTATGTGTTATGCGATATGCGTTATGCGTTATGCGTTATGCGTTATGCGTTATGCGTTATGCGTTATGCGTTATGCGTTATGCGTTATGCGTTATGCGTTATGCGTTATGCGTTATGCGTTATGCGTTATGCGTTATGCGTTATGCGTTATGCGTTATGCGTTATACGTTGTACGTTATGCTTTATGCGTTATGTTTTATGCGATATGCGTTATGCGTTATGCGTTATGCGTTATGCGTTATGCGTGATGCGTTATGCGTTATTCGTTATGCGTTATGCGTTATGCGTTATGCTTTATGCGTTATGCGTTATGCGTTATGCGTTATGCTTTATGCGTTATGCGTTATGCTTTATGCGTTATGCATTAGGCGTTATGCGTTATGCGTTAGGCGTTATGGGTTTTCCGGTGTTCGTTATGCGTTGTGCATTATGCGTTAGGCGTTATGAAGTATGGGTTATGGTTTATGCGTTATGCGTTGTGCGCTATACGTTTGCGTTATGCGTTATGCGTTATACGTTATGCGTTATGCTTTATGCGTGATCCGTTATGTGTTAGGCGATATACGTTTTGCGGTATTCGTTATGCGTTATGCGTTATGCGTTATCCGTTGTTCGTTATGCATGATGCGTTGTGCGATATACGTTTGCGTTATGCATTATGCGTTATGCGTTATACGGTATGCGTTATGCGTTATACGTTATGCGTTATGCGTTATGCGATATGCGTTATGCGTTATGCGTTATGCATTATGCTTTATGCGTTATGCGTTATGAGTTACACGTTATGCGTTATGCGTTATGCGTTATGCGTTATGCGTTATGCGTTATGCGTTATGCGTTATGCGTGATTCGTTATGCGTTAAGCATTATGCCTTTTGCTGTATTCGTTATGCGTTGTGCGTTATACGTTTGCGTTATGCGTTATGCGTTATACAGTTTGCGTTATGCGTTATACGTTATGCGTTATGCGTTATGCGATATGCGTTATGCGTTATGCGTTATGCGTTATGCGTTATGCTTTATGCGTTATGCGTTATGCGTTATGCGTTATGCTTTATGCGTTATGCGTTATGTGTTATACTTTATGCGTTATGCGTAATGCGTTATGCGTTATGCGTTATGCGTTATGCGTTATGCGTTATGCGTTATGTGTTATGCGTTATGCGTTATGCGTTATGCGTTGTGCGTTATAAGTTTGCGTTATGCGTTATGCGTTATGCGTTATGCGTTATGCGTTATGCGTTATGCGTTATGCGTTATGCGTTATGCGTTATGCGTTATGCGTTGTGCGTTATAAGTTTGCGTTATGCGTGATTCGTTATGCGTTAAGCATTATGCGTTTTGCTGTATTCGTTATGCGTTGTGCGTTATACGTTTGCGTTATGCGTTATGCGTTATACGGTTTGCGTTATGCGTTATACGTCATGCGTTATGCGTTATGCGTTATGCGTTATGCGTTATGCGTTATGCGTTATGCGTTATGCGTTATGCGTTGTGCGTTATAAGTTTGCGTTATGCGTTATGCGTTATGCTTTATGCGTTATGCGTTATGCGTTATGCTTTATGCGTTATGCGTTATGCGTTATGCGTTATACGTTATGCGATATGCGTTATGCGTGATCCGTTATGTGTTAGGCGATATACGTTTTGCGGTATTCGTTATGCGTTATGCGTTATACGTTATCCGTTGTTCGTTATGCGTTATGCATTATGCTTTATGCGTTATGCGTTATGAGTTACACGTTATGCGTTATTCGATATGCGTTATGCGTTATGCGTTATGCGTTATGCGTGATCCGTTATGCATTAAGCATTATGCGTTTTGCTGTATTCGTTATGCGTTGTGCGTTATACGTTTGCGTTATGCGTCATGCGTTATGCGTTATACGGTATGCGTTATGCGTTATACGTTATGCGTTATGCGTTATGCGATATGCGTTATGCGTTATGCGTTATGCGTTATGCGTTATACGTTGTACGTTATGCGTGATGCGTTATGTTTTATGCGATATGCGTTATGCGTTATGCGTTATGCGTTATGCGTTATGCATTATGCGTTATGCGTTATGCGTTATGCGTTATGCGTTATGCGTTATGCGTTATGCGTTATGCGTTATGCGTTATGCGTTATGCGTTATGCGTTATGCGTTATGCGTTATGCGTTATGCGTTATGCGTTATGCGTTATGCGTTATGCGTTATGCGTTATGCGTTATGCGTTATGCGTTATGCGTTATGCGTTATGCGTTATGCGTTATGCGTTATGCGTTCTGCGTTATGCGTTGTGCGTTATAAGTTTGCGTTATGCGTTATGCGTTATGCATTATGCGTTATGCGTTATGCGTTATGCGTTATGCGTTATGCGTTATGCGTTATGCGTTATGCGTTATCCGTTGTTCGTTATGCATTATGCGTTGTGCGTTATACGTTTGCGTTATGCATTATGCGTTATGCGTTATACGGTATGCGTTATGCGATATAGGTTATGCGTTATGCGTTATGCGATATGCGTTATGCGTTATGCGTTATGCATTATGCTTTATGCGTTATGCGTTATGAGTTACACGTTATGCGTTATTCGATATGCGTTATGCGTTATGCGTTATGCGTTATGCGTTATGCGTTATGCGTGATTCGTTATGCGTTAAGCATTATGCGTTTTGCTGTATTCGTTATGCGTTGTGCGTTATACGTTTGCGTTATGCGTTATGCGTTATACGGTTTGCGTTATGCGTTATACGTTATGCGTTATGCGTTATGCGATATGCGTTATGCGTTATGCGTTATGCGTTATGCGTTATGCTTTATGCGTTATGCGTTATGCGTTATGCGTTATGCTTTATGCGTTATGCGTTATGTGTTATACTTTATGCGTTATGCGTAATGCGTTATGCGTTATGCGTTATGCGTTATGCGTTATGCGTTATGCGTTATGCGTTATGCGTTATACGTTATGCGTTATGCGGTATGCGATATGCGTTATGCGTTATGCGTTATGCGTTATGCGTTATGCGTTATGCGTTATACGTTATGCGTTATGCGGTATGCGATATGCGTTATGCGTTATGCGTTATGCGTTATGCGTTATGCGTTATGCGTTATGCGTTATGCGTTATGCGTTATGCGTTATGCGTTATGCGTTATGCGTTATGCGTGATGCGTTATGCGTAATGCGTTCTGCGTTATGTGTTATACTTTATGCGTTATGCGTTATGTGTTATACTTTATGCGTTATGCGTAATGCGTTATGCGTTATGCGTTATGCGTTATGCGTTATGCGTTATGCGTTATGCGTTATGCGTTATGCGTTATGCGTTATGCGTTATGCGTTATGCGTTATCCGTTGTTCGTTATGCGTTATGCATTATGCTTTATGCGTTATGCGTTATGAGTTACACGTTATGCGTTATTCGATATGCGTTATGCGTTATGCGTTATGCGTTATGCGTTATGCGTGATCCGTTATGCGTTAAGCATTATGCGTTTTGCTGTATTCGTTATGCGTTGTGCGTTATACGTTTGTGTTATGCGTTATGCGTTATGCGTTATACGGTATGCGTTATGCGTTATACGTTATGCGTTATGCGTTATGCGATATGCGTTATGCGTTATGCGGTATGAGTTATGCGTTATGCGTTATGGGTTATGCGTTATGTGTTATGCGATATACGTTATGCGTGATGCGTTATGCGTAATGCGTTATGCGTTATGTGTTATACTTTATGCGTTATGCGTAATGCGTTATGCGTTATGCGTTATGCGTTATGCGTTATGCGTTATGCGTTATGCGTTATGCGTCATACGGTATGCGTTATGCGTTATACGTTATGCGTTATGCGGTATGCGATATGCGTTATGCGTTATGCGTTATGCGTTATGCGTTATGCGTTATACGTTATGCGTTATGCGTTATGCGTGATCCGTTATGTGTTAGGCGATATACGTTTTGCGGTATTCGTTATGCGTTATGCGTTATGCGTTATCCGTTGTTCGTTATGCGTTATGCGTTGTGCGCTATACGTTTGCGTTATGCATTATGCGTTATGCGTTATACGGTATGCGTTATGCGTTATACGTTATGCGTTATGCGTTATGCGATATGCGTTATGCGTTATGCGTTATGCATTATGCTTTATGCGTTATGCGTTATGAGTTACACGTTATGCGTTATTCGATATGCGTTATGCGTTATGCGTTATGCGTTATGCGTTATGCGTGATCCGTTATGCGTTAAGCATTATGCGTTTTGCTGTATTCGTTATGCGTTGTGCGTTATACGTTTGCGTTATGCGTTATGCGTTATACGGTATGCGTTATGCGTTATACGTTATGCGTTATGCGTTATGCAATATGCGTTATGCGTTATGCGTTATGCGTTATGCTTTATGCGTTATGCGTTATGCGTTATGCGTTATGCTTTATGCGTTATGCTTTATGCGTTATGCGTGATCCGTTATGCGTTAGGCGTTATGCGTTATGCGTTAACGTTATGCGTTATGCCTTATGCGTTATGCGTTATGGGTTATGCGTTATGTGTTATGCGATATACGTTATGCGTTATGCGTTATGCGTTATACGTTATGCGTTTTGCGTTATACGTTGTACGTTATGCTTTATGCGTTATGTTTTATGCGATATGCGTTATGCGTTATGCGTTATGCGTGATGCGTTATGCGTAATGCGTTATGCGTTATGTGTTATACTTTATGCGTTATGCGTTATGTGTTATACTTTATGCGTTATGCGTAATGCGTTATGCGTTATGCGTTATGCGTTATGCGTTATGCGTTATGCGTTATGCGTTATGCGTTATGCGTTATGCGTTATCCGTTGTTCGTTATGCGTTATGCATTATGCTTTATGCGTTGTGCGTTATGAGTTACACGTTATGCGTTATTCGATATGCGTTATGCGTTATGCGTTATGCGTTATGCGTTATGCGTTATGCGTTATGCGTTATGCGTGATCCGTTATGCGTTAAGCATTATGCGTTTTGCTGTATTCGTTATGCGTTGTGCGTTATACGTTTGTGTTATGCGTTATGCGTTATGCGTTATACGGTATGCGTTATGCGTTATACGTTATGCGTTATGCGTTATGCGATATGCGTTATGCGTTATGCGGTATGAGTTATGCGTTATGCGTTATGGGTTATGCGTTATGTGTTATGCGATATACGTTATGCGTGATGCGTTATGCGTAATGCGTTATGCGTTATGTGTTATACTTTATGCGTTATGCGTAATGCGTTATGCGTTATGCGTTATGCGTTATGCGTTATGCGTTATGCGTTATGCGTTATGCGTTATCCGTTGTTCGTTATGCATTATGCGTTGTGCGTTATACGTTTGCGTTATGCATTATGCGTTATGCGTTATACGGTATGCGTTATGCGTTATACGTTATGCGTTATGCGTTATGCGATATGCGTTATGCGTTATGCGTTATGCATTATGCTTTATGCGTTATGCGTTATGAGTTACACGTTATGCGTTATTCGATATGCGTTATGCGTTATGCGTTATGCGTTATGCGTTATGCGTTATGCGTGATTCGTTATGCGTTAAGCATTATGCGTTTTGCTGTATTCGTTATGCGTTGTGCGTTATACGTTTGCGTTATGCGTTATGCGTTATACGGTTTGCGTTATGCGTTATACGTTATGCGTTATGCGTTATGCGTTATGCGTTATGCGTTATGCGTTATGCGTTATGCGTTATGCTTTATGCGTTATGCGTTATGCTTTATGCGTTATGCTTTATGCGTTATACGTTATGTGTTATACTTTATGCGTTATGCGTAATGCGTTATGCGTTATGCGTTATGCGTTATGCGTTATGCGTTATGCGTTATGCGGTATGCGTTATGCGTTATGCGTTATGGGTTATGCGTTATGTGTTATGCGATATACGTTATGCGTGATGCGTTATGCGTAATGCGTTATGCGTTATGTGTTATACTTTATGCGTTATGCGTAATGCGTTATGCGTTATGCGTTATGCGTTATGCGTTATGCGTTATGCGTTATGCGTTATGCTTTATGCGTTATGCGTTATGCGTTATGCGTTATGCTTTATGCGTTATGCGTTATGCGTTATGCGTTATGCTTTATGCGTTATGCTTTATGCGTTATGCGTGATCCGTTATGCGTTAGGCGTTATGCGTTATGCGTTAACGTTATGCGTTATGCCTTATGCGTTATGCGTTATGGGTTATGCGTTATGTGTTATGCGATATACGTTATGCGTTATGCGTTATGCGTTATACGTTATGCGTTTTGCGTTATACGTTGTACGTTATGCTTTATGCGTTATGTTTTATGCGATATGCGTTATGCGTTATGCGTTATGCGTGATGCGTTATGCGTAATGCGTTATGCGTTATGTGTTATACTTTATGCGTTATGCGTTATGTGTTATACTTTATGCGTTATGCGTAATGCGTTATGCGTTATGCGTTATGCGTTATGCGTTATGCGTTATGCGTTATGCGTTATGCGTTATGCGTTATGCGTTATCCGTTGTTCGTTATGCGTTATGCATTATGCTTTATGCGTTATGCGTTATGAGTTACACGTTATGCGTTATTCGATATGCGTTATGCGTTATGCGTTATGCGTTATGCGTTATGCGTTATGCGTTATGCGTGATCCGTTATGCGTTAAGCATTATGCGTTTTGCTGTATTCGTTATGCGTTGTGCGTTATACGTTTGTGTTATGCGTTATGCGTTATGCGTTATACGGTATGCGTTATGCGTTATACGTTATGCGTTATGCGTTATGCGATATGCGTTATGCGTTATGCGGTATGCGTTATGCGTTATGCGTTATGGGTTATGCGTTATGTGTTATGCGATATACGTTATGCGTGATGCGTTATGCGTAATGCGTTATGCGTTATGTGTTATACTTTATGCGTTATGCGTAATGCGTTATGCGTTATGCGTTATGCGTTATGCGTTATGCGTTATGCGTTATGCGTTATGCGTTATCCGTTGTTCGTTATGCATTATGCGTTGTGCGTTATACGTTTGCGTTATGCATTATGCGTTATGCGTTATACGGTATGCGTTATGCGTTATACGTTATGCGTTATGCGTTATGCGATATGCGTTATGCGTTATGCGTTATGCATTATGCTTTATGCGCTATGCGTTATGAGTTACACGTTATGCGTTATTCGATATGCGTTATGCGTTATGCGTTATGCGTTATGCGTTATGCGTTATGCGTGATTCGTTATGCGTTAAGCATTATGCGTTTTGCTGTATTCGTTATGCGTTGTGCGTTATACGTTTGCGTTATGCGTTATGCGTTATACGGTTTGCGTTATGCGTTATACGTTATGCGTTATGCGTTATGCGATATGCGTTATGCGTTATGCGTTATGCGTTATGCGTTATGCTTTATGCGTTATGCGTTATGCTTTATGCGTTATGCTTTATGCGTTATACGTTATGTGTTATACTTTATGCGTTATGCGTAATGCGTTATGCGTTATGCGTTATGCGTTATGCGTTATGCGTTATGCGTTATGCGGTATGCGTTATGCGTTATGCGTTATGGGTTATGCGTTATGCGTTATGTGTTATGCGATATACGTTATGCGTGATGCGTTATGCGTAATGCGTTATGCGTTATGTGTTATACTTTATGCGTTATGCGTAATGCGTTATGCGTTATGCGTTATGCGTTATGCGTTATGCGTTATGCGTTATGCGTCATACGGTATGCGTTATGCGTTATACGTTATGCGTTATGCGGTATGCGATATGCGTTATGCGTTATGCGTTATGCGTTATGCGTTATGCGTTATGCGTTATACGTTATGCGTTATGCGTTATGCGTGATCCGTTATGTGTTAGGCGATATACGTTTTGCGGTATTCGTTATGCGTTATGCGTTATGCGTTATCCGTTGTTCGTTATGCGTTATGCGTTGTGCGCTATACGTTTGCGTTATGCATTATGCGTTATGCGTTATACGGTATGCGTTATGCGTTATACGTTATGCGTTATGCGTTATGCGATATGCGTTATGCGTTATGCGTTATGCATTATGCTTTATGCGTTATGCGTTATGAGTTACACGTTATGCGTTATTCGATATGCGTTATGCGTTATGCGTTATGCGTTATGCGTGATCCGTTATGCGTTAAGCATTATGCGTTTTGCTGTATTCGTTATGCGTTGTGCGTTATACGTTTGCGTTATGCGTTATGCGTTATACGTTATACGTTATGCGTTATGCGTTATGCGATATGCGTTATGCGTTATGCGTTGTGCGTTATGCGTTATGCGTTATGCGTTATGCGTTATGCGTTATGCTTTATGCGTTATGCTTTATGCGTTATGCGTGATCCGTTATGCGTTAGGCGTTATGCGTTATGCGTTAACGTTATGCGTTATGCCTTATGCGTTATGCGTTATGGGTTATGCGTTATGTGTTATGCGATATACGTTATGCGTTATGCGTTATGCGTTATACGTTATGCGTTTTGCGTTATACGTTGTACGTTATGCTTTATGCGTTATGTTTTATGCGATATGCGTTATGCGTTATGCGTTATGCGTTATGCGTGATGCGTTATGCGTAATGCGTTATGCGTTATGTGTTATACTTTATGCGTTATGCGTTATGTGTTATACTTTATGCGTTATGCGTAATGCGTTATGCGTTATGCGTTATGCGTTATGCGTTATGCGTTATGCGTTATGCGTTAGGCGTTATCCGTTGTTCGTTATGCGTTATGCATTATGCTTTATGCGTTATGCGTTATGAGTTACACGTTATGCGTTATTCGATATGCGTTATGCGTTATGCGTTATGCGTTATGCGTTATGCGTTATGCGTGATCCGTTATGCGTTAAGCATTATGCGTTTTGCTGTATTCGTTATGCGTTGTGCGTTATACGTTTGTGTTATGCGTTATGCGTTATGCGTTATACGGTATGCGTTATGCGTTATACGTTATGCGTTATGCGTTATGCGATATGCGTTATGCGTTATGCGGTATGCGTTATGCGTTATGCGTTATGGGTTATGCGTTATGTGTTATGCGATATACGTTATGCGTGATGCGTTATGCGTAATGCGTTATGCGTTATGTGTTATACTTTATGCGTTATGCGTAATGCGTTATGCGTTATGCGTTATGCGTTATGCGTTATGCGTTATGCGTTATGCGTTATGCGTTATCCGTTGTTCGTTATGCATTATGCGTTGTGCGTTATACGTTTGCGTTATGCATTATGCGTTATGCGTTATACGGTATGCGTTATGCGTTATACGTTATGCGTTATGCGTTATGCGATATGCGTTATGCGTTATGCGTTATGCATTATGCTTTATGCGTTATGCGTTATGAGTTACACGTTATGCGTTATTCGATATGCGTTATGCGTTATGCGTTATGCGTTATGCGTTATGCGTTATGCGTTATGCGTGATTCGTTATGCGTTAAGCATTATGCGTTTTGCTGTATTCGTTATGCGTTGTGCGTTATACGTTTGCGTTATGCGTTATGCGTTATACGGTTTGCGTTATGCGTTATACGTTATGCGTTATGCGTTATGCGATATGCGTTATGCGTTATGCGTTATGCGTTATGCGTTATGCTTTATGCGTTATGCGTTATGCGTTATGCGTTATGCGTTATGCGTTATGCGTTATGCGTTATGCGTTATGCGTGATTCGTTATGCGTTAAGCATTATGTGTTATACTTTATGCGTTATGCGTAATGCGTTATGCGTTATGCGTTATGCGTTATGCGTTATGCGTTATGCGTTATGCGTTATGCGTTATGCGTTATGCGTTATGCGTTATGCGTTATGCGTTATGCGTTATGCGTTATGCGTTGTGCGTTATAAGTTTGCGTTATGCGTTATGCGTTATGCGTTATACGGTTTGCGTTAAGCGTTATACGTTATGCGGTATGCGTTATGCGTTATGCGTTATGCGTTATGCGTTATGCGTTATGCGTTATGCGTTATGCGTTATGCGTTGTGCATTATGCGTTGTGCGTTATACGTTTGCGTTATGCGTTATGCGTTATGCGTTATGCTTTATGCGTTATGCATTAGGCGTTATGCGTTATGCGTTAGGCGTTATGCGTTATGCATTATGCGTTATGCGTTATGCGTTATGCGTTATGCGTTATGCGTTATGCGTTATGCGTTATGCGTTATGCGTTATGCGTAATGCGTTATGCGTTATGCGTTATGCGTTATGCGTTATGCGTTATGCGTTATGCGTTATGCGTTATGCGTTATGCGTTATGCGTTATGCGTTATGCGTTATGCGTTATGCGTTCTGCGTGATCCGTTATGTGTTAGGCGATATACGTTTTGCGGTATTCGTTATGCGTTATGCGTTATGCGTTCTCCGTTGTTCGTTATGCGTTATGCATTATGCTTTATGCGTTATGCGTTATGAGTTACACGTTATGCGTTATTCGATATGCGTTATGCGTTATGCGTTATGCGTGATCCGTTATGCGTTAAGCATTATGCGTTTTGCTGTATTCGTTATGCGTTGTGCGTTATACGTTTGCGTTATGCGTCATGCGTTATGCGTTATACGGTATGCGTTATGCGTTATACGTTATGCGTTATGCGTTATGCGATATGCGTTATGCGTTATGCGTTATGCGTTATACGTTGTACGTTATGCGTGATGCGTTATGTTTTATGCGATATGCGTTATGCGTTATGCGTTATGCGTTATGCGTTATGCGTTATGCGTTATGCGTTATGCGTTATGCGTTATGCGTTATGCGTTATGCGTTATGCGTTATGCGTTATGCGTTATGCGTTATGCGTTATGCGTTATGCGTTATGCGTTATGCGTTCTGCGTTATGCGTTGTGCGTTATAAGTTTGCGTTATGCGTTATGCGTTATGCGTTATGCATTTTGCATTATGCGCCATGCGTTATGCGTTATGCGTTATGCGTTATGCATTATGCGTTCTGCGTTATACGTTTGCGTTATGCGTTATGCGTTATGCGTTATGCGTTATGCGTTATGCATTATGCGTTATGAGTTATGCGTTATGCGTTATGCATTTTGCATTATGCGCCATGCGTTATGCGTTATGCGTTATGCGTTATGCATTATGCGTTGTGCGTTATACGTTTGCGTTATGCGTTATGCGTTATGCGTTATGCGTTATACGTTATGCGTTATGCGTTATGCGTTATGCGTTATGCATTATGCGTTATGCGTTATGCGTTATGCGTCATACGGTATGCGTTATGCGTTATACGTTATGCGTTATGCGGTATGCGATATGCGTTATGCGTTATGCGTTATGCGTTATGCGTTATACGTTATGCGTTATGCGTTATGCGTGATCCGTTATGTGTTAGGCGATATGCGTTATCCGTTGTTCGTTATGCGTTATGCGTTGTGCGTTATACGTTTGCGTTATGCATTATGCGTTATGCGTTATGCGTTATGCGTTATACATTATGCTTTATGCGTTATGAGTTACACGTTATGCGTTATTCGATATGCGTTATGCGTTATGCGTTATGCGTTATGCGTTATGCGTGATCCGTTATGCGTTAAGCATTATGCGTTTTGCTGAATTCGTTATGCGTTGTGCGTTATACGTTTGCGTTATGCGTTATGCGTTATACGGTATGCGTTATGCGTTATACGTTATGCGTTATGCGTTATGCGATATGCGTTATGCGTTATGCGTTATGCGTTATGCTTTATGCGTTATGCGTTATGCGTTATGCGTTATGCTTTATGCGTTATGCTTTATGCGTTATGCGTGATCCGTTATGCGTTAGGCGTTATGCGTTATGCGTTAACGTTATGCGTTATGCCTTATGCGTTATGCGTTATGGGTTATGCGTTATGTGTTATGCGATATACGTTATGCGTTATGCGTTATGCGTTATACGTTATGCGTTATGCGTTATACGTTGTACGTTATGCTTTATGCGTTATGTTTTATGCGATATGCGTTATGCGTTATGCGTTATGCGTGATGCGTTATGCGTAATGCGTTATGCGTTATGTGTTATACTTTATGCGTTATGCGTTATGTGTTATACTTTATGCGTTATGCGTAATGCGTTATGCGTTATGCGTTATGCGCTATGCGCTATGCGTTATGCGTTATGCGTTATGCGTTATGCGTTATGCGTTATGCGTTATGCGTTATGCGTTATCCGTTGTTCGTTATGCGTTATGCATTATGCTTTATGCGTTATGCGTTATGAGTTACACGTTATGCGTTATTCGATATGCGTTATGCGTTATGCGTTATGCGATATGCGTGATCCGTTATGCGTTAAGCATTATGCGTTTTGCTGTATTCGTTATGCGTTGTGCGTTATACGTTTGAGTTATGCGTTATGCGTTATGCGTTATACGGTATGCGTTATGCGTTATACGTTATGCGTTATGCGTTATGCGATATGCGTTATGCGTTATGCGGTATGCGTTATGCGTTATGCGTTATGGGTTATGCGTTATGTGTTATGCGATATACGTTATGCGTGATGCGTTATGCGTAATGCGTTATGCGTTATGTGTTATACTTTATGCGTTATGCGTAATGCGTTATGCGTTATGCGTTATGCGTTATGCGTTATGCGTTATGCGTTATGCGTTATGCGTTATGCGTTATGCGTTATGCGTTATGCGTTATCCGTTGTTCGTTATGCATTATGCGTTGTGCGTTATACGTTTGCGTTATGCATTATGCGTTATGCGTTATACGGTATGCGTTATGCGATATACGTTATGCGTTATGCGTTATGCGATATGCGTTATGCGTTATGCGTTATGCATTATGCTTTATGCGTTATGCGTTATGAGTTACACGCTATGCGTTATTCGATATGCGTTATGCGTTATGCGTTATGCGTTATGCGTTATGCGTTATGCGTTATGCGTGATTCGTTATGCGTTAAGCATTATGCGTTTTGCTGTATTCGTTATGCGTTGTGCGTTATACGTTTGCGTTATGCGTTATGCGTTATACGGTTTGCGTTATGCGTTATACGTTATGCGTTATGCGTTATGCGATATGCGTTATGCGTTATGCGTTATGCGTTATGCGTTATGCTTTATGCGTTATGCGTTATGCGTTATGCGTTATGCTTTATGCGTTATGCGTTATGTGTTATACTTTATGCGTTATGCGTAATGCGTTATGCGTTATGCGTTATGCGTTATGCGTTATGCGTTATGCGTTATGCGTTATACGTTATGCGTTATGCGGTATGCGATATGCGTTAAGCGTTATGCGTTATGCGTTATGCGTTATGCGTTATGCGTTATGCGTTATGCGTGATGCGTTATGCGTAATGCGTTATGCGTTATGTGTTATACTTTATGCGTTATGCGTTATGTGTTATACTTTATGCGTTATGCGTAATGCGTTATGCGTTATGCGTTATGCGTTATGCGTTATGCGTTGTGCGTTATGCGTTATGCGTTATGCGTTATGCGTTATCCGTTGTTCGTTATGCGTTATGCATTATGCTTTATGCGTTATGCGTTATGAGTTACACGTTATGCGTTATTCGATATGCGTTATGCGTTATGCGTTATGCGTTATGCGTTATGCGTGATCCGTTATGCGTTAAGCATTATGCGTTTTGCTGTATTCGTTATGCGTTGTGCGTTATACGTTTGCGTTATGCGTTATGCGTTATGCGTTATACGGTATGCGTTATGCGTTATACGTTATGCGTTATGCGTTATGCGATATGCGTTATGCGTTATGCGGTATGCGTTATGCGTTATGCGTTATGGGTTATGCGTTATGTGTTATGCGATATACGTTATGCGTGATGCGTTATGCGTAATGCGTTATGCGTTATGTGTTATACTTTATGCGTTATGCGTAATGCGTTATGCGTTATGCGTTATGCGTTAGGCGTTATGCGTTATGCGTTATGCGTCATACGGTATGCGTTATGCGTTATACGTTATGCGTTATGCGGTATGCGATAAGCGTTATGCGTTATGCGTTATGCGTTATGCGTTATGCGTTATGCGTTATACGTTATGCGTTATGCGTTATGCGTGATCCGTTATGTGTTAGGCGATATACGTTTTGCGGTATTCGTTATGCGTTATGCGTTATGCGTTATCCGTTGTTCGTTATGCGTTATGCGTTGTGCGTTATACGTTTGCGTTATGCATTATGCGTTATGCGTTATGCGTTATGCGTTATGCGTTATGCATTATGCTTTATGCGTTATGAGTTACACGTTATGCGTTATTCGATATGCGTTATGCGTTATGCGTTATGCGTTATGCGTTATGCGTGATCCGTTATGCGTTAAGCATTATGCGTTTTGCTGTATTCGTTATGCGTTGTGCGTTATACGTTTGCGTTATGCGTTATGCGTTATACGGTATGCGTTATGCGTTATACGTTATGCGTTATGCGTTATGCGATATGCGTTATGCGTTATGCGTTATGCTTTATGCGTTATGCGTTATGCGTTATGCGTTATGCTTTATGCGTTATGCTTTATGCGTTATGCGTGATCCGTTATGCGTTAGGCGTTATGCGTTATGCGTTAACGTTATGCGTTATGCCTTATGCTTTATGCGTTATGTTATATGCGATATGCGTTATGCGTTCTGCGTTATGCGTGATGCGTTATGCGTAATGCGTTATGCGTTATGTGTTATACTTTATGCGTTACGCGTTATGTGTTATACTTTATGCGTTATGCGTAATGCGTTATGCGTTATGCGTTATGCGCTATGCGTTATGCGTTATGCGTTATGCGTTATGCGTTATGCGTTATGCGTTATGCGTTATCCGTTGTTCGTTATGCGTTATGCATTATGCTTTATGCGTTATGCGTTATGAGTTACACGTTATGCGTTATTCGATATGCGTTATGCGTTATGCGTTATGCGTTATGCGTTATGCGTGATCCGTTATGCGTTAAGCATTATGCGCTTTGCTGTATTCGTTATGCGTTGTGCGTTATACGTTTGCGTTATGCGTTATGCGTTATGCGTTATACGGTATGCGTTATGCGTTATACGTTATGCGTTATGCGTTATGCGATATGCGTTATGCGTTATGCGTTATGCGGTATGCGTTATGCGTTATGCGTTATGGGTTATGCGTTATGTGTTATGCGATATACGTTATGCGTGATGCGTTATGCGTAATGCGTTATGCGTTATGTGTTATACTTTATGCGTTATGCGTAATGCGTTATGCGTTATGCGTTATGCGTTATGCGTTATGCGTTATGCGTTATGCGTTATGCGTTATGCGTTATCCGTTGTTCGTTATGCATTATGCGTTGTGCGTTATACGTTTGCGTTATGCATTATGCGTTATGCGTTATACGGTATGCGTTATGCGATATACGTTATGCGTTATGCGTTATGCGATATGCGTTATGCGTTATGCGTTATGCATTATGCTTTATGCGTTATGCGTTATGAGTTACACGTTATGCGTTATTCGATATGCGTTATGCGTTATGCGTTATGCGTTATGCGTTATGCGTTATGCGTGATTCGTTATGCGTTAAGCATTATGCGTTTTGCTGTATTCGTTATGCGTTGTGCGTTATACGTTTGCGTTATGCGTTATGCGTTATACGGTTTGCGTTATGCGTTATACGTTATGCGTTATGCGTTATGCGATATGCGATATGCGTTATGCGTTATGCGTTATGCGTTATGCTTTATGCGTTATGCGTTATGCGTTATGCGTTATGCTTTATGCGTTATGCGTTATGTGTTATACTTTATGCGTTATGCGTAATGCGTTATGCGTTATGCGTTATGCGTTATGCGTTATGCGTTATGCGTTATGCGTTATACGTTATGCGTTATGCGGTATGCGATATGCGTTATGCGTTATGCGTTATGCGTTATGCGTTATGCGTTATGCGTTATGCGTTATGCGTTATGCGTGATGCGTTATGCGTAATGCGTTCTGCGTTATGTGTTATACTTTATGCGTTATGCGTTATGTGTTATACTTTATGCGTTATGCGTAATGCGTTATGCGTTATGCGTTATGCGTTATGCGTTATGCGTTATGCGTTATGCGTTATGCGTTATGCGTTATGCGTTATGCGTTATGCGTTATGCGTTATCCGTTGTTCGTTATGCGTTATGCATTATGCTTTATGCGTTATGCGTTATGAGTTACACGTTATGCGTTATTCGATATGCGTTATGCGTTATGCGTTATGCGTTATGCGTTATGCGTGATCCGTTATGCGTTAAGCATTATGCGTTTTGCTGTATTCGTTATGCGTTGTGCGTTATACGTTTGCGTTATGCGTTATGCGTTATGCGTTATACGGTATGCGTTATGCGTTATACGTTATGCGTTATGCGTTATGCGATATGCGTTATGCGTTATGCGGTATGCGTTATGCGTTATGCGTTATGGGTTATGCGTTATGTGTTATGCGATATACGTTATGCGTGATGCGTTATGCGTAATGCGTTATGCGTTATGTGTTATACTTTATGCGTTATGCGTAATGCGTTATGCGTTATGCGTTATGCGTTATGCGTTATGCGTTATGCGTTATGCGTTATGCGTCATACGGTATGCGTTATGCGTTATACGTTATGCGTTATGCGGTATGCGATATGCGTTATGCGTTATGCGTTATGCGTTATGCGTTATGCGTTATACGTTATGCGTTATGCGTTATGCGTGATCCGTTATGTGTTAGGCGATATACGTTTTGCGGTATTCGTTATGCGTTATGCGTTATGCGTTATCCGTTGTTCGTTATGCGTTATGCGTTGTGCGCTATACGTTTGCGTTATGCATTATGCGTTATGCGTTATACGGTATGCGTTATGCGTTATACGTTATGCGTTATGCGTTATGCGATATGCGTTATGCGTTATGCATTATGCTTTATGCGTTATGCGTTATGAGTTACACGTTATGCGTTATTCGATATGCGTTATGCGTTATGCGTTATGCGTTATGCGTTATGCGTTATGCGTGATCCGTTATGCGTTAAGCATTATGCGTTTTGCTGTATTCGTTATGCGTTGTGCGTTATACGTTTGCGTTATGCGTTATGCGTTATACGGTATGCGTTATGCGTTATACGTTATGCGTTATGCGTTATGCAATATGCGTTATGCGTTATGCGTTATGCGTTATGCTTTATGCGTTATGCGTTATGCGTTATGCGTTATGCTTTATGCGTTATGCTTTATGCGTTATGCGTGATCCGTTATGCGTTAGGCGTTATGCGTTATGCGTTAACGTTATGCGTTATGCCTTATGCGTTATGCGTTATGGGTTATGCGTTATGTGTTATGCGATATACGTTATGCGTTATGCGTTATGCGTTATACGTTATGCGTTTTGCGTTATACGTTGTACGTTATGCTTTATGCGTTATGTTTTATGCGATATGCGTTATGCGTTATGCGTTATGCGTGATGCGTTATGCGTAATGCGTTATGCGTTATGTGTTATACTTTATGCGTTATGCGTTATGTGTTATACTTTATGCGTTATGCGTAATGCGTTATGCGTTATGCGTTATGCGTTATGCGTTATGCGTTATGCGTTATGCGTTATGCGTTATGCGTTATGCGTTATGCGTTATGCGTTATGCGTTATCCGTTGTTCGTTATGCGTTATGCATTATGCTTTATGCGTTATGCGTTATGAGTTACACGTTATGCGTTATTCGTTATGCGTTATGCGTTATGCGTCATGCGTTATGCGTTATGCGTTATGCGTGATCCGTTATGCGTTAAGCATTATGCGTTTTGCTGTATTCGTTATGCGTTGTGCGTTATACGTTTGTGTTATGCGTTATGCGTTATGCGTTATACGGTATGCGTTATGCGTTATACGTTATGCGTTATGCGTTATGCGATATGCGTTATGCGTTATGCGGTATGCGTTATGCGTTATGCGTTATGGGTTATGCGTTATGTGTTATGCGATATACGTTATGCGTGATGCGTTATGCGTAATGCGTTATGCGTTATGTGTTATACTTTATGCGTTATGCGTAATGCGTTATGCGTTATGCGTTAAGCGTTATGCGTTATGCGTTATGCGTTATGCGTTATGCGTTATGCGTTATCCGTTGTTCGTTATGCATTATGCGTTGTGCGTTATACGTTTGCGTTATGCATTATGCGTTATGCGTTATACGGTATGCGTTATGCGTTATACGTTATGCGTTATGCGTTATGCGATATGCGTTATGCGTTATGCGTTATGCATTATGCTTTATGCGTTATGCGTTATGAGTTACACGTTATGCGTTATTCGATATGCGTTATGCGTTATGCGTTATGCGTTATGCGTTATGCGTTATGCGTGATTCGTTATGCGTTAAGCATTATGCGTTTTGCTGTATTCGTTATGCGTTGTGCGTTATACGTTTGCGTTATGCGTTATGCGTTATACGGTTTGCGTTATGCGTTATACGTTATGCGTTATGCGTTATGCGTTATGCGTTATGCGTTATGCGTTATGCGTTATGCGTTATGCTTTATGCGTTATGCGTTATGCTTTATGCGTTATGCTTTATGCGTTATACGTTATGTGTTATACTTTATGCGTTATGCGTAATGCGTTATGCGTTATGCGTTATGCGTTATGCGTTATGCGTTATGCGTTATGCGGTATGCGTTATGCGTTATGCGTTATGGGTTATGCGTTATGTGTTATGCGATATACGTTATGCGTGATGCGTTATGCGTAATGCGTTATGCGTTATGTGTTATACTTTATGCGTTATGCGTAATGCGTTATGCGTTATGCGTTATGCGTTATGCTTTATGCGTTATGCGTTATGCGTCATACGGTATGCGTTATGCGTTATACGTTATGCGTTATGCGGTATGCGATATGCGTTATGCGTTATGCGTTATGCGTTATGCGTTATGCGTTATGCGTTATACGTTATGCGTTATGCGTTATGCGTGATCCGTTATGTGTTAGGCGATATACGTTTTGCGGTATTCGTTATGCGTTATGCGTTATGCGTTATCCGTTGTTCGTTATGCGTTATGCGTTGTGCGCTATACGTTTGCGTTATGCATTATGCGTTATGCGTTATACGGTATGCGTTATGCGTTATTCGTTATGCGTTATGCGTTATGCGATATGCGTTATGCGTTATGCGTTATGCATTATGCTTTATGCGTTATGCGTTATGAGTTACACGTTATGCGTTATTCGATATGCGTTATGCGTTATGCGTTATGCGTTATGCGTTATGCGTGATCCGTTATGCGTTTTGCTGTATTCGTTATGCGTTGTGCGTTATACGTTTGCGTTATGCGTTATGCGTTATACGGTATGCGTTATGCGTTATACGTTATGCGTTATGCGTTATGCGATATGCGTTATGCGTTATGCGTTGTGCGTTATGCGTTATGCGTTATGCGTTATGCGTTATGCGTTATGCTTTATGCGTTATGCTTTATGCGTTATGCGTGATCCGTTATGCGTTAGGCGTTATGCGTTATTCGTTAACGTTATGCGTTATGCCTTATGCGTTATGCGTTATGGGTTATGCGTTATGTGTTATGCGATATACGTTATGCGTTATGCGTTATGCGTTATACGTTATGCGTTTTGCGTTATACGTTGTACGTTATGCTTTATGCGTTATGTTTTATGCGATATGCGTTATGCGTTATGCGTTATGCGTGATGCGTTATGCGTAATGCGTTATGCGTTATGTGTTATACTTTATGCGTTATGCGTTATGTGTTATACTTTATGCGTTATGCGTTATGCGTTATGCGTTATGCGTTATGCGTTATGCGTTATCCGTTGTTCGTTATGCGTTATGCATTATGCTTTATGCGTTATGCGTTATGAGTTACACGTTATGCGTTATTCGATATGCGTTATGCGTTATGCGTTATGCGTTATGCGTTATGCGTTATGCGTTATGCGTTATGCGTGATCCGTTATGCGTTAAGCATTATGCGTTTTGCTGTATTCGTTATGCGTTGTGCGTTATACGTTTGTGTTATGCGTTATGCGTTATGCGTTATACGGTATGCGTTATGCGATATACGTTATGCGTTATGCGTTATGCGATATGCGTTATGCGTTATGCGGTATGCGTTATGCGTTATGCGTTATGCGTTATGGGTTATGCGTTATGTGTTATGCGATATACGTTATGCGTGATGCGTTATGCGTAATGCGTTATGCGTTATGTGTTATACGGTTTGCGTTAAGAGTTATACGTTATGCGTTATGCGTTATGCGTTATGCGTTATGCGTTATGCGTTATGCGTTATGCATTATGCGTTCTGCGTTATACGTTTGGGTTATGCGTTATGCGTTATGCGTTATGCGTTATGCGTTATCCGTTGTTCGTTATGCGTTATGCATTATGCTTTATGCGTTATGCGTTATGAGTTACACGTTATGCGTTATTCGATATGCGTTATGCGTTATGCGTTATGCGTTATGCGTTATGCGTTATGCGTTATGCGTGATCCGTTATGCGTTAAGCATTATGCGTTTTGCTGTATTCGTTATGCGTTGTGCGTTATACGTTTGTGTTATGCGTTATGCGTTATGCGTTATACGGTATGCGTTATGCGTTATACGTTATGCGTTATGCGTTATGCGATATGCGTTATGCGTTATGCGGTATGCGTTATGCGTTATGCGTTATGGGTTATGCGTTATGTGTTATGCGATATACGTTATGCGTGATGCGTTATGCGTAATGCGTTATGCGTTATGTGTTATACTTTATGCGTTATGCGTAATGCGTTATGCGTTATGCGTTATGCGTTATGCGTTATGCGTTATGCGTTATGCGTTATCCGTTGTTCGTTATGCATTATGCGTTGTGCGTTATACGTTTGCGTTATGCATTATGCGTTATGCGTTATACGGTATGCGTTATGCGTTATACGTTATGCGTTATGCGTTATGCGATATGCGTTATGCGTTATGCGTTATGCATTATGCTTTATGCGTTATGCGTTATGAGTTACACGTTATGCGTTATTCGATATGCGTTATGCGTTATGCGTTATGCGTTATGCGTTATGCGTTATGCGTGATTCGTTATGCGTTAAGCATTATGCGTTTTGCTGTATTCGTTATGCGTTGTGCGTTATACGTTTGCGTTATGCGTTATGCGTTATACGGTTTGCGTTATGCGTTATACGTTATGCGTTATGCGTTATGCGATATGCGTTATGCGTTATGCGTTATGCGTTATGCGTTATGCTTTATGCGTTATGCGTTATGCTTTATGCGTTATGCTTTATGCGTTATACGTTATGTGTTATACTTTATGCGTTATGCGTAATGCGTTATGCGTTATGCGTTATGCGTTATGCGTTATGCGTTATGCGTTATGCGTTATGCGGTATGCGTTATGCGTTATGCGTTATGGGTTATGAGTTATGTGTTATGCGATATACGTTATGCGTGATGCGTTATGCGTAATGCGTTATGCGTTATGTGTTATACTTTATGCGTTATGCGTAATGCGTTATGCGTTATGCGTTATGCGTTATGCGTTATGCGTTATGCGTTATGCTTTATGCGTTATGCGTTATGCGTTATGCGTTATGCTTTATGCGTTATGCGTTATGCGTTATGCGTTATGCTTTATGCGTTATGCTTTATGCGTTATGCGTGATCCGTTATGCGTTAGGCGTTATGCGTTATGCGTTAACGTTATGCGTTATGCCTTATGCGTTATGCGTTATGGGTTATGCGTTATGTGTTATGCGATATACGTTATGCGTTATGCGTTATGCGTTATACGTTATGCGTTTTGCGTTATACGTTGTACGTTATGCTTTATGCGTTATGTTTTATGCGATATGCGTTATGCGTTATGCGTTATGCGTGATGCGTTATGCGTAATGCGTTATGCGTTATGTGTTATACTTTATGCGTTATGCGTTATGTGTTATACTTTATGCGTTATGCGTAATGCGTTATGCGTTATGCGTTATGCGTTATGCGTTATGCGTTATGCGTTATGCGTTATGCGTTATGCGTTATGCGTTATGCGTTATCCGTTGTTCGTTATGCGTTATGCATTATGCTTTATGCGTTATGCGTTATGAGTTACACGTTATGCGTTATTCGATATGCGTTATGCGTTATGCGTTATGCGTTATGCGTTATGCGTTATGCGTTATGCGTTATGCGTTATGCGTTATGCGTGATCCGTTATGCGTTAAGCATTATGCGTTTTGCTGTATTCGTTATGCGTTGTGCGTTATACGTTTGTGTTATGCGTTATGCGTTATGCGTTATACGGTATGCGTTATGCGTTATACGTTATGCGTTATGCGTTATGCGATATGCGTTATGCGTTATGCGGTATGCGTTATGCGTTATGCGTTATGGGTTATGCGTTATGTGTTATGCGATATACGTTATGCGTGATGCGTTATGCGTAATGCGTTATGCGTTATGTGTTATACTTTATGCGTTATGCGTAATGCGTTATGCGTTATGCGTTATGCGTTATGCGTTATGCGTTATGCGTTATGCGTTATGCGTTATCCGTTGTTCGTTATGCATTATGCGTTGTGCGTTATACGTTTGCGTTATGCATTATGCGTTATGCGTTATACGGTATGCGTTATGCGTTATACGTTATGCGTTATGCGTTATGCGATATGCGTTATGCGTTATGCGTTATGCATTATGCTTTATGCGTTATGCGTTATGAGTTACACGTTATGCGTTATTCGATATGCGTTATGCGTTATGCGTTATGCGTTATGCGTTATGCGTTATGCGTGATTCGTTATGCGTTAAGCATTATGCGTTTTGCTGTATTCGTTATGCGTTGTGCGTTATACGTTTGCGTTATGCGTTATACGGTTTGCGTTATGCGTTATACGTTATGCGTTATGCGTTATGCGATATGCGTTATGCGTTATGCGTTATGCGTTATGCGTTATGCTTTATGCGTTATGCGTTATGCTTTATGCGTTATGCTTTATGCGTTATACGTTATGTGTTATACTTTATGCGTTATGCGTAATGCGTTATGCGTTATGCGTTATGCGTTATGCGTTATGCGTTATGCGTTATGCGGTATGCGTTATGCGTTATGCGTTATGGGTTATGCGTTATGTGTTATGCGATATACGTTATGCGTGATGCGTTATGCGTAATGCGTTATGCGTTATGTGTTATACTTTATGCGTTATGCGTAATGCGTTATGCGTTATGCGTTATGCGTTATGCGTTATGCGTTATGCGTTATGCGTCATACGGTATGCGTTATGCGTTATACGTTATGCGTTATGCGGTATGCGATATGCGTTATGCGTTATGCGTTATGCGTTATGCGTTATGCGTTATACGTTATGCGTTATGCGTTATGCGTGATCCGTTATGTGTTAGGCGATATACGTTTTGCGGTATTCGTTATGCGTTATGCGTTATGCGTTATCCGTTGTTCGTTATGCGTTATGCGTTGTGCGATATACGTTTGCGTTATGCATTATGCGTTATGCGTTATACGGTATGCGTTATGCGTTATACGTTATGCGTTATGCGTTATGCGATATGCGTTATGCGTTATGCGTTATGCATTATGCTTTATGCGTTATGCGTTATGAGTTACACGTTATGCGTTATTCGATATGCGTTATGCGTTATGCGTTATGCGTTATGCGTGATCCGTTATGCGTTAAGCATTATGCGTTTTGCTGTATTCGTTATGCGTTGTGCGTTATACGTTTGCGTTATGCGTTATGCGTTATACGTTATACGTTATGCGTTATGCGTTATGCGATATGCGTTATGCGTTATGCGTTGTGCGTTATGCTTTATGCGTTATGCGTTATGCGTTATGCGTTATGCTTTATGCGTTATGCTTTATGCGTTATGCGTGATCCGTTATGCGTTAGGCGTTATGCGTTATGCGTTAACGTTATGCGTTATGCCTTATGCGTTATGCGTTATGGGTTATGCGTTATGTGTTATGCGATATACGTTATGCGTTATGCGTTATGCGTTATACGTTATGCGTTTTGCGTTATACGTTGTACGTTATGCTTTATGCGTTATGTTTTATGCGATATGCGTTATGCGTTATGCGTTATGCGTGATGCGTTATGCGTAATGCGTTATGCGTTATGTGTTATACTTTATGCGTTATGCGTAATGCGTTATGCGTTATGCGTTATGCGTTATGCGTTATGCGTTATGCGTTATGCGTTATGCGTTATCCGTTGTTCGTTATGCGTTATGCATTATGCTTTATGCGTTATGCGTTATGAGTTACACGTTATGCGTTATTCGATATGCGTTATGCGTTATGCGTTATGCGTTATGCGTTATGCGTGATCCGTTATGCGTTAAGCATTATGCGTTTTGCTGTATTCGTTATGCGTTGTGCGTTATACGTTTGTGTTATGCGTTATGCGTTATGCGTTATACGGTATGGGTTATGCGTTATACGTTATGCGTTATGCGTTATGCGATATGCGTTATGCGTTATGCGGTATGCGTTATGCGTTATGCGTTATGGGTTATGCGTTATGTGTTATGCGATATACGTTATGCGTTATGCGTTATGCGTTATGCGTTATGCGTTATGCGTGATTCGTTATGCGTTAAGCATTATGCGTTTTGCTGTATTCGTTATGCGTTGTGCGTTATACGTTTGCGTTATGCGTTATGCGTTATACGGTTTGCGTTATGCGTTATACGTTATGCGTTATGCGTTATGCGATATGCGTTATGCGTTATGCGTTATGCGTTATGCGTTATGCTTTATGCGTTATGCGTTATGCGTTATGCGTTATGCGTTATACGGTTTGCGTTATGCGTTATACGTTATGCGTTATGCGTTATGCGTTATGCGTTATGCGTTATGCGTTATGCGTTATGCGTTATGCGTTATGCGTTATGCGTTATGCGTTATGCGTTATGCGTTATGCGTTATGCGTTATGCGTTATGCGTTATGCGTTGTGCGTTATAAGTTTGCGTTATGCGTTATGCGTTATGCGTTATACGGTTTGCGTTAAGCATTATACGTTATGCGTTATGCGTTATGCGTTATGCGTTATGCGTTATGCGTTATGCGTTATGCGTTGTGCATTATGCGTTGTGCGTTATACGTTTGCGTTATGCGTTATGCGTTATGCGTTATGCTTTATGCGTTATGCATTAGGCGTTATGCGTTATGCGTTAGGCGTTATGCGTTATGCATTATGCGTTATGCGTTATGCGTTATGCGTTATGCGTTATGCGTTATGCGTTATGCGTTATGCGTTATGCGTTATGCGTTATGCGTTATGCGTTATGCGTTATGCGTTATGCGTTATGCGTTATGCGTTATGCGTTATGCGTTATGCGTTATGCGTTATGCGTTATGCGTTATGCGTTATGCGTTCTGCGTGATCCGTTATGTGTTAGGCGATATACGTTTTGCGGTATTCGTTATGCGTTATGCGTTATGCGTTCTCCGTTGTTCGTTATGCGTTATGCATTATGCTTTATGCGTTATGCGTTATGAGTTACACGTTATGCGTTATTCGATATGCGTTATGCGTTATGCGTTATGCGTGATCCGTTATGCGTTAAGCATTATGCGTTTTGCTGTATTCGTTATGCGTTGTGCGTTATACGTTTGCGTTATGCGTCATGCGTTATGCGTTATACGGTATGCGTTGTGCGTTATACGTTATGCGTTATGCGTTATGCGATATGCGTTATGCGTTATGCGTTATGCGTTATACGTTGTACGTTATGCGTGATGCGTTATGTTTTATGCGATATGCGTTATGCGTTATGCGTTATGCGTTATGCGTTATGCATTATGCGTTATGCGTTATGCGTTATGCGTTATGCGTTATGCGTTATGCGTTATGCGTTATGCGTTATGCGTTATGCGTTATGCGTTATGCGTTATGCGTTATGCGTTATGCGTTATGCGTTATGCGTTATGCGTTATGCGTTATGCGTTATGCGTTATGCGTTATGCGTTCTGCGTTATGCGTTGTGCGTTATAAGTTTGCGTTATGCGTTATGCGTTATGCATTTTGCATTATGCGCCATGCGTTATGCGTTATGCGTTATGCGTTATGCATTATGCGTTCTGCGTTATACGTTTGCGTTATGCGTTATGCGTTATGCGTTATGCGTTATGCGTTATGCATTATGCGTTATGAGTTATGCGTTATGCGTTATGCATTTTGCATTATGCGCCATGCGTTATGCGTTATGCGTTATGCGTTATGCATTATGCGTTGTGCGTTATACGTTTGCGTTATGCGTTATGCGTTATGCGTTATGCGTTATACGTTATGCGTTATGCGTTATGCGTTATGCGTTATGCATTATGCGTTATGCGTTATGCGTTATGCGTCATACGGTATGCGTTATGCGTTATACGTTATGCGTTATGCGGTATGCGATATGCGTTATGCGTTATGCGTTATGCGTTATGCGTTATGCGTTATACGTTATGCGTTATGCGTTATGCGTGATCCGTTATGTGTTAGGCGATATGCGTTATCCGTTGTTCGTTATGCGTTATGCGTTGTGCGTTATACGTTTGCGTTATGCATTATGCGTTATGCGTTATGCGTTATGCGTTATACATTATGCTTTATGCGTTATGAGTTACACGTTATGCGTTATTCGATATGCGTTATGCGTTATGCGTTATGCGTTATGCGTTATGCGTGATCCGTTATGCGTTAAGCATTATGCGTTTTGCTGTATTCGTTATGCGTTGTGCGTTATACGTTTGCGTTATGCGTTATGCGTTATACGGTATGCGTTATGCGTTATACGTTATGCGTTATGCGTTATGCGATATGCGTTATGCGTTATGCGTTATGCGTTATGCTTTATGCGTTATGCGTTATGCGTTATGCGTTATGCTTTATGCGTTATGCTTTATGCGTTATGCGTGATCCGTTATGCGTTAGGCGTTATGCGTTATGCGTTAACGTTATGCGTTATGCCTTATGCGTTATGCGTTATGGGTTATGCGTTATGTGTTATGCGATATACGTTATGCGTTATGCGTTATGCGTTATACGTTATGCGTTATGCGTTATACGTTGTACGTTATGCTTTATGCGTTATGTTTTATGCGATATGCGTTATGCGTTATGCGTTATGCGTGATGCGTTATGCGTAATGCGTTATGCGTTATGTGTTATACTTTATGCGTTATGCGTTATGTGTTATACTTTATGCGTTATGCGTAATGCGTTATGCGTTATGCGTTATGCGCTATGCGTTATGCGTTATGCGTTATGCGTTATGCGTTATGCGTTATGCGTTATGCGTTATCCGTTGTTCGTTATGCGTTATGCATTATGCTTTATGCGTTATGCGTTATGAGTTACACGTTATGCGTTATTCGATATGCGTTATGCGTTATGCGTTATGCGATATGCGTGATCCGTTATGCGTTAAGCATTATGCGTTTTGCTGTATTCGTTATGCGTTGTGCGTTATACGTTTGAGTTATGCGTTATGCGTTATGCGTTATACGGTATGCGTTATGCGTTATACGTTATGCGTTATGCGTTATGCGATATGCGTTATGCGTTATGCGGTATGCGTTATGCGTTATGCGTTATGGGTTATGCGTTATGTGTTATGCGATATACGTTATGCGTGATGCGTTATGCGTAATGCGTTATGCGTTATGTGTTATACTTTATGCGTTATGCGTAATGCGTTATGCGTTATGCGTTATGCGTTATGCGTTATGCGTTATGCGTTATGCGTTATGCGTTATGCGTTATGCGTTATGCGTTATGCGTTATGCGTTATCCGTTGTTCGTTATGCATTATGCGTTGTGCGTTATACGTTTGCGTTATGCATTATGCGTTATGCGTTATACGGTATGCGTTATGCGATATACGTTATGCGTTATGCGTTATGCGATATGCGTTATGCGTTATGCGTTATGCATTATGCTTTATGCGTTATGCGTTATGAGTTACACGCTATGCGTTATTCGATATGCGTTATGCGTTATGCGTTATGCGTTATGCGTTATGCGTTATGCGTGATTCGTTATGCGTTAAGCATTATGCGTTTTGCTGTATTCGTTATGCGTTGTGCGTTATACGTTTGCGTTATGCGTTATGCGTTATACGGTTTGCGTTATGCGTTATACGTTATGCGTTATGCGTTATGCGATATGCGTTATGCGTTATGCGTTATGCGTTATGCGTTATGCTTTATGCGTTATGCGTTATGCGTTATGCGTTATGCTTTATGCGTTATGCGTTATGTGTTATACTTTATGCGTTATGCGTAATGCGTTATGCGTTATGCGTTATGCGTTATGCGTTATGCGTTATGCGTTATGCGTTATGCGTTATACGTTATGCGTTATGCGTTATGCGTGATCCGTTATGTGTTAGGCGATATACGTTTTGCGGTATTCGTTATGCGTTATGCGTTATCCGTTGTTCGTTATGCGTTATGCGTTGTGCGCTATACGTTTGCGTTATGCATTATGCGTTATGCGTTATACGGTATGCGTTATGCGTTATACGTTATGCGTTATGCGTTATGCGATATGCGTTATGCGTTATGCGTTATGCATTATGCTTTATGCGTTATGCGTTATGAGTTACACGTTATGCGTTATTCGATATGCGTTATGCGTTATGCGTTATGCGTTATGCGTGATCCGTTATGCGTTAAGCATTATGCGTTTTGCTGTATTCGTTATGCGTTGTGCGTTATACGTTTGCGTTATGCGTTATGCGTTATACGTTATACGTTATGCGTTATGCGTTATGCGATATGCGTTATGCGTTATGCGTTATGCGTTATGCTTTATGCGTTATGCGTTATGCGTTATGCGTTATGCTTTATGCGTTATGCTTTATGCGTTATGCGTGATCCGTTATGCGTTAGGCGTTATGCGTTATGCGTTAACGTTATGCGTTATGCCTTATGCGTTATGCGTTATGGGTTATGCGTTATGTGTTATGCGATATACGTTATGCGTTATGCGTTATGCGTTATACGTTATGCGTTTTGCGTTATACGTTGTACGTTATGCTTTATGCGTTATGTTTTATGCGATATGCGTTATGCGTTATGCGTTATGCGTGATGCGTTATGCGTAATGCGTTATGCGTTATGTGTTATACTTTATGCGTTATGCGTTATGTGTTATACTTTATGCGTTATGCGTAATGCGTTATGCGTTATGCGTTATGCGTTATGCGTTATGCGTTATGCGTTATGCGTTATGCGTTATCCGTTGTTCGTTATGCGTTATGCATTATGCTTTATGCGTTATGCGTTATGAGTTACACGTTATGCGTTATTCGATATGCGTTATGCGTTATGCGTTATGCGTTATGCGTTATGCGTGATCCGTTATGCGTTAAGCATTATGCGTTTTGCTGTATTCGTTATGCGTTGTGCGTTATACGTTTGTGTTATGCGTTATGCGTTATGCGTTATACGGTATGCGTTATGCGTTATACGTTATGCGTTATGCGTTATGCGATATGCGTTATGCGTTATGCGGTATGCGTTATGCGTTATGCGTTATGGGTTATGCGTTATGTGTTATGCGATATACGTTATGCGTGATGCGTTATGCGTAATGCGTTATGCGTTATGTGTTATACTTTATGCGTTATGCGTAATGCGTTATGCGTTATGCGTTATGCGTTATGCGTTATGCGTTATGCGTTATGCGTTATGCGTTATCCGTTGTTCGTTATGCATTATGCGTTGTGCGTTATACGTTTGCGTTATGCATTATGCGTTATGCGTTATACGGTATGCGTTATGCGTTATACGTTATGCGTTATGCGTTATGCGATATGCGTTATGCGTTATGCGTTATGCATTATGCTTTATGCGTTATGCGTTATGAGTTACACGTTATGCGTTATTCGATATGCGTTATGCGTTATGCGTTATGCGTTATGCGTTATGCGTTATGCGTTATGCGTGATTCGTTATGCGTTAAGCATTATGCGTTTTGCTGTATTCGTTATGCGTTGTGCGTTATACGTTTGCGTTATGCGTTATGCGTTATACGGTTTGCGTTATGCGTTATACGTTATGCGTTATGCGTTATGCGATATGCGTTATGCGTTATGCGTTATGCGTTATGCGTTATGCGTTATGCTTTATGCGTTATGCGTTATGCGTTATGCGTTATGCGTTATACGGTTTGCGTTATGCGTTATACGTTATGCGTTATGCGTTATGCGTTATGCGTTATGCGTTATGCGTTATGCGTTATGCGTTATGCGTTATGCGTTATGCGTTATGCGTTATGCGTTATGCGTTATGCGTTATGCGTTATGCGTTATGCGTTATGCGTTGTGCGTTATAAGTTTGCGTTATGCGTTATGCGTTATGCGTTATGCGTTATACGGTTTGCGTTAAGCGTTATACGTTATGCGTTATGCGTTATGCGTTATGCGTTATGCGTTATGCGTTATGCGTTATGCGTTATGCGTTGTGCATTATGCGTTGTGCGTTATACGTTTGCGTTATGCGTTATGCGTTATGCGTTATGCTTTATGCGTTATGCATTAGGCGTTATGCGTTATGCGTTAGGCGTTATGCGTTATGCATTATGCGTTATGCGTTATGCGTTATGCGTTATGCGTTATGCGTTATGCGTTATGCGTTATGCGTTATGCGTTATGCGTTATGCGTTATGCGTTATGCGTTATGCGTTATGCGTTATGCGTTATGCGTTATGCGTTATGCGTTATGCGTTATGCGTTATGCGTTATGCGTTATGCGTTATGCGTTATGCGTTATGCGTTATGCGTTATGCGTTATGCGTTCTGCGTGATCCGTTATGTGTTAGGCGATATACGTTTTGCGGTATTCGTTATGCGTTATGCGTTATGCGTTCTCCGTTGTTCGTTATGCGTTATGCATTATGCTTTATGCGTTATGCGTTATGAGTTACACGTTATGCGTTATTCGATATGCGTTATGCGTTATGCGTTATGCGTGATCCGTTATGCGTTAAGCATTATGCGTTTTGCTGTATTCGTTATGCGTTGTGCGTTATACGTTTGCGTTATGCGTCATGCGTTATGCGTTATACGGTATGCGTTGTGCGTTATACGTTATGCGTTATGCGTTATGCGATATGCGTTATGCGTTATGCGTTATGCGTTATACGTTGTACGTTATGCGTGATGCGTTATGTTTTATGCGATATGCGTTATGCGTTATGCGTTATGCGTTATGCGTTATGCATTATGCGTTATGCGTTATGCGTTATGCGTTATGCGTTATGCGTTATGCGTTATGCGTTATGCGTTATGCGTTATGCGTTATGCGTTATGCGTTATGCGTTATGCGTTATGCGTTATGCTTTATGCGTTATGCGTTATGCGTTATGCGTTATGCGTTATACGGTTTGCGTTATGCGTTATACGTTATGCGTTATGCGTTATGCGTTATGCGTTATGCGTTATGCGTTATGCGTTATGCGTTATGCGTTATGCGTTATGCGTTATGCGTTATGCGTTATGCGTTATGCGTTATGCGTTATGCGTTATGCGTTATGCGTTGTGCGTTATAAGTTTGCGTTATGCGTTATGCGTTATGCGTTATGCGTTATACGGTTTGCGTTAAGCGTTATACGTTATGCGTTATGCGTTATGCGTTATGCGTTATGCGTTATGCGTTATGCGTTATGCGTTATGCGTTATGCGTTATGCGTTATGCGTTGTGCATTATGCGTTGTGCGTTATACGTTTGCGTTATGCGTTATGCGTTATGCGTTATGCTTTATGCGTTATGCATTAGGCGTTATGCGTTATGCGTTAGGCGTTATGCGTTATGCATTATGCGTTATGCGTTATGCGTTATGCGTTATGCGTTATGCGTTATGCGTTATGCGTTATGCGTTATGCGTTATGCGTTATGCGTTATGCGTTATGCGTTATGCGTTATGCGTTATGCGTTATGCGTTATGCGTTATGCGTTATGCGTTATGCGTTATGCGTTATGCGTTATGCGTTATGCGTTATGCGTTCTGCGTGATCCGTTATGTGTTAGGCGATATACGTTTTGCGGTATTCGTTATGCGTTATGCGTTATGCGTTCTCCGTTGTTCGTTATGCGTTATGCATTATGCTTTATGCGTTATGCGTTATGAGTTACACGTTATGCGTTATTCGATATGCGTTATGCGTTATGCGTTATGCGTGATCCGTTATGCGTTAAGCATTATGCGTTTTGCTGTATTCGTTATGCGTTGTGCGTTATACGTTTGCGTTATGCGTTATGCGTTATGCGTTATACGGTATGCGTTGTGCGTTATACGTTATGCGTTATGCGTTATGCGATATGCGTTATGCGTTATGCGTTATGCGTTATACGTTGTACGTTATGCGTGATGCGTTATGTTTTATGCGATATGCGTTATGCGTTATGCGTTATGCGTTATGCGTTATGCATTATGCGTTATGCGTTATGCGTTATGCGTTATGCGTTATGCGTTATGCGTTATGCGTTATGCGTTATGCGTTATGCGTTCTGCGTTATGCGTTGTGCGTTATAAGTTTGCGTTATGCGTTATGCGTTATGCATTTTGCATTATGCGCCATGCGTTATGCGTTATGCGTTATGCGTTATGCATTATGCGTTATGCGTTATGCGTTATGCGTTATGCGTTATGCGTTATGCGTTATGCGTTATGCGTTATGCGTTATACGTTATGCGTTATGCGTTATGCGTGATCCGTTATGTGTTAGGCGATATGCGTTATCCGTTGTTCGTTATGCGTTATGCGTTATACGTTATGCGTTATGCGGTATGCGATATGCGTTATGCGTTATGCGTTATGCGTTATGCGTTATGCGTTATACGTTATGCGTTATGCGTTATGCGTGATCCGTTATGTGTTAGGCGATATGCGTTATCCGTTGTTCGTTATGCGTTATGCGTTGTGCGTTATACGTTTGCGTTATGCATTATGCGTTATGCGTTATGCGTTATGCGTTATACATTATGCTTTATGCGTTATGAGTTACACGTTATGCGTTATTCGATATGCGATATGCGTTATGCGTTATGCGTTATGCGTTATGCGTTATGCGTTATACGTTATGCGTTATGCGTTATGCGTGATCCGTTATGTGTTAGGCGATATGCGTTATCCGTTGTTCGTTATGCGTTATGCGTTGTGCGTTATACGTTTGCGTTATGCATTATGCGTTATGCGTTATGCGTTATGCGTTATACATTATGCTTTATGCGTTATGAGTTACACGTTATGCGTTATTCGATATGCGTTATGCGTTATGCGTTATGCGTTATGCGTTATGCGTGATCCGTTATGCGTTAAGCATTATGCGTTTTGCTGTATTCGTTATGCGTTGTGCGTTATACGTTTGCGTTATGCGTTATGCGTTATACGGTATGCGTTATGCGTTATACGTTATGCGTTATGCGTTATGCGATATGCGTTATGCGTTATGCGTTATGCGTTATGCTTTATGCGTTATGCGTTATGCGTTATGCGTTATGCGTTATGCGTTATGCGTTATGCGTTATCCGTTGTTCGTTATGCGTTATGCATTATGCTTTATGCGTTATGCGTTATGAGTTACACGTTATGCGTTATTCGATATGCGTTATGCGTTATGCGTTATGCGTTATGCGTTATGCGTTATGCGTTATGCGTTATGCGTTATGCGTTATCCGTTGTTCGTTATGCATTATGCGTTGTGCGTTATACGTTTGCGTTATGCATTATGCGTTATGCGTTATACGGTATGCGTTATGCGTTATACGTTATGCGTTATGCGTTATGCGATATGCGTTATGCGTTATGCGTTATGGGTTATGCGTTATGTGTTATGCGATATACGTTATGCGTTATGCGTTATGCGTTATACGTTATGCGTTTTGCGTTATACGTTGTACGTTATGCTTTATGCGTTATGTTTTATGCGATATGCGTTATGCGTTATGCGTTATGCGTGATGCGTTATGCGTAATGCGTTATGCGTTATGTGTTATACTTTATGCGTTATGCGTTATGTGTTATACTTTATGCGTTATGCGTAATGCGTTATGCGTTATGCGTTATGCGTTATGCGTTATGCGTTATGCGTTATGCGTTATGCGTTATGCGTTATCCGTTGTTCGTTATGCGTTATGCATTATGCTTTATGCGTTATGCGTTATGAGTTACACGTTATGCGTTATTCGATATGCGTTATGCGTTATGCGTTATGCGTTATGCGTTATGCGTTATGCGTGATCCGTTATGCGTTAAGCATTATGCGTTTTGCTGTATTCGTTATGCGTTGTGCGTTATACGTTTGTGTTATGCGTTATGCGTTATGCGTTATACGGTATGCGTTATGCGTTATACGTTATGCGTTATGCGTTATGCGATATGCGTTATGCGTTATGCGGTATGCGTTATGCGTTATGCGTTATGGGTTATGCGTTATGTGTTATGCGATATACGTTATGCGTGATGCGTTATGCGTAATGCGTTATGCGTTATGTGTTATACTTTATGCGTTATGCGTAATGCGTTATGCGTTATGCGTTATGCGTTATGCGTTATGCGTTATGCGTTATGCGTTATGCGTTATCCGTTGTTCGTTATGCATTATGCGTTGTGCGTTATACGTTTGCGTTATGCATTATGCGTTATGCGTTATACGGTATGCGTTATGCGTTATACGTTATGCGTTATGCGTTATGCGATATGCGTTATGCGTTATGCGTTATGCATTATGCTTTATGCGTTATGCGTTATGAGTTACACGTTATGCGTTATTCGATATGCGTTATGCGTTATGCGTTATGCGTTATGCGTTATGCGTTATGCGTTATGCGTGATTCGTTATGCGTTAAGCATTATGCGTTTTGCTGTATTCGTTATGCGTTGTGCGTTATACGTTTGCGTTATGCGTTATGCGTTATACGGTTTGCGTTATGCGTTATACGTTATGCGTTATGCGTTATGCGATATGCGTTATGCGTTATGCGTTATGCGTTATGCGTTATGCTTTATGCGTTATGCGTTATGCGTTATGCGTTATGCGTTATACGGTTTGCGTTATGCGTTATACGTTATGCGTTATGCGTTATGCGTTATGCGTTATGCGTTATGCGTTATGCGTTATGCGTTATGCGTTATGCGTTATGCGTTATGCGTTATGCGTTATGCGTTATGCGTTATGCGTTATGCGTTATGCGTTATGCGTTATGCGTTGTGCGTTATAAGTTTGCGTTATGCGTTATGCGTTATGCGTTATGCGTTATACGGTTTGCGTTATGCGTTATACGTTATGCGTTATGCGTTATGCGTTATGCGTTATGCGTTATGCGTTATGCGTTATGCGTTATGCGTTATGCGTTGTGCATTATGCGTTGTGCGTTATACGTTTGCGTTATGCGTTATGCGTTATGCGTTATGCTTTATGCGTTATGCATTAGGCGTTATGCGTTATGCGTTAGGCGTTATGCGTTATGCATTATGCGTTATGCGTTATGCGTTATGCGTTATGCGTTATGCGTTATGCGTTATGCGTTATGCGTTATGCGTTATGCGTTATGCGTTATGCGTTATGCGTTATGCGTTATGCGTTATGCGTTATGCGTTATGCGTTATGCGTTATGCGTTATGCGTTATGCGTTATGCGTTATGCGTTATGCGTTATGCGTTATGCGTTCTGCGTGATCCGTTATGTGTTAGGCGATATACGTTTTGCGGTATTCGTTATGCGTTATGCGTTATGCGTTCTCCGTTGTTCGTTATGCGTTATGCATTATGCTTTATGCGTTATGCGTTATGAGTTACACGTTATGCGTTATTCGATATGCGTTATGCGTTATGCGTTATGCGTGATCCGTTATGCGTTAAGCATTATGCGTTTTGCTGTATTCGTTATGCGTTGTGCGTTATACGTTTGCGTTATGCGTCATGCGTTATGCGTTATACGGTATGCGTTGTGCGTTATACGTTATGCGTTATGCGTTATGCGATATGCGTTATGCGTTATGCGTTATGCGTTATACGTTGTACGTTATGCGTGATGCGTTATGTTTTATGCGATATGCGTTATGCGTTATGCGTTATGCGTTATGCGTTATGCATTATGCGTTATGCGTTATGCGTTATGCGTTATGCGTTATGCGTTATGCGTTATGCGTTATGCGTTATGCGTTATGCGTTATGCGTTATGCGTTATGCGTTATGCGTTATGCTTTATGCGTTATGCGTTATGCGTTATGCGTTATGCGTTATACGGTTTGCGTTATGCGTTATACGTTATGCGTTATGCGTTATGCGTTATGCGTTATGCGTTATGCGTTATGCGTTATGCGTTATGCGTTATGCGTTATGCGTTATGCGTTATGCGTTATGCGTTATGCGTTATGCGTTATGCGTTATGCGTTATGCGTTATGCGTTGTGCGTTATAAGTTTGCGTTATGCGTTATGCGTTATGCGTTATGCGTTATACGGTTTGCGTTAAGCGTTATACGTTATGCGTTATGCGTTATGCGTTATGCGTTATGCGTTATGCGTTATGCGTTATGCGTTATGCGTTATGCGTTGTGCATTATGCGTTGTGCGTTATACGTTTGCGTTATGCGTTATGCGTTATGCGTTATGCTTTATGCGTTATGCATTAGGCGTTATGCGTTATGCGTTAGGCGTTATGCGTTATGCATTATGCGTTATGCGTTATGCGTTATGCGTTATGCGTTATGCGTTATGCGTTATGCGTTATGCGTTATGCGTTATGCGTTATGCGTTATGCGTTATGCGTTATGCGTTATGCGTTATGCGTTATGCGTTATGCGTTATGCGTTATGCGTTATGCGTTATGCGTTATGCGTTATGCGTTATGCGTTCTGCGTGATCCGTTATGTGTTAGGCGATATACGTTTTGCGGTATTCGTTATGCGTTATGCGTTATGCGTTCTCCGTTGTTCGTTATGCGTTATGCATTATGCTTTATGCGTTATGCGTTATGAGTTACACGTTATGCGTTATTCGATATGCGTTATGCGTTATGCGTTATGCGTGATCCGTTATGCGTTAAGCATTATGCGTTTTGCTGTATTCGTTATGCGTTGTGCGTTATACGTTTGCGTTATGCGTCATGCGTTATGCGTTATACGGTATGCGTTGTGCGTTATACGTTATGCGTTATGCGTTATGCGATATGCGTTATGCGTTATGCGTTATGCGTTATACGTTGTACGTTATGCGTGATGCGTTATGTTTTATGCGATATGCGTTATGCGTTATGCGTTATGCGTTATGCGTTATGCATTATGCGTTATGCGTTATGCGTTATGCGTTATGCGTTATGCGTTATGCGTTATGCGTTATGCGTTATGCGTTATGCGTTATGCGTTATGCGTTATGCGTTATGCGTTATGCGTTATGCGTTATGCGTTATGCGTTATGCGTTATGCGTTATGCGTTATGCGTTATGCGTTATGCGTTCTGCGTTATGCGTTGTGCGTTATAAGTTTGCGTTATGCGTTATGCGTTATGCATTTTGCATTATGCGCCATGCGTTATGCGTTATGCGTTATGCGTTATGCATTATGCGTTATGCGTTATGCGGTATGCGATATGCGTTATGCGTTATGCGTTATGCGTTATGCGTTATGCGTTATACGTTATGCGTTATGCGTTATGCGTGATCCGTTATGTGTTAGGCGATATGCGTTATCCGTTGTTCGTTATGCGTTATGCGTTATACGTTATGCGTTATGCGGTATGCGATATGCGTTATGCGTTATGCGTTATGCGTTATGCGTTATGCGTTATACGTTATGCGTTATGCGTTATGCGTGATCCGTTATGTGTTAGGCGATATGCGTTATCCGTTGTTCGTTATGCGTTATGCGTTGTGCGTTATACGTTTGCGTTATGCATTATGCGTTATGCGTTATGCGTTATGCGTTATACATTATGCTTTATGCGTTATGAGTTACACGTTATGCGTTATTCGATATGCGATATGCGTTATGCGTTATGCGTTATGCGTTATGCGTTATGCGTTATACGTTATGCGTTATGCGTTATGCGTGATCCGTTATGTGTTAGGCGATATGCGTTATCCGTTGTTCGTTATGCGTTATGCGTTGTGCGTTATACGTTTGCGTTATGCATTATGCGTTATGCGTTATGCGTTATGCGTTATACATTATGCTTTATGCGTTATGAGTTACACGTTATGCGTTATTCGATATGCGTTATGCGTTATGCGTTATGCGTTATGCGTTATGCGTGATCCGTTATGCGTTAAGCATTATGCGTTTTGCTGTATTCGTTATGCGTTGTGCGTTATACGTTTGCGTTATGCGTTATGCGTTATACGGTATGCGTTATGCGTTATACGTTATGCGTTATGCGTTATGCGATATGCGTTATGCGTTATGCGTTATGCGTTATGCTTTATGCGTTATGCGTTATGCGTTATGCGTTATGCTTTATGCGTTATGCTTTATGCGTTATGCGTGATCCGTTATGCGTTAGGCGTTATGCGTTATGCGTTAACGTTATGCGTTATGCCTTATGCGTTATGCGTTATGGGTTATGCGTTATGTGTTATGCGATATACGTTATGCGTTATGCGTTATGCGTTATACGTTATGCGTTATGCGTTATACGTTGTACGTTATGCTTTATGCGTTATGTTTTATGCGATATGCGTTATGCGTTATGCGTTATGCGTGATGCGTTATGCGTAATGCGTTATGCGTTATGTGTTATACTTTATGCGTTATGCGTTATGTGTTATGCGTAATGCGTTATGCGTTATGTGTTATACTTTATGCGTTATGCGTAATGCGTTATGCGTTATGCGTTATGCGCTATGCGTTATGCGTTATGCGTTATGCGTTATGCGTTATGCGTTATGCGTTATGCGTTATCCGTTGTTCGTTATGCGTTATGCATTATGCTTTATGCGTTATGCGTTATGAGTTACACGTTATGCGTTATTCGATATGCGTTATGCGTTATGCGTTATGCGATATGCGTGATCCGTTATGCGTTAAGCATTATGCGTTTTGCTGTATTCGTTATGCGTTGTGCGTTATACGTTTGAGTTATGCGTTATGCGTTATGCGTTATACGGTATGCGTTATGCGTTATACGTTATGCGTTATGCGTTATGCGTTATGCGTTATGCGTTATGCGTTATGCGTTATGCGTTTTGCGTTATGGGTTATGCGTTATGTGTTATGCGATATACGTTATGCGTGATGCGTTATGCGTAATGCGTTATGCGTTATGTGTTATACTTTATGCGTTATGCGTAATGCGTTATGCGTTATGCGTTATGCGTTATGCGTTATGCGTTATGCGTTATGCGTTATGCGTTATGCGTTATGCGTTATGCGTTATCCGTTGTTCGTTATGCATTATGCGTTGTGCGTTATACGTTTGCGTTATGCATTATGCGTTATGCGTTATACGGTATGCGTTATGCGATATACGTTATGCGTTATGCGTTATGCGATATGCGTTATGCGTTATGCGTTATGCATTATGCTTTATGCGTTATGCGTTATGAGTTACACGCTATGCGTTATTCGATATGCGTTATGCGTTATGCGTTATGCGTTATGCGTTATGCGTTATGCGTGATTCGTTATGCGTTAAGCATTATGCGTTTTGCTGTATTCGTTATGCGTTGTGCGTTATACGTTTGCGTTATGCGTTATGCGTTATACGGTTTGCGTTATGCGTTATACGTTATGCGTTATGCGTTATGCGATATGCGTTATGCGTTATGCGTTATGCGTTATGCGTTATGCTTTATGCGTTATGCGTTATGCGTTATGCGTTATGCTTTATGCGTTATGCGTTATGTGTTATACTTTATGCGTTATGCGTAATGCGTTATGCGTTATGCGTTATGCGTTATGCGTTATGCGTTATGCGTTATGCGTTATGCGTTATACGTTATGCGTTATGCGGTATGCGATATGCGTTATGCGTTATGCGTTATCCGTTGTTCGTTATGCGTTATGCATTATGCTTTATGCGTTATGCGTTATGAGTTACACGCTATGCGTTATTCGATATGCGTTATGCGTTATGCGTTATGCGTTATGCGTTATGCGTGATCCGTTATGCGTTAAGCATTATGCGTTTTGCTGTATTCGTTATGCGTTGTGCGTTATACGTTTGCGTTATGCGTTATGCGTTATGCGTTATACGGTATGCGTTATGCGTTATACGTTATGCGTTATGCGTTATGCGATATGCGTTATGCGTTATGCGGTATGCGTTATGCGTTATGCGTTATGGGTTATGCGTTATGTGTTATGCGATATACGTTATGCGTGATGCGTTATGCGTAATGCGTTATGCGTTATGTGTTATACTTTATGCGTTATGCGTAATGCGTTATGCGTTATGCGTTATGCGTTATGCGTTATGCGTTATGCGTCATACGGTATGCGTTATGCGTTATACGTTATGCGTTATGCGGTATGCGATATGCGTTATGCGTTATGCGTTATGCGTTATGCGTTATGCGTTATGCGTTATGCGTAATACGTTATGCGTTATGCGTTATGCGTGATCCGTTATGTGTTAGGCGATATACGTTTTGCGGTATTCGTTATGCGTTATGCGTTATGCGTTATCCGTTGTTCGTTATGCGTTATGCGTTGTGCGTTATACGTTTGCGTTATGCATTATGCGTTATGCGTTATGCGTTATGCGTTATGCGTTATGCATTTTGCTTTATGCGTTATGAGTTACACGTTATGCGTTATTCGATATGCGTTATGCGTTATGCGTTATGCGTTATGCGTGATCCGTTATGCGTTAAGCATTATGCGTTTTGCTGTATTCGTTATGCGTTGTGCGTTATACGTTTGCGTTATGCGTTATGCGTTATACGGTATGCGTTATGCGTTATACGTTATGCGTTATGCGTTATGCGATATGCGTTATGCGTTATGCGTTATGCTTTATGCGTTATGCGTTATGCGTTATGCGTTATGCTTTATGCGTTATGCTTTATGCGTTATGCGTGATCCGTTATGCGTTAGGCGTTATGCGTTATGCGTTAACGTTATGCGTTATGCCTTATGCGTTATGCGTTATGGGTTATGCGTTATTTGTTATGCGATATACGTTATGCGTTATGCGTTATGCGTTATACGTTATGCGTTATGCGTTATACGTTGTACGTTATGCTTTATGCGTTATGTTTTATGCGATATGCGTTATGCGTTATGCGTTATGCGTTATACGTTGTACGTTATGCTTTATGCGTTATGTTTTATGCGATATGCGTTATGCGTTATGCGTTATGCGTGATGCGTTATGCGTAATGCGTTATGCGTTATGTGTTATACTTTATGCGTTATGCGTTATGTGTTATACTTTATGCGTTATGCGTAATGCGTTATGCGTTATGCGTTATGCGCTATGCGTTATGCGTTATGCGTTATGCGTTATGCGTTATGCGTTATGCGTTATGCGTTATCCGTTGTTCGTTATGCGTTATGCATTATGCTTTATGCGTTATGCGTTATGAGTTACACGTTATGCGTTATTCGATATGCGTTATGCGTTATGCGTTATGCGATATGCATTATGCGTTGTGCGTTATACGTTTGCGTTATGCGTTATGCGTTATGCGTTATGCGTTATACGTTATGCGTTATGCGTTATGCGTTATGCGTTATGCATTATGCGTTATGCGTTATGCGTTATGCGTCATACGGTATGCGTTATGCGTTATACGTTATGCGTTATGCGGTATGCGATATGCGTTATGCGTTATGCGTTATGCGTTATGCGTTATGCGTTATACGTTATGCGTTATGCGTTATGCGTGATCCGTTATGTGTTAGGCGATATGCGTTATCCGTTGTTCGTTATGCGTTATGCGTTATGCATTTTGCATTATGCGCCATGCGTTATGCGTTATGCGTTATGCATTATGCGTTGTGCGTTATACGTTTGCGTTATGCGTTATGCGTTATGCGTTATGCGTTATACGTTATGCGTTATGCGTTATGCGTTATGCGTTATGCATTATGCGTTATGCGTTATGCGTTATGCGTCATACGGTATGCGTTATGCGTTATACGTTATGCGTTATGCGGTATGCGATATGCGTTATGCGTTATGCGTTATGCGTTATGCGTTATGCGTTATACGTTATGCGTTATGCGTTATGCGTGATCCGTTATGTGTTAGGCGATATGCGTTATCCGTTGTTCGTTATGCGTTATGCGTTGTGCGTTATACGTTTGCGTTATGCATTATGCGTTATGTTTTATGCGTTATGCGTTATACATTATGCTTTATGCGTTATGAGTTACACGTTATGCGTTATTCGATATGCGTTATGCGTTATGCGTTATGCGTTATGCGTTATGCGTGATCCGTTATGCGTTAAGCATTATGCATTTTGCTGTATTCGTTATGCGTTGTGCGTTATACGTTTGCGTTATGCGTTATGCGTTATACGGTATGCGTCATGCGTTATACGTTATGCGTTATGCGTTATGCGATATGCGTTATGCGTTATGCGTTATGCGTTATGCTTTATGCGTTATGCGTTATGCGTTATGCGTTATGCTTTATGCGTTATGCTTTATGCGTTATGCGTGATCCGTTATGCGTTAGGCGTTATGCGTTATGCGTTAACGTTATGCGTTATGCCTTATGCGTTATGCGTTATGGGTTATGCGTTATGTGTTATGCGATATACGTTATGCGTTATGCGTTATGCGTTATACGTTATGCGTTATGCGTTATACGTTGTACGTTATGCTTTATGCGTTATGTTTTATGCGATATGCGTTATGCGTTATGCGTTATGCGTGATGCGTTATGCGTAATGCGTTATGCGTTATGTGTTATACTTTATGCGTTATGCGTTATGTGTTATACTTTATGCGTTATGCGTAATGCGTTATGCGTTATGCGTTATGCGCTATGCGTTATGCGTTATGCGTTATGCGTTATGCGTTATGCGTTATGCGTTATGCGTTATCCGTTGTTCGTTATGCGTTATGCATTATGCTTTATGCGTTATGCGTTATGAGTTACACGTTATGCGTTATTCGATATGCGTTATGCGTTATGCGTTATGCGATATGCGTGATCCGTTATGCGTTAAGCATTATGCGTTTTGCTGTATTCGTTATGCGTTGTGCGTTATACGTTTGAGTTATGCGTTATGCGTTATGCGTTATACGGTATGCGTTATGCGTTATACGTTATGCGTTATGCGTTATGCGATATGCGTTATGCGTTATGCGGTATGCGTTATGCGTTATGCGTTATGGGTTATGCGTTATGCGTTATGCGTTATGCGTTATGCGTTATCCGTTGTTCGTTATGCATTATGCGTTGTGCGTTATACGTTTGCGTTATGCATTATGCGTTATGCGTTATACGGTATGCGTTATGCGATATACGTTATGCGTTATGCGTTATGCGATATGCGTTATGCGTTATGCGTTATGCATTATGCTTTATGCGTTATGCGTTATGAGTTACACGCTATGCGTTATTCGATATGCGTTATGCGTTATGCGTTATGCGTTATGCGTTATGCGTGATTCGTTATGCGTTAAGCATTATGCGTTTTGCTGTATTCGTTATGCGTTGTGCGTTATACGTTTGCGTTATGCGTTATGCGTTATACGGTTTGCGTTATGCGTTATACGTTATGCGTTATGCGTTATGCGATATGCGTTATGCGTTATGCGTTATGCGTTATGCGTTATGCTTTATGCGTTATGCGTTATGCGTTATGCGTTATGCTTTATGCGTTATGCGTTATGTGTTATACTTTATGCGTTATGCGTAATGCGTTATGCGTTATGCGTTATGCGTTATGCGTTATGCGTTATGCGTTATGCGTTATACGTTATGCGTTATGCGGTATGCGATATGCGTTATGCGTTATGCGTTATGCGTTATGCGTTATGCGTTATGCGTTATGCGTTATGCGTGATGCGTTATGCGTAATGCGTTATGCGTTATGTGTTATACTTTATGCGTTATGCGTTATGTGTTATACTTTATGCGTTATGCGTAATGCGTTATGCGTTATGCGTTATGCGTTATGCGTTATGCGTTATGCGTTATGCGTTATGCGTTATGCGTTATGCGTTATCCGTTGTTCGTTATGCGTTATGCATTATGCTTTATGCGTTATGCGTTATGAGTTACACGTTATGCGTTATTCGATATGCGTTATGCGTTATGCGTTATGCGTTATGCGTTATGCGTGATCCGTTATGCGTTAAGCATTATGCGTTTTGCTGTATTCGTTATGCGTTGTGCGTTATACGTTTGCGTTATGCGTTATGCGTTATGCGTTATACGGTATGCGTTATGCGTTATACGTTATGCGTTATGCGTTATGCGATATGCGTTATGCGTTATGCGGTATGCGTTATGCGTTATGCGTTATGGGTTATGCGTTATGTGTTATGCGATATACGTTATGCGTGATGCGTTATGCGTAATGCGTTATGCGTTATGTGTTATACTTTATGCGTTATGCGTAATGCGTTAAGCGTTATGCGTTATGCGTTATGCGTTATGCGTTATGCGTCATACGGTATGCGTTATGCGTTATACGTTATGCGTTATGCGGTATGCGATATGCGTTATGCGTTATGCGTTATGCGTTATGCGTTATGCGTTATGCGTTATACGTTATGCGTTATGCGTTATGCGTGATCCGTTATGTGTTAGGCGATATACGTTTTGCGGTATTCGTTATGCGTTATGCGTTATGCGTTATCCGTTGTTCGTTATGCGTTATGCGTTGTGCGTTATACGTTTGCGTTATGCATTATGCGTTATGCGTTATGCGTTATGCGTTATGCGTTATGCATTATGCTTTATGCGTTATGAGTTACACGTTATGCGTTATTCGATATGCGTTATGCGTTATGCGTTATGCGTTATGCGTTATGCGTGATCCGTTATGCGTTAAGCATTATGCGTTTTGCTGTATTCGTTATGCGTTGTGCGTTATACGTTTGCGTTATGCGTTATGCGTTATACGGTATGCGTTATGCGTTATACGTTATGCGTTATGCGTTATGCGATATGCGTTATGCGTTATGCGTTATGCTTTATGCGTTATGCGTTATGCGTTATGCTTTATGCGTTATGCTTTATGCGTTATGCGTGATCCGTTATGCGTTAGGCGTTATGCGTTATGCGTTAACGTTATGCGTTATGCCTTATGCGTTATGCGTTATGGGTTATGCGTTATTTGTTATGCGATATACGTTATGCGTTATGCGTTATGCGTTATACGTTATGCGTTATGCGTTATACGTTGTACGTTATGCTTTATGCGTTATGTTTTATGCGATATGCGTTATGCGTTATGCGTTATGCGTGATGCGTTATGCGTAATGCGTTATGCGTTATGTGTTATACTTTATGCGTTATGCGTTATGTGTTATACTTTATGCGTTATGCGTAATGCGTTATGCGTTATGCGTTATGCGCTATGCGTTATGCGTTATGCGTTATGCGTTATGCGTTATGCGTTATGCGTTATGCGTTATGCGTTATCCGTTGTTCGTTATGCGTTATGCATTATGCTTTATGCGTTATGCGTTATGAGTTACACGTTATGCGTTATTCGATATGCGTTATGCGTTATGCGTTATGCGTTATGCGTTATGCGTGATCCGTTATGCGTTAAGCATTATGCGTTTTGCTGTATTCGTTATGCGTTGTGCGTTATACGTTTGCGATATGCGTTATGCGTTATGCGTTATACGGTTTGCGTTATGCGTTATACGTTATGCGTTATGCGTTATGCGATATGCGTTATGCGTTATGCGTTATGCGGTATGCGTTATGCGTTATGCGTTATGGGTTATGCGTTATGTGTTATGCGATATACGTTATGCGTGATGCGTTATGCGTAATGCGTTATGCGTTATGTGTTATACTTTATGCGTTATGCGTAATGCGTTATGCGTTATGCGTTATGCGTTATGCGTTATGCGTTATGCGTTATGCGTTATGCGTTATGCGTTATCCGTTGTTCGTTATGCATTATGCGTTGTGCGTTATACGTTTGCGTTATGCATTATGCGTTATGCGTTATACGGTATGCGTTATGCGATATACGTTATGCGTTATGCGTTATGCGATATGCGTTATGCGTTATGCGTTATGCATTATGCTTTATGCGTTATGCGTTATGAGTTACACGTTATGCGTTATTCGATATGCGTTATGCGTTATGCGTTATGCGTTATGCGTTATGCGTTATGCGTGATTCGTTATGCGTTAAGCATTATGCGTTTTGCTGTATTCGTTATGCGTTGTGCGTTATACGTTTGCGTTATGCGTTATGCGTTATACGGTTTGCGTTATGCGTTATACGTTATGCGTTATGCGTTATGCGATATGCGTTATGCGTTATGCGTTATGCGTTATGCGTTATGCTTTATGCGTTATGCGTTATGCGTTATGCGTTATGCTTTATGCGTTATGCGTTATGTGTTATACTTTATGCGTTATGCGTAATGCGTTATGCGTTATGCGTTATGCGTTATGCGTTATGCGTTATGCGTTATACGTTATGCGTTATGCGGTATGCGATATGCGTTATGCGTTATGCGTTATGCGTTATGCGTTATGCGTTATGCGTTATGCGTTATGCGTTATGCGTGATGCGTTATGCGTAATGCGTTCTGCGTTATGTGTTATACTTTATGCGTTATGCGTTATGTGTTATACTTTATGCGTTATGCGTAATGCGTTATGCGTTATGCGTTATGCGTTATGCGTTATGCGTTATGCGTTATGCGTTATGCGTTATGCGTTATGCGTTATGCGTTATGCGTTATGCGTTATGCGTTATGCGTTATGCGTTATGCGTTATGCGTTATGCGTTATGCGTTATCCGTTGTTCGTTATGCGTTATGCATTATGCTTTATGCGTTATGCGTTATGAGTTACACGTTATGCGTTATTCGATATGCGTTATGCGTTATGCGTTATGCGTTATGCGTTATGCGTGATCCGTTATGCGTTAAGCATTATGCGTTTTGCTGTATTCGTTATGCGTTGTGCGTTATACGTTTGCGTTATGCGTTATGCGTTATGCGTTATACGGTATGCGTTATGCGTTATACGTTATGCGTTATGCGTTATGCGATATGCGTTATGCGTTATGCGGTATGCGTTATGCGTTATGCGTTATGGGTTATGCGTTATGTGTTATGCGATATACGTTATGCGTGATGCGTTATGCGTAATGCGTTATGCGTTATGTGTTATACTTTATGCGTTATGCGTAATGCGTTATGCGTTATGCGTTATGCGTTATGCGTTATGCGTTATGCGTTATGCGTCATACGGTATGCGTTATGCGTTATACGTTATGCGTTATGCGGTATGCGATATGCGTTATGCGTTATGCGTTATGCGTTATGCGTTATGCGTTATACGTTATGCGTTATGCGTTATGCGTGATCCGTTATGTGTTAGGCGATATACGTTTTGCGGTATTCGTTATGCGTTATGCGTTATGCGTTATCCGTTGTTCGTTATGCGTTATGCGTTGTGCGCTATACGTTTGCGTTATGCATTATGCGTTATGCGTTATACGGTATGCGTTATGCGTTATACGTTATGCGTTATGCGTTATGCGATATGCGTTATGCGTTATGCGTTATGCATTATGCTTTATGCGTTATGCGTTATGAGTTACACGTTATGTGTTATTCGATATGCGTTATGCGTTATGCGTTGTGCGTTATGCGTTATGCGTTATGCGTGATCCGTTATGCGTTAAGCATTATGCGTTTTGCTGTATTCGTTATGCGTTGTGCGTTATACGTTTGCGTTATGCGTTATGCGTTATACGGTATGCGTTATGCGTTATACGTTATGCGTTATGCGTTATGCAATATGCGTTATGCGTTATACGTTATGCGTTTTGCGTTATACGTTGTACGTTATGCTTTATGCGTTATGTTTTATGCGATATGCGTTATGCGTTATGCGTTATGCGTGATGCGTTATGCGTAATGCGTTATGCGTTATGTGTTATACTTTATGCGTTATGCGTTATGTGTTATACTTTATGCGTTATGCGTAATGCGTTATGCGTTATGCGTTATGCGTTATGCGTTATGCGTTATGCGTTATGCGTTATGCGTTATGCGTTATGCGTTATGCGTTATGCGTTATGCGTTATGCGTTATCCGTTGTTCGTTATGCGTTATGCATTATGCTTTATGCGTTATGCGTTATGAGTTACACGTTATGCGTTATTCGATATGCGTTATGCGTTATGCGTTATGCGTTATGCGATATGCGTTATGCGTTATGCGTTATGCGTGATCCGTTATGCGTTAAGCATTATGCGTTTTGCTGTATTCGTTATGCGTTGTGCGTTATACGTTTGTGTTATGCGTTATGCGTTATGCGTTATACGGTATGCGTTATGCGTTATACGTTATGCGTTATGCGTTATGCGATATGCGTTATGCGTTATGCGGTATGCGTTATGCGTTATGCGTTATGGGTTATGCGTTATGTGTTATGCGATATACGTTATGCGTGATGCGTTATGCGTAATGCGTTATGCGTTATGTGTTATACTTTATGCGTTATGCGTAATGCGTTATGCGTTATGCGTTATGCGTTATGCGTTATGCGTTATGCGTTATGCGTTATGCGTTATGCGTTATCCGTTGTTCGTTATGCATTATGCGTTGTGCGTTATACGTTTGCGTTATGCATTATGCGTTATGCGTTATACGGTATGCGTTATGCGTTATACGTTATGCGTTATGCGTTATGCGATATGCGTTATGTGTTATGCGTTATGCATTATGCTTTATGCGTTATGCGTTATGAGTTACACGTTATGCGTTATTCGATATGCGTTATGCGTTATGCGTTATGCGTTATGCGTTATGCGTTATGCGTGATTCGTTATGCGTTAAGCATTATGCGTTTTGCTGTATTCGTTATGCGTTGTGCGTTATACGTTTGCGTTATGCGTTATGCGTTATACGGTTTGCGTTATGCGTTATACGTTATGCGTTATGCGTTATGCGATATGCGTTATGCGTTATGCGTTATGCGTTATGCGTTATGCTTTATGCGTTATGCGTTATGCTTTATGCGTTATGCTTTATGCGTTATACGTTATGTGTTATACTTTATGCGTTATGCGTTATGCGTTATGCGTTATGCGTTATGCGTTATGCGTTATGCGTTATGCGGTATGCGTTATGCGTTATGCGTTATGGGTTATGCGTTATGTGTTATGCGATATACGTTATGCGTGATGCGTTATGCGTAATGCGTTATGCGTTATGTGTTATACTTTATGCGTTATGCGTAATGCGTTATGCGTTATGCGTTATGCGTTATGCGTTATGCGTTATGCGTCATACGGTATGCGTTATGCGTTATACGTTATGCGTTATGCGGTATGCGATATGCGTTATGCGTTATGCGTTATGCGTTATGCGTTATGCGTTATGCGTTATACGTTATGCGTTATGCGTTATGCGTGATCCGTTATGTGTTAGGCGATATACGTTTTGCGGTATTCGTTATGCGTTATGCGTTATGCGTTATCCGTTGTTCGTTATGCGTTATGCGTTGTGCGCTATACGTTTGCGTTATGCATTATGCGTTATGCGTTATACGGTATGCGTTATGCGTTATACGTTATGCGTTATGCGTTATGCGATATGCGTTATGCGTTATGCGTTATGCATTATGCTTTATGCGTTATGCGTTATGAGTTACACGTTATGCGTTATTCGATATGCGTTATGCGTTATGCGTTATGCGTTATGCGTTATGCGTGATCCGTTATGCGTTTTGCTGTATTCGTTATGCGTTGTGCGTTATACGTTTGCGTTATGCGTTATGCGTTATACGGTATGCGTTATGCGTTATACGTTATGCGTTATGCGTTATGCGATATGCGTTATGCGTTATGCGTTGTGCGTTATGCTTTATGCGTTATGCGTTATGCGTTATGCGTTATGCTTTATGCGTTATGCTTTATGCGTTATGCGTGATCCGTTATGCGTTAGGCGTTATGCGTTATTCGTTAACGTTATGCGTTATGCCTTATGCGTTATGCGTTATGGGTTATGCGTTATGTGTTATGCGATATACGTTATGCGTTATGCGTTATGCGTTATACGTTATGCGTTTTGCGTTATACGTTGTACGTTATGCTTTATGCGTTATGTTTTATGCGATATGCGTTATGCGTTATGCGTTATGCGTGATGCGTTATGCGTAATGCGTTATGCGTTATGTGTTATACTTTATGCGTTATGCGTTATGTGTTATACTTTATGCGTTATGCGTTATGCGTTATGCGTTATGAGTTATGCGTTATGCGTTATCCGTTGTTCGTTATGCGTTATGCATTATGCTTTATGCGTTATGCGTTATGAGTTACACGTTATGCGTTATTCGATATGCGTTATGCGTTATGCGTTATGCGTTATGCGTTATGCGTTATGCGTTATGCGTTATGCGTTATGCGTGATCCGTTATGCGTTAAGCATTATGCGTTTTGCTGTATTCGTTATGCGTTGTGCGTTATACGTTTGTGTTATGCGTTATGCGTTATGCGTTATACGGTATGCGTTATGCGATATACGTTATGCGTTATGCGTTATGCGATATGCGTTATGCGTTATGCGGTATGCGTTATACGTTATGCGTTATGCGTTATGGGTTATGCGTTATGTGTTATGCGATATACGTTATGCGTGATGCGTTATGCGTAATGCGTTATGCGTTATGTGTTATACGGTTTGCGTTAAGAGTTATACGTTATGCGTTATGCGTTATGCGTTATGCGTTATGCGTTATGCGTTATGCGTTATGCATTATGCGTTCTGCGTTATACGTTTGCGTTATGCGTTATGCGTTATGCGTTATGCGTTATGCATTATGCGTTATGAGTTATGCGTTATGCGTTATGCATTTTGCATTATGCGCCATGCGTTATGCGTTATGCGTTATGCATTATGCGTTGTGCGTTGTACGTTTGCGTTATGCGTTATGCGTTATGCGTTATGCGTTATACGTTATGCGTTATGCGTTATGCGTTATGCGTTATGCATTATGCGTTATGCGTTATGCGTTATGCGTCATACGGTATGCGTTATGCGTTATACGTTATGCGTTATGCGGTATGCGATATGCGTTATGCGTTATGCGTTATGCGTTATGCGTTATGCGTTATGCGTTATACGTTATGCGTTATGCGTTATGCGTGATCCGTTATGTGTTAGGCGATATACGTTTTGCGGTATTCGTTATGCGTTATGCGTTATGCGTTATCCGTTGTTCGTTATGCGTTATGCGTTGTGCGTTATACGTTTGCGTTATGCATTATGCGTTAAGCGTTATGCGTTATGCGTTATGCATTATGCTTTATGCGTTATGAGTTACACGTTATGCGTTATTCGATATGCGTTATGCGTTATGCGTTATGCGTTATGCGTTATGCGTGATCCGTTATGCGTTAAGCATTATGCGTTTTGCTGTATTCGTTATGCGTTGTGCGTTATACGTTTGCGTTATGCGTTATGCGTTATACGGTATGCGTTATGCGTTATACGTTATGCGTTATGCGTTATGCGATATGCGTTATGCGTTATGCGTTATGCGTTATGCGTTATGCTTTATGCGTTATGCGTTATGCGTTATGCGTTATGCTTTATGCGTTATGCTTTATGCGTTATGCGTGATCCGTTATGCGTTAGGCGTTATGCGTTATGCGTTAACGTTATGCGTTATGCCTTATGCGTTATGCGTTATGGGTTATGCGTTATGTGTTATGCGATATACGTTATGCGTTATGCGTTATGCGTTATACGTTATGCGTTATGCGTTATACGTTGTACGTTATGCTTTATGCGTTATGTTTTATGCGATATGCGTTATGCGTTATGCGTGATGCGTTATGCGTAATGCGTTATGCGTTATGTGTTATACTTTATGCGTTATGCGTTATGTGTTATACTTTATGCGTTATGCGTAATGCGTTATGCGTTATGCGTTATGCGCTATGCGTTATGCGTTATGCGTTATGCGTTATGCGTTATGCGTTATGCGTTATGCGTTATCCGTTGTTCGTTATGCGTTATGCATTATGCTTTATGCGTTATGCGTTATGAGTTAAACGTTATGCGTTATTCGATATGCGTTATGCGTTATGCGTTATGCGTTATGCGTGATCCGTTATGCGTTAAGCATTATGCGTTTTGCTGTATTCGTTATGCGTTGTGCGTTATACGTTTGCGTTATGCGTTATGCGTTATGCGTTATACGGTATGCGTTATGCGTTATACGTTATGCGTTATGCGTTATGCGATATGCGTTATGCGTTATGCGGTATGCGTTATGCGTTATGCGTTATGGGTTATGCGTTATGTGTTATGCGTTATTCGTTATGCGTTATGCGTTATGCGTTATGCGTTATGCGTTATGTGTTATACTTTATGCGTTATGCGTAATGCGTTATGCGTTATGCGTTATGCGTTATGCGTTATGCGTTATGCGTTATGCGTTATGCGTTATGCGTTATGCGTTATGCGTTATCCGTTGTTCGTTATGCATTATGCGTTGTGCGTTATACGTTTGCGTTATGCATTATGCGTTATGCGTTATACGGTATGCGTTATGCGATATACGTTATGCGTTATGCGTTATGCGATATGCGTTATGCGTTATGCGTTATGCATTATGCTTTATGCGTTATGCGTTATGAGTTACACGTTATGCGTTATTCGATATGCGTTATGCGTTATGCGTTATGCGTTATGCGTTATGCGTTATGCGTGATTCGTTATGCGTTAAGCATTATGCGTTTTGCTGTATTCGTTATGCGTTGTGCGTTATACGTTTGCGTTATGCGTTATGCGTTATACGGTTTGCGTTATGCGTTATACGTTATGCGTTATGCGTTATGCGATATGCGTTATGCGTTATGCGTTATGCGTTATGCGTTATGCGTTATGCTTTATGCGTTATGCGTTATGCGTTATGCGTTATGCTTTATGCGTTATGCGTTATGTGTTATACTTTATGCGTTATGCGTAATGCGTTATGCGTTATGCGTTATGCGTTATGCGTTATGCGTTATGCGTTATGCGTTATACGTTATGCGTTATGCGTTATGCGTGATCCGTTATGTGTTAGGCGATATACGTTTTGCGGTATTCGTTATGCGTTATGCGTTATGCGTTATCCGTTGTTCGTTATGCGTTATGCGTTGTGCGCTATACGTTTGCGTTATGCATTATGCGTTATGCGTTATTCGGTATGCGTTATGCGTTATACGTTATGCGTTATGCGTTATGCGATATGCGTTATGCGTTATGCGTTATGCATTATGCTTTATGCGTTATGCGTTATGAGTTACACGTTATGCGTTATTCGATATGCGTTATGCGTTATGCGTTATGCGTTATGCGTTATGCGTGATCCGTTATGCGTTAAGCATTATGCGTTTTGCTGTATTCGTTATGCGTTGTGCGTTATACGTTTGCGTTATGCGTTATGCGTTATACGGTATGCGTTATGCGTTATACGTTATGCGTTATGCGTTATGCGATATGCGTTATGCGTTATGCGTTGTGCGTTATGCTTTATGCGTTATGCGTTATGCGTTATGCGTTATGCGTTATGCGTTATGCGTTATGCGTTATGCGTTATGCGTTATGCGTTATCCGTTGTTCGTTATGCGTTATGCATTATGCTTTATGCGTTATGCGTTATGAGTTACACGTTATGCGTTATTCGATATGCGTTATGCGTTATGCGTTATGCGTTATGCGTTATGCGTTATGCGTTATGCGTGATCCGTTATGCGTTATGCGTTATGCGTTATGCGTTATGCGTTATGCGTTATGCGTTATGCGTTATGCGTTATGCGTTATGCGTTATCCGTTGTTCGTTATGCATTATGCGTTGTGCGTTATACGTTTGCGTTATGCATTATGCGTTATGCGTTATACGGTATGCGTTATGCGTTATACGTTATGCGTTATGCGTTATGCGATATGCGTTATGCGTTATGCGTTATGCATTATGCTTTATGCGTTATGCGTTATGAGTTACACGTTATGCGTTATTCGATATGCGTTATGCGTTATGCGTTGTGCGTTATACGTTTGCGTTATGCATTATGCGTTATGCGTTATACGGTATGCGTTATGCGTTATACGTTATGCGTTATGCGTTATGCGATATGCGTTATGCGTTATGCTTTATGCATTATGCTTTATGCGTTATGCGTTATGAGTTACACGTTATGCGTTATTCGATATGCGTTATGCGTTATGCGTTATGCGTTATGCGTTATGCGTTATGCGTGATTCGTTATGCGTTAAGCATTATGCGTTTTGCTGTATTCGTTATGCGTTGTGCGTTATACGTTTGCGTTATGCGTTATGCGTTATACGGTTTGCGTTATGCGTTATACGTTATGCGTTATGCGTTATGCGATATGCGTTATGCGTTATGCGTTATGCGTTATGCGTTATGCGTTATGGGTTATGCGTTATGTGTTATGCGATATACGTTATGCGTGATGCGTTATGCGTAATGCGTTATGCGTTATGTGTTATACTTTATGCGTTATGCGTAATGCGTTATGCGTTATGCGTTATGCGTTATGCGTTATGCGTTATGCGTTATGCGTTATGCGTTATGCGTTATCCGTTGTTCGTTATGCATTATGCGTTGTGCGTTATACGTTTGCGTTATGCATTATGCGTTATGCGTTATACGGTATGCGTTATGCGTTATACGTTATGCGTTATGCGTTATGCGATATGCGTTATGCGTTATGCGTTATGCATTATGCTTTATGCGTTATGCGTTATGAGTTACACGTTATGCGTTATTCGATATGCGTTATGCGTTATGCGTTATGCGTTATGCGTTATGCGTTATGCGTGATTCGTTATGCGTTAAGCATTATGCGTTTTGCTGTATTCGTTATGCGTTGTGCGTTATACGTTTGCGTTATGCGTTATGCGTTATACGGTTTGCGTTATGCGTTATACGTTATGCGTTATGCGTTATGCGATATGCGTTATGCGTTATGCGTTATGCGTTATGCGTTATGCTTTATGCGTTATGCGTTATGCTTTATGCGTTATGCTTTATGCGTTATACGTTATGTGTTATACTTTATGCGTTATGCGTTATGCGTTATGCGTTATGCGTTATGCGTTATGCGTTATGCGTTATGCGTTATGCGTTATGCGTTATGCGTTATGCGTTATCCGTTGTTCGTTATGCGTTATGCATTATGCTTTATGCGTTATGCGTTATGAGTTACACGTTATGCGTTATTCGATATGCGTTATGCGTTATGCGTTATGCGTTATGCGTGATCCGTTATGCGTTAAGCATTATGCGTTTTGCTGTATTCGTTATGCGTTGTGCGTTATACGTTTGCGTTATGCGTTATGCGTTATGCGTTATACGGTATGCGTTATGCGTTATACGTTATGCGTTATGCGTTATGCGATATGCGTTATGCGTTATGCGGTATGCGTTATGCGTTATGCGTTATGGGTTATGCGTTATGTGTTATGCGATATACGTTATGCGTGATGCGTTATGCGTAATGCGTTATGCGTTATGTGTTATACTTTATGCGTTATGCGTAATGCGTTATGCGTTATGCGTTATGCGTTATGCGTTATGCGTTATGCGTTATGCGTTATGCGTTATGCGTTATGCGTTATGCGTTATCCGTTGTTCGTTATGCATTATGCGTTGTGCGTTATACGTTTGCGTTATGCATTATGCGTTATGCGTTATACGGTATGCGTTATGCGATATACGTTATGCGTTATGCGTTATGCGATATGCGTTATGCGTTATGCGTTATGCATTATGCTTTATGCGTTATGCGTTATGAGTTACACGTTATGCGTTATTCGATATGCGTTATGCGTTATGCGTTATGCGTTATGCGTTATGCGTTATGCGTGATTCGTTATGCGTTAAGCATTATGCGTTTTGCTGTATTCGTTATGCGTTGTGCGTTATACGTTTGCGTTATGCGTTATGCGTTATACGGTTTGCGTTATGCGTTATACGTTATGCGTTATGCGTTATGCGTTATGCGTTATGCGTTATGCGTTATGCGTTATGCGTTATGCGTTATGCTTTATGCGTTATGCGTTATGCGTTATGCGTTATGCTTTATGCGTTATGCGTTATGTGTTATACTTTATGCGTTATGCGTAATGCGTTATGCGTTATGCGTTATGCGTTATGCGTTATGCGTTATGCGTTATGCGTTATACGTTATGCGTTATGCGTTATGCGTGATCCGTTATGTGTTAGGCGATATACGTTTTGCGGTATTCGTTATGCGTTATGCGTTATGCGTTATCCGTTGTTCGTTATGCGTTATGCGTTGTGCGCTATACGTTTGCGTTATGCATTATGCGTTATGCGTTATACGGTATGCGTTATGCGTTATACGTTATGCGTTATGCGTTATGCGATATGCGTTATGCGTTATGCGTTATGCATTATGCTTTATGCGTTATGCGTTATGAGTTACACGTTATGCGTTATTCGATATGCGTTATGCGTTATGCGTTATGCGTTATGCGTTATGCGTGATCCGTTATGCGTTAAGCATTATGCGTTTTGCTGTATTCGTTATGCGTTGTGCGTTATACGTTTGCGTTATGCGTTATGCGTTATACGGTATGCGTTATGCGTTATACGTTATGCGTTATGCGTTATGCGATATGCGTTATGCGTTATGCGTTGTGCGTTATGCTTTATGCGTTATGCGTTATGCGTTATGCGTTATGCGTTATGCGTTATGCGTTATGCGTTATGCGTTATGCGTTATGCGTTATCCGTTGTTCGTTATGCGTTATGCATTATGCTTTATGCGTTATGCGTTATGAGTTACACGTTATGCGTTATTCGATATGCGTTATGCGTTATGCGTTATGCGTTATGCGTTATGCGTTATGCGTTATGCGTGATCCGTTATGCGTTATGCGTTATGCGTTATGCGTTATGCGTTATGCGTTATGCGTTATGCGTTATGCGTTATGCGTTATGCGTTATCCGTTGTTCGTTATGCATTATGCGTTGTGCGTTATACGTTTGCGTTATGCATTATGCGTTATGCGTTATACGGTATGCGTTATGCGTTATACGTTATGCGTTATGCGTTATGCGATATGCGTTATGCGTTATGCGTTATGCATTATGCTTTATGCGTTATGCGTTATGAGTTACACGTTATGCGTTATTCGATATGCGTTATGCGTTATGCGTTGTGCGTTATACGTTTGCGTTATGCATTATGCGTTATGCGTTATACGGTATGCGTTATGCGTTATACGTTATGCGTTATGCGTTATGCGATATGCGTTATGCGTTATGCTTTATGCATTATGCTTTATGCGTTATGCGTTATGAGTTACACGTTATGCGTTATTCGATATGCGTTATGCGTTATGCGTTATGCGTTATGCGTTATGCGTTATGCGTGATTCGTTATGCGTTAAGCATTATGCGTTTTGCTGTATTCGTTATGCGTTGTGCGTTATACGTTTGCGTTATGCGTTATGCGTTATACGGTTTGCGTTATGCGTTATACGTTATGCGTTATGCGTTATGCGATATGCGTTATGCGTTATGCGTTATGCGTTATGCGTTATGCGTTATGGGTTATGCGTTATGTGTTATGCGATATACGTTATGCGTGATGCGTTATGCGTAATGCGTTATGCGTTATGTGTTATACTTTATGCGTTATGCGTAATGCGTTATGCGTTATGCGTTATGCGTTATGCGTTATGCGTTATGCGTTATGCGTTATGCGTTATGCGTTATCCGTTGTTCGTTATGCATTATGCGTTGTGCGTTATACGTTTGCGTTATGCATTATGCGTTATGCGTTATACGGTATGCGTTATGCGTTATACGTTATGCGTTATGCGTTATGCGATATGCGTTATGCGTTATGCGTTATGCATTATGCTTTATGCGTTATGCGTTATGAGTTACACGTTATGCGTTATTCGATATGCGTTATGCGTTATGCGTTATGCGTTATGCGTTATGCGTTATGCGTGATTCGTTATGCGTTAAGCATTATGCGTTTTGCTGTATTCGTTATGCGTTGTGCGTTATACGTTTGCGTTATGCGTTATGCGTTATACGGTTTGCGTTATGCGTTATACGTTATGCGTTATGCGTTATGCGATATGCGTTATGCGTTATGCGTTATGCGTTATGCGTTATGCTTTATGCGTTATGCGTTATGCTTTATGCGTTATGCTTTATGCGTTATACGTTATGTGTTATACTTTATGCGTTATGCGTTATGCGTTATGCGTTATGCGTTATGCGTTATGCGTTATGCGTTATGCGGTATGCGTTATGCGTTATGCGTTATGGGTTATGCGTTATGTGTTATGCGATATACGTTATGCGTGATGCGTTATGCGTAATGCGTTATGCGTTATGTGTTATACTTTATGCGTTATGCGTAATGCGTTATGCGTTATGCGTTATGCGTTATGCGTTATGCGTTATGCGTTATGCGTCATACGGTATGCGTTATGCGTTATACGTTATGCTTTATGCGTTATGCGATATGCGTTATGCGTTATGCGTTATGCGTTATGCGTTATGCGTTATGCGTTATACGTTATGCGTTATGCGTTATGCGTGATCCGTTATGTGTTAGGCGATATACGTTTTGCGGTATTCGTTATGCGTTATGCGTTATGCGTTATCCGTTGTTCGTTATGCGTTATGCGTTGTGCGCTATACGTTTGCGTTATGCATTATGCGTTATGCGTTATACGGTATGCGTTATGCGTTATACGTTATGCGTTATGCGTTATGCGATATGCGTTATGCGTTATGCGTTATGCATTATGCTTTATGCGTTATGCGTTATGAGTTACACGTTATGCGTTATTCGATATGCGTTATGCGTTATGCGTTATGCGTTATGCGTTATGCGTGATCCGTTATGCGTTTTGCTGTATTCGTTATGCGTTGTGCGTTATACGTTTGCGTTATGCGTTATGCGTTATACGGTATGCGTTATGCGTTATACGTTATGCGTTATGCGTTATGCGATATGCGTTATGCGTTATGCGTTGTGCGTTATGCTTTATGCGTTATGCGTTATGCGTTATGCGTTATGCTTTATGCGTTATGCTTTATGCGTTATGCGTGATCCGTTATGCGTTAGGCGTTATGCGTTATTCGTTAACGTTATGCGTTATGCCTTATGCGTTATGCGTTATGGGTTATGCGTTATGTGTTATGCGATATACGTTATGCGTTATGCGTTATGCGTTATACGTTATGCGTTTTGCGTTATACGTTGTACGTTATGCTTTATGCGTTATGTTTTATGCGATATGCGTTATGCGTTATGCGTTATGCGTGATGCGTTATGCGTAATGCGTTATGCGTTATGTGTTATACTTTATGCGTTATGCGTTATGTGTTATACTTTATGCGTTATGCGTTATGCGTTATGCGTTATGCGTTATGCGTTATGCGTTATCCGTTGTTCGTTATGCGTTATGCATTATGCTTTATGCGTTATGCGTTATGAGTTACACGTTATGCGTTATTCGATATGCGTTATGCGTTATGCGTTATGCGTTATGCGTTATGCGTTATGCGTTATGCGTGATCCGTTATGCGTTAAGCATTATGCGTTTTGCTGTATTCGTTATGCGTTGTGCGTTATACGTTTGTGTTATGCGTTATGCGTTATGCGTTATACGGTATGCGTTATGCGATATACGTTATGCGTTATGCGTTATGCGATATGCGTTATGCGTTATGCGGTATGCGTTATACGTTATGCGTTATGCGTTATGGGTTATGCGTTATGTGTTATGCGATATACGTTATGCGTGATGCGTTATGCGTAATGCGTTATGCGTTATGTGTTATACGGTTTGCGTTAAGAGTTATACGTTATGCGTTATGCGTTATGCGTTATGCGTTATGCGTTATGCGTTATGCGTTATGCATTATGCGTTCTGCGTTATACGTTTGCGTTATGCGTTATGCGTTATGCGTTATGCGTTATGCGTTATGCATTATGCGTTATGAGTTATGCGTTATGCGTTATGCATTTTGCATTATGCGCCATGCGTTATGCGTTATGCGTTATGCATTATGCGTTGTGCGTTATACGTTTGCGTTATGCGTTATGCGTTATGCGTTATGCGTTATACGTTATGCGTTATGCGTTATGCGTTATGCGTTATGCATTATGCGTTATGCGTTATGCGTTATGCGTCATACGGTATGCGTTATGCGTTATACGTTATGCGTTATGCGGTATGCGATATGCGTTATGCGTTATGCGTTATGCGTTATGCGTTATGCGTTATACGTTATGCGTTATGCGTTATGCGTGATCCGTTATGAGTTAGGCGATATACGTTTTGCGGTATTCGTTATGCGTTATGCGTTATGCGTTATCCGTTGTTCGTTATGCGTTATGCGTTGTGCGTTATACGTTTGCGTTATGCATTATGCGTTAAGCGTTATGCGTTATGCGTTATGCATTATGCTTTATGCGTTATGAGTTACACGTTATGCGTTATTCGATATGCGTTATGCGTTATGCGTTATGCGTTATGCGTGATCCGTTATGCGTTAAGCATTATGCGTTTTGCTGTATTCGTTATGCGTTGTGCGTTATACGTTTGCGTTATGCGTTATGCGTTATACGGTATGCGTTATGCGTTATACGTTATGCGTTATGCGTTATGCGATATGCGTTATGCGTTATGCGTTATGCGTTATGCGTTATGCTTTATGCGTTATGCGTTATGCGTTATGCGTTATGCTTTATGCGTTATGCTTTATGCGTTATGCGTGATCCGTTATGCGTTAGGCGTTATGCGTTATGCGTTAACGTTATGCGTTATGCCTTATGCGTTATGCGTTATGGGTTATGCGTTATGTGTTATGCGATATACGTTATGCGTTATGCGTTATGCGTTATACGTTATGCGTTATGCGTTATGCGTTATGCGTTATGCGTGATCCGTTATGTGTTAGGCGATATACGTTTTGCGGTATTCGTTATGCGTTATGCGTTATGCGTTATCCGTTGTTCGTTATGCGTTATGCGTTGTGCGTTATACGTTTGCGTTATGCATTATGCGTTAAGCGTTATGCGTTATGCGTTATGCATTATGCTTTATGCGTTATGAGTTACACGTTATGCGTTATTCGATATGCGTTATGCGTTATGCGTTATGCGTTATGCGTTATGCGTGATCCGTTATGCGTTAAGCATTATGCGTTTTGCTGTATTCGTTATGCGTTGTGCGTTATACGTTTGCGTTATGCGTTATGCGTTATACGGTATGCGTTATGCGTTATACGTTATGCGTTATGCGTTATGCGATATGCGTTATGCGTTATGCGTTATGCGTTATGCGTTATGCTTTATGCGTTATGCGTTATGCGTTATGCGTTATGCTTTATGCGTTATGCTTTATGCGTTATGCGTGATCCGTTATGCGTTAGGCGTTATGCGTTATGCGTTAACGTTATGCGTTATGCCTTATGCGTTATGCGTTATGGGTTATGCGTTATGTGTTATGCGATATACGTTATGCGTTATGCGTTATGCGTTATACGTTATGCGTTATGCGTTATACGTTGTACGTTATGCTTTATGCGTTATGTTTTATGCGATATGCGTTATGCGTTATGCGTGATGCGTTATGCGTAATGCGTTATGCGTTATGTGTTATACTTTATGCGTTATGCGTTATGTGTTATACTTTATGCGTTATGCGTAATGCGTTATGCGTTATGCGTTATGCGCTATGCGTTATGCGTTATGCGTTATGCGTTATGCGTTATGCGTTATGCGTTATGCGTTATCCGTTGTTCGTTATGCGTTATGCATTATGCTTTATGCGTTATGCGTTATGAGTTACACGTTATGCGTTATTCGATATGCGTTATGCGTTATGCGTTATGCGTTATGCGTGATCCGTTATGCGTTAAGCATTATGCGTTTTGCTGTATTCGTTATGCGTTGTGCGTTATACGTTTGCGTTATGCGTTATGCGTTATGCGTTATACGGTATGCGTTATGCGTTATACGTTATGCGTTATGCGTTATGCGATATGCGTTATGCGTTATGCGGTACGCGTTATGCGTTATGCGTTATGGGTTATGCGTTATGTGTTATGCGATATACGTTATGCGTGATGCGTTATGCGTAATGCGTTATGCGTTATGTGTTATACTTTATGCGTTATGCGTTATGCGTTATGCGTTATGCGTTATGCTTTATGCGTTATGCGTTATGCGTTATGCGTTATGCGTTATGCGTTATGCGTTATGCGTTATCCGTTGTTCGTTATGCATTATGCGTTGTGCGTTATACGTTTGCGTTATGCATTATGCGTTATGCGTTATACGGTATGCGTTATGCGATATACGTTATGCGTTATGCGTTATGCGTTATGCGTTATGCGTTATGCGTTATGCATTATGCTTTATGCGTTATGCGTTATGAGTTACACGTTATGCGTTATTCGATATGCGTTATGCGTTATGCGTTATGCGTTATGCGTTATGCGTTATGCGTGATTCGTTATGCGTTAAGCATTATGCGTTTTGCTGTATTCGTTATGCGTTGTGCGTTATACGTTTGCGTTATGCGTTATGCGTTATTCGGTTTGCGTTATGCGTTATTCGTTATGCGTTATGCGTTATGCGATATGCGTTATGCGTTATGCGTTATGCGTTATGCGTTATGCGTTATGCTTTATGCGTTATGCGTTATGCGTTATGCGTTATGCTTTATGCGTTATGCGTTATGTGTTATACTTTATGCGTTATGCGTAATGCGTTATGCGTTATGCGTTATGCGTTATGCGTTATGCGTTATGCGTTATGCGTTATACGTTATGCGTTATGCGTTATGCGTGATCCGTTATGTGTTAGGCGATATACGTTTTGCGGTATTCGTTATGCGTTATGCGTTATGCGTTATCCGTTGTTCGTTATGCGTTATGCGTTGTGCGCTATACGTTTGCGTTATGCATTATGCGTTATGCGTTATACGGTATGCGTTATGCGTTATACGTTATGCGTTATGCGTTATGCGATATGCGTTATGCGTTATGCGTTATGCATTATGCTTTATGCGTTATGCGTTATGAGTTACACGTTATGCGTTATTCGATATGCGTTATGCGTTATGCGTTATGCGTTATGCGTTATGCGTGATCCGTTATGCGTTAAGCATTATGCGTTTTGCTGTATTCGTTATGCGTTGTGCGTTATACGTTTGCGTTATGCGTTATGCGTTATACGGTATGCGTTATGCGTTATACGTTATGCGTTATGCGTTATGCGATATGCGTTATGCGTTATGCGTTGTGCGTTATGCTTTATGCGTTATGCGTTATGCGTTATGCGTTATGCGTTATGCGTTATGCGTTATGCGTTATGCGTTATGCGTTATGCGTTATCCGTTGTTCGTTATGCGTTATGCATTATGCTTTATGCGTTATGCGTTATGAGTTACACGTTATGCGTTATTCGATATGCGTTATGCGTTATGCGTTATGCGTTATGCGTTATGCGTTATGCGTTATGCGTTATGCGTGATCCGTTATGCGTTATGCGTTATGCGTTATGCGTTATGCGTTATGCGTTATGCGTTATGCGTTATGCGTTATGCGTTATGCGTTATGCGTTATCCGTTGTTCGTTATGCATTATGCGTTGTGCGTTATACGTTTGCGTTATGCATTATGCGTTATGCGTTATACGGTATGCGTTATGCGTTATACGTTATGCGTTATGCGTTATGCGATATGCGTTATGCGTTATGCTTTATGCATTATGCTTTATGCGTTATGCGTTATGAGTTACACGTTATGCGTTATTCGATATGCGTTATGCGTTATGCGTTGTGCGTTATACGTTTGCGTTATGCATTATGCGTTATGCGTTATACGGTATGCGTTATGCGTTATACGTTATGCGTTATGCGTTATGCGATATGCGTTATGCGTTATGCTTTATGCATTATGCTTTATGCGTTATGCGTTATGAGTTACACGTTATGCGTTATTCGATATGCGTTATGCGTTATGCGTTATGCGTGATTCGTTATGCGTTAAGCATTATGTGTTATACTTTATGCGTTATGCGTAATGCGTTATGCGTTATGCGTTATGCGTTATGCGTTATGCGTTATGCGTTATGCGTTATGCGTTATGCGTTATGCGTTATGCGTTATGCGTTATGCGTTATGCGTTATGCGTTATGCGTTGTGCGTTATGCGTTATGCGTTATGCGTTATACGTTATGCGTTATGCGTTATGCGTGATCCGTTATGTGTTAGGCGATATACGTTTTGCGGTATTCGTTATGCGTTATGCGTTATGCGTTATCCGTTGTTCGTTATGCGTTATGCGTTGTGCGCTATACGTTTGCGTTATGCATTATGCGTTATGCGTTATACGGTATGCGTTATGCGTTATACGTTATGCGTTATGCATTTTGCATTATGCGCCATGCGTTATGCATTATGCGTTGTGCGTTATACGTTTGCGTTATGCGTTATGCGTTATGCGTTATGCGTTATACGTTATGCGTTATGCGTTATGCGTTATGCGTTATGCATTATGCGTTATGCGTTATGCGTTATGCGTCATACGGTATGCGTTATGCGTTATACGTTATGCGTTATGCGGTATGCGATATGCGTTATGCGTTATGCGTGATCCGTTATGCGTTAAGCATTATGCGTTTTGCTGTATTCGTTATGCGTTGTGCGTTATACGTTTGCGTTATGCGTTATGCGTTATACGGTATGCGTTATGCGTTATACGTTATGCGTTATGCGTTATGCGATATGCGTTATGCGTTATGCGTTGTGCGTTATGCTTTATGCGTTATGCGTTATGCGTTATGCGTTATGCGTTATGCGTTATGCGTTATGCGTTATGCGTTATGCGTTATGCGTTATCCGTTGTTCGTTATGCGTTATGCATTATGCTTTATGCGTTATGCGTTATGAGTTACACGTTATGCGTTATTCGATATGCGTTATGCGTTATGCGTTATGCGTTATGCGTTATGCGTTATGCGTTATGCGTTATGCGTGATCCGTTATGCGTTAAGCATTATGCGTTTTGCTGTATTCGTTATGCGTTGTGCGTTATACGTTTGTGTTATGCGTTATGCGTTATGCGTTATACGGTATGCGTTATGCGATATACGTTATGCGTTATGCGTTATGCGATATGCGTTATGCGTTATGCGGTATGCGTTATGCGTTATGCGTTATGCGTTATGGGTTATGCGTTATGTGTTATGCGATATACGTTATGCGTGATGCGTTATGCGTAATGCGTTATGCGTTATGTGTTATACTTTATGCGTTATGCGTAATGCGTTATGCGTTATGCGTTATGCGTTATGCGTTATGCGTTATGCGTTATGCGTTATGCGTTATCCGTTGTTCGTTATGCATTATGCGTTGTGCGTTATACGTTTGCGTTATGCATTATGCGTTATGCGTTATACGGTATGCGTTATGCGTTATACGTTATGCGTTATGCGTTATGCGATATGCGTTATGCGTTATGCTTTATGCATTATGCTTTATGCGTTATGCGTTATGAGTTACACGTTATGCGTTATTCGATATGCGTTATGCGTTATGCGTTATGCGTTATGCGTTATGCGTTATGCGTGATTCGTTATGCGTTAAGCATTATGCGTTTTGCTGTATTCGTTATGCGTTGTGCGTTATACGTTTGCGTTATGCGTTATGCGTTATACGGTTTGCGTTATGCGTTATACGTTATGCGTTATGCGTTATGCGATATGCGTTATGCGTTATGCGTTATGCGTTATGCGTTATGCTTTATGCGTTATGCGTTATGCGTTATGCGTTATGCGTTATGCGTTATGCGTTATGCGTGATTCGTTATGCGTTAAGCATTATGTGTTATACTTTATGCGTTATGCGTAATGCGTTATGCGTTATGCGTTATGCGTTATGCGTTATGCGTTATGCGTTATGCGTTATGCGTTATGCGTTATGCGTTATGCGTTGTGCGTTATAAGTTTGCGTTATGCGTTATGCGTTATGCGTTATACGGTTTGCGTTAAGCGTTATACGTTATGCGTTATGCGTTATGCGTTATGCGTTATGCGTTATGCGTTATGCGTTATGCGTTATGCATTATGCGTTCTGCGTTATACGTTTGCGTTATGCGTTATGCGTTATGCGTTATGCGTTATGCGTTATGCGGTATGCGATATGCGTTATGCGTTATGCGTTATGCGTTATGCGTTATGCGTTATACGTTATGCGTTATGCGTTATGCGGTATGCGATATGCGTTATGCGTTATGCGTTATGCGTTATGCGTTATGCGTTATACGTTATGCGTTATGCGTTATGCGTGATCCGTTATGTGTTAGGCGATATACGTTTTGCGGTATTCGTTATGCGTTATGCGTTATGCGTTATCCGTTGTTCGTTATGCGTTATGCGTTGTGCGTTATACGTTTGCGTTATGCATTATGCGTTATGCGTTATGCGTTATGCGTTATGCATTATGCTTTATGCGTTATGAGTTACACGTTATGCGTTATTCGATATGCGTTATGCGTTATGCGTTATGCGTTATGCGTTATGCGTGATCCGTTATGCGTTAAGCATTATGCGTTTTGCTGTATTCGTTATGCGTTGTGCGTTATACGTTTGCGTTATGCGTTATGCGTTATACGGTATGCGTTATGCGTTATACGTTATGCGTTATGCGTTATGCGATATGCATTATGCGTTATGCGTTATGCGTTATGCTTTATGCGTTATGCGTTATGCGTTATGCGTTATGCTTTATGCGTTATGCTTTATGCGTTATGCGTGATCCGTTATGCGTTAGGCGTTATGCGTTATGCGTTAACGTTATGCGTTATGCCTTATGCGTTATGCGTTATGGGTTATGCGTTATGTGTTATGCGATATACGTTATGCGTTATGCGTTATGCGTTATACGTTATGCGTTATGCGTTATACGTTGTACGTTATGCTTTATGCGTTATGTTTTATGCGATATGCGTTATGCGTTATGCGTTATGCGTGATGCGTTATGCGTAATGCGTTATGCGTTATGTGTTATACTTTATGCGTTATGCGTTATGTGTTATACTTTATGCGTTATGCGTAATGCGTTATGCGTTATGCGTTATGCGCTATGCGTTATGCGTTATGCGTTATGCGTTATGCGTTATGCGTTATGCGTTATGCGTTATCCGTTTTTCGTTATGCGTTATGCATTATGCTTTATGCGTTATGCGTTATGAGTTACACGTTATGCGTTATTCGATATGCGTTATGCGTTATGCGTTATGCGTTATGCGTGATCCGTTATGCGTTAAGCATTATGCGTTTTGCTGTATTCGTTATGCGTTGTGCGTTATACGTTTGCGTTATGCGTTATGCGTTATGCGTTATACGGTATGCGTTATGCGTTATACGTTATGCGTTATGCGTTATGCGATATGCGTTATGCGTTATGCGGTATGCGTTATGCGTTATGCGTTATGGGTTATGCGTTATGTGTTATGCGATATACGTTATGCGTGATGCGTTATGCGTAATGCGTTATGCGTTATGTGTTATACTTTATGCGTTATGCGTAATGCGTTATGCGTTATGCGTTATGCGTTATGCGTTATGCGTTATGCGTTATGCGTTATGCGTTATGCGTTATGCGTTATCCGTTGTTCGTTATGCATTATGCGTTGTGCGTTATACGTTTGCGTTATGCATTATGCGTTATGCGTTATACGGTATGCGTTATGCGATATACGTTATGCGTTATGCGTTATGCGATATGCGTTATGCGTTATGCGTTATGCATTATGCTTTATGCGTTATGCGTTATGAGTTACACGTTATGCGTTATTCGATATGCGTTATGCGTTATGCGTTATGCGTTATGCGTTATGCGTTATGCGTGATTCGTTATGCGTTAAGCATTATGCGTTTTGCTGTATTCGTTATGCGTTGTGCGTTATACGTTTGCGTTATGCGTTATGCGTTATACGGTTTGCGTTATGCGTTATACGTTATGCGTTATGCGTTATGCGATATGCGTTATGCGTTATGCGTTATGCGTTATGCGTTATGCGTTATGCTTTATGCGTTATGCGTTATGCGTTATGCGTTATGCTTTATGCGTTATGCGTTATGTGTTATACTTTATGCGTTATGCGTAATGCGTTATGCGTTATGCGTTATGCGTTATGCGTTATGCGTTATGCGTTATGCGTTATACGTTATGCGTTATGCGTTATGCGTGATCCGTTATGTGTTAGGCGATATACGTTTTGCGGTATTCGTTATGCGTTATGCGTTATGCGTTATCCGTTGTTCGTTATGCGTTATGCGTTGTGCGCTATACGTTTGCGTTATGCATTATGCGTTATGCGTTATACGGTATGCGTTATGCGTTATACGTTATGCGTTATGCGTTATGCGATATGCGTTATGCGTTATGCGTTATGCATTATGCTTTATGCGTTATGCGTTATGAGTTACACGTTATGCGTTATTCGATATGCGTTATGCGTTATGCGTTATGCGTTATGCGTTATGCGTTATGCGTGATCCGTTATGCGTTAAGCATTATGCGTTTTGCTGTATTCGTTATGCGTTGTGCGTTATACGTTTGCGTTATGCGTTATGCGTTATACGGTATGCGTTATGCGTTATACGTTATGCGTTATGCGTTATGCGATATGCGTTATGCGTTATGCGTTGTGCGTTATGCTTTATGCGTTATGCGTTATGCGTTATGCGTTATGCTTTATGCGTTATGCTTTATGCGTTATGCGTGATCCGTTATGCGTTAGGCGTTATGCGTTATGCGTTAACGTTATGCGTTATGCCTTATGCGTTATGCGTTATGGGTTATGCGTTATGTGTTATGCGATATACGTTATGCGTTATGCGTTATGCGTTATACGTTATGCGTTTTGCGTTATACGTTGTACGTTATGCTTTATGCGTTATGTTTTATGCGATATGCGTTATGCGTTATGCGTTATGCGTGATGCGTTATGCGTAATGCGTTATGCGTTATGTGTTATACTTTATGCGTTATGCGTTATGTGTTATACTTTATGCGTTATGCGTAATGCGTTATGCGTTATGCGTTATGCGTTATGCGATATGCGTTATGCGTTATGCGTTATGCGTTATGCGTTATACGGTATGCGTTATGCGTTATACGTTATGCGTTATGCGTTATGCGATATGCGTTATGCGTTATGCGGTATGCGTTATGCGTTATGCGTTATGGGTTATGCGTTATGTGTTATGCGATATACGTTATGCGTGATGCGTTATGCGTAATGCGTTATGCGTTATGTGTTATACTTTATGCGTTATGCGTAATGCGTTATGCGTTATGCGTTATGCGTTATGCGTTATGCGTTATGCGTTATGCGTTATGCGTTATCCGTTGTTCGTTATGCATTATGCGTTGTGCGTTATACGTTTGCGTTATGCATTATGCGTTATGCGTTATACGGTATGCGTTATGCGTTATACGTTATGCGTTATGCGTTATGCGATATGCGTTATGTGTTATGCGTTATGCATTATGCTTTATGCGTTATGCGTTATGAGTTACACGTTATGCGTTATTCGATATGCGTTATGCGTTATGCGTTATGCGTTATGCGTTATGCGTTATGCGTGATTCGTTATGCGTTAAGCATTATGCGTTTTGCTGTATTCGTTATGCGTTGTGCGTTATACGTTTGCGTTATGCGTTATGCGTTATACGGTTTGCGTTATGCGTTATACGTTATGCGTTATGCGTTATGCGATATGCGTTATGCGTTATGCGTTATGCGTTATGCGTTATGCTTTATGCGTTATGCGTTATGCTTTATGCGTTATGCTTTATGCGTTATACGTTATGTGTTATACTTTATGCGTTATGCGTAATGCGTTATGCGTTATGCGTTATGCGTTATGCGTTATGCGTTATGCGTTATGCGTTATGCGGTATGCGTTATGCGTTATGCGTTATGGGTTATGCGTTATGTGTTATGCGATATACGTTATGCGTGATGCGTTATGCGTAATGCGTTATGCGTTATGTGTTATACTTTATGCGTTATGCGTAATGCGTTATGCGTTATGCGTTATGCGTTATGCGTCATACGGTATGCGTTATGCGTTATACGTTATGCGTTATGCGGTATGCGATATGCGTTATGCGTTATGCGTTATGCGTTATGCGTTATGCGTTATGCGTTATACGTTATGCGTTATGCGTTATGCGTGATCCGGTATGTGTTAGGCGATATACGTTTTGCGGTATTCGTTATGCGTTATGCGTTATGCGTTATCCGTTGTTCGTTATGCGTTATGCGTTGTGCGCTATACGTTTGCGTTATGCATTATGCGTTATGCGTTATACGGTATGCGTTATGCGTTATACGTTATGCGTTATGCGTTATGCGATATGCGTTATGCGTTATGCGTTATGCATTATGCTTTATGCTTTATGCGTTATGAGTTACACGTTATGCGTTATTCGATATGCGTTATGCGTTATGCGTTATGCGTTATGCGTTATGCGTTATACGTTATGCGTTTTGCGTTATACGTTGTACGTTATGCTTTATGCGTTATGTTTTATGCGATATGCGTTATGCGTTATGCGTTATGCGTGATGCGTTATGCGTAATGCGTTATGCGTTATGTGTTATACTTTATGCGTTATGCGTTATGTGTTATACTTTATGCGTTATGCGTAATGCGTTATGCGTTATGCGTTATGCGTTATGCGTTATGCGTTATGCGTTATGCGTTATGCGTTATGCGTTATACGTTGTTCGTTATGCGTTATGCATTATGCTTTATGCGTTATGCGTTATGAGTTACACGTTATGCGTTATTCGATATGCGTTATGCGTTATGCGTTATGCGTTATGCGTTATGCGTTATGCGTTATGCGTGATCCGTTATGCGTTAAGCATTATGCGTTTTGCTGTATTCGTTATGCGTTGTGCGTTATACGTTTGTGTTATGCGTTATGCGTTATGCGTTATACGGTATGCGTTATGCGTTATACGTTATGCGTTATGCGTTATGCGTTATGCGATATGCGTTATGCGTTATGCGGTATGCGTTATGCGTTTTGCGTTATGGGTTATGCGTTATGTGTTATGCGATATACGTTATGCGTGATGCGTTATGCGTAATGCGTTATGCGTTATGTGTTATACTTTATGCGTTATGCGTAATGCGTTATGCGTTATGCGTTATGCGTTATGCGTTATGCGTTATGCGTTATGCGTTATGCGTTATGCATTATGCGTTGTGCGTTATACGTTTGCGTTATGCGTTATGCGTTATGCGTTATGCGTTATACGTTATGCGTTATGCGTTATGCGTTATGCGTTATGCATTATGCGTTATGCGTTATGCGTTATGCGTCATAAGGTATGCGTTATGCGTTATACGTTATGCGTTATGCGGTATGCGATATGCGTTATGCGTTATGCGTTATGCGTTATGCGTTATGCGTTATACGTTATGCGTTATGCGTTATGCGTGATCCGTTATGTGTTAGGCGATATACGTTTTGCGGTATTCGTTATGCGTTATGCGTTATGCGTTATCCGTTGTTCGTTATGCGTTATGCGTTGTGCGTTATACGTTTGCGTTATGCATTATGCGTTATGCGTTATGCGTTATGCGTTATGCATTATGCTTTATGCGTTATGAGTTACACGTTATGCGTTATTCGATATGCGTTATGCGTTATGCGTTATGCGTTATGCGTTATGCGTTATGCGTTATGCGTGATCCGTTATGCGTTAAGCATTATGCGTTTTGCTGTATTCGTTATGCGTTGTGCGTTATACGTTTGCGTTATGCGTTATGCGTTATACGGTATGCGTTATGCGTTATACGTTATGCGTTATGCGTTATGCGATATGCGTTATGCGTTATGCGTTATGCGTTATGCTTTATGCGTTATGCGTTATGCGTTATGCGTTATGCTTTATGCGTTATGCTTTATGCGTTATGCGTGATCCGTTATGCGTTAGGCGTTATGCGTTATGCGTTAACGTTATGCGTTATGCCTTATGCGTTATGCGTTATGGGTTATGCGTTATGTGTTATGCGATATACGTTATGCGTTATGCGTTATGCGTTATGCGTTATGCGTGATGCGTTATGCGTAATGCGTTATGCGTTATGTGTTATACTTTATGCGTTATGCGTTATACGTTGTACGTTATGCTTTATGCGTTATGTTTTATGCGATATGCGTTATGCGTTATGCGTTATGCGTGATGCGTTATGCGTAATGCGTTATGCGTTATGTGTTATACTTTATGCGTTATGCGTTATGTGTTATACTTTATGCGTTATGCGTAATGCGTTATGCGTTATGCGTTATGCGCTATGCGTTATGCGTTATGCGTTATGCGTTATGCGTTATGCGTTATGCGTTATGCGTTATCCGTTGTTCGTTATGCGTTATGCATTATGCTTTATGCGTTATGCGTTATGAGTTACACGTTATGCGTTATTCGATATGCGTTATGCGTTATGCGTTATGCGTTATGCGTGATCCGTTATGCGTTAAGCATTATGCGTTTTGCTGTATTCGTTATGCGTTGTGCGTTATACGTTTGCGTTATGCGTTATGCGTTATGCGTTATACGGTATGCGTTATGCGTTATACGTTATGCGTTATGCGTTATGCGATATGCGTTATGCGTTATGCGGTATGCGTTATGCGTTATGCGTTATGGGTTATGCGTTATGTGTTATGCGATATACGTTATGCGTGATGCGTTATGCGTAATGCGTTATGCGTTATGTGTTATACTTTATGCGTTATGCGTAATGCGTTATGCGTTATGCGTTATGCGTTATGCGTTATGCGTTATGCGTTATGCGTTATGCGTTATGCGTTATGCGTTATGCGTTATCCGTTGTTCGTTATGCATTATGCGTTGTGCGTTATACGTTTGCGTTATGCATTATGCGTTATGCGTTATACGGTATGCGTTATGCGATATACGTTATGCGTTATGCGTTATGCGATATGCGTTATGCGTTATGCGTTATGCGTTATGCATTATGCTTTATGCGTTATGCGTTATGAGTTACACGTTATGCGTTATTCGATATGCGTTATGCGTTATGCGTTATGCGTTATGCGTTATGCGTTATGCGTGATTCGTTATGCGTTAAGCATTATGCGTTTTGCTGTATTCGTTATGCGTTGTGCGTTATACGTTTGCGTTATGCGTTATGCGTTATACGGTTTGCGTTATGCGTTATACGTTATGCGTTATGCGTTATGCGATATGCGTTATGCGTTATGCGTTATGCGTTATGCGTTATGCGTTATGCTTTATGCGTTATGCGTTATGCGTTATGCGTTATGCTTTATGCGTTATGCGTTATGTGTTATACTTTATGCGTTATGCGTAATGCGTTATGCGTTATGCGTTATGCGTTATGCGTTATGCGTTATGCGTTATGCGTTATACGTTATGCGTTATGCGTTATGCGTGATCCGTTATGTGTTAGGCGATATCCCTTTTTTGGTATTCGTTATGCGTTATGCATTATGCGTTATCCGTTGTTCGTTATGCGTTATGCGTTGTGCGCTATACGTTTGCGTTATGCATTATGCGTTATGCGTTATACGGTATGCGTTATGCGTTATACGTTATGCGTTATGCGTTATGCTTTATGCGTTATGCGTTATGAGTTACACGTTATGCGTTATTCGATATGCGTTATGCGTTATGCGTTATGCGTTATGCGTTATGCGTTATGCGTTATGCGTGATCCGTTATGCGTTATGCGTTATGCGTTATGCGTTATGCGTTATGCGTTATGCGTTATGCGTTATGCGTTATGCGTTATGCGTTATGCGTTATGCGTTATGCGTTATGCGTTATGCGTTATCCGTTGTTCGTTATGCATTATGCGTTGTGCGTTATACGTTTGCGTTATGCATTATGCGTTATGCGTTATACGGTATGCGTTATGCGTTATACGTTATGCGTTATGCGTTATGCGATATGCGTTATGCGTTATGCGTTATGCATTATGCTTTATGCGTTATGCGTTATGAGTTACACGTTATGCGTTATTCGATATGCGTTATGCGTTATGCGTTGTGCGTTATACGTTTGCGTTATGCATTATGCGTTATGCGTTATACGGTATGCGTTATGCGTTATACGTTATGCGTTATGCGTTATGCGATATGCGTTATGCGTTATGCTTTATGCATTATGCTTTATGCGTTATGCGTTATGAGTTACACGTTATGCGTTATTCGATATGCGTTATGCGTTATGCGTTATGCGTTATGCGTTATGCGTTATGCGTGATTCGTTATGCGTTAAGCATTATGCGTTTTGCTGTATTCGTTATGCGTTGTGCGTTATACGTTTGCGTTATGCGTTATGCGTTATACGGTTTGCGTTATGCGTTATACGTTATGCGTTATGCGTTATGCGATATGCGTTATGCGTTATGCGTTATGCGTTATGCGTTATGCTTTATGCGTTATGCGTTATGCGTTATGCGTTATGCGTTATGCGTTATGCGTTATGCGTTATGCGTTATGCGTGATTCGTTATGCGTTAAGCATTATGTGTTATACTTTATGCGTTATGCGTAATGCGTTATGCGTTATGCGTTATGCGTTATGCGTTATGCGTTATGCGTTATGCGTTATGCGTTATGCGTTATGCGTTATGCGTTATGCGTTATGCGTTATGCGTTGTGCGTTATAAGTTTGCGTTATGCGTTATGCGTTATGCGTTATACGGTTTGCGTTAAGCGTTATACGTTATGCGTTATGCGTTATGCGTTATGCGTTATGCGTTATGCGTTATGCGTTATGCATTATGCGTTCTGCGTTATACGTTTGCGTTATGCGTTATGCGTTATGCGTTATGCGTTATGCGTTATGCGTTATGCATTATGCGTTATGAGTTATGCGTTATGCGTTATGCATTTTGCATTATGCGCCATGCGTTATGCGTTATGCGTTATGCGTTATGCATTATGCGTTGTGCGTTATACGTTTGCGTTATGCGTTATGCGTTATGCGTTATGCGTTATACGTTATGCGTTATGCGTTATGCGTTATGCGTTATGCATTATGCGTTATGCGTTATGCGTTATGCGTCATACGGTATGCGTTATGCGTTATACGTTATGCGTTATGCGGTATGCGATATGCGTTATGCGTTATGCGTGATCCGTTATGCGTTAAGCATTATGCGTTTTGCTGTATTCGTTATGCGTTGTGCGTTATACGTTTGCGTTATGCGTTATGCGTTATACGGTATGCGTTATGCGTTATACGTTATGCGTTATGCGTTATGCGATATGCGTTATGCGTTATGCGTTGTGCGTTATGCTTTATGCGTTATGCGTTATGCGTTATGCGTTATGCGTTATGCGTTATGCGTTATGCGTTATGCGTTATGCGTTATGCGTTATCCGTTGTTCGTTATGCGTTATGCATTATGCTTTATGCGTTATGCGTTATGAGTTACACGTTATGCGTTATTCGATATGCGTTATGCGTTATGCGTTATGCGTTATGCGTTATGCGTTATGCGTTATGCGTGATCCGTTATGCGTTAAGCATTATGCGTTTTGCTGTATTCGTTATGCGTTGTGCGTTATACGTTTGTGTTATGCGTTATGCGTTATGCGTTATACGGTATGCGTTATGCGATATACGATATGCGTTATGCGTTATGCGATATGCGTTATGCGTTATGCGGTATGCGTTATGCGTTATGCGTTATGCGTTATGGGTGATGCGGTATGTGTTATGCGATATACGTTATGCGTGATGCGTTATGCGTAATGCGTTATGCGTTATGTGTTATACTTTATGCGTTATGCGTAATGCGTTATGCGTTATGCGTTATGCGTTATGCGTTATGCGTTATGCGTTATGCGTTATGCGTTATGCGTTATCCGTTGTTCGTTATGCATTATGCGTTGTGCGTTATACGTTTGCGTTATGCATTATGCGTTATGCGTTATACGGTATGCGTTATGCGTTATACGTTATGCGTTATGCGTTATGCGATATGCGTTATGCGTTATGCGTTATGCATTATGCTTTATGCGTTATGCGTTATGAGTTACACGTTATGCGTTATTCGATATGCGTTATGCGTTATGCGTTATGCGTTATGCGTTATGCGTTATGCGTGATTCGTTATGCGTTAAGCATTATGCGTTTTGCTGTATTCGTTATGCGTTGTGCGTTATACGTTTGCGTTATGCGTTATGCGTTATACGGTTTGCGTTATGCGTTATACGTTATGCGTTATGCGTTATGCGATATGCGTTATGCGTTATGCGTTATGCGTTATGCTTTATGCGTTATGCGTTATGCGTTATGCGTTATGCGTTATGCGTTATGCGTTATGCGTTATGCGTTATGCGTTATGCGTGATTCGTTATGCGTTAAGCATTATGTGTTATACTTTATGCGTTATGCGTAATGCGTTATGCGTTATGCGTTATGCGTTATGCGTTATGCGTTATGCGTTATGCGTTATGCGTTATGCGTTATGCGTTATGCGTTATGCGTTATGCGTTATGCGTTATGCGTTATGCGTTATGCGTTGTGCGTTATAAGTTTGCGTTATGCGTTATGCGTTATGCGTTATACGGTTTGCGTTAAGCGTTATACGTTATGCGTTATGCGTTATGCGTTATGCGTTATGCGTTATGCGTTATGCGTTATGCGTTATGCATTATGCGTTCTGCGTTATACGTTTGCGTTATGCGTTATGCGTTATGCGTTATGCGTTATGCGTTATGCATTATGCGTTATGAGTTATGCGTTATGCGTTATGCATTTTGCATTATGCGCCATGCGTTATGCGTTATGCGTTATGCGTTATGCATTATGCGTTGTGCGTTATACGTTTGCGTTATGCGTTATGCGTTATGCGTTATGCGTTATACGTTATGCGTTATGCGTTATGCGTTATGCGTTATACATTATGCGTTATGCGTTATGCGTTATGCGCCATACGGTATGCGTTATGCGTTATACGTTATGCGTTATGCGGTATGCGATATGCGTTATGCGTTATGCGTTATGCGTTATGCGTTATGCGTTATACGTTATGCGTTATGCGTTATGCGTGATCCGTTATGTGTTAGGCGATATACGTTTTGCGGTATTCGTTATGCGTTATGCGTTATGCGTTATCCGTTGTTCGTTATGCGTTATGCGTTGTGCGTTATACGTTTGCGTTATGCATTATGCGTTATGCGTTATGCGTTATGCGTTATGCGTTATGCATTATGCTTTATGCGTTATGAGTTACACGTTATGCGTTATTCGATATGCGTTATGCGTTATGCGTTATGCGTTATGCGTTATGCGTGATCCGTTATGCGTTAAGCATTATGCGTTTTGCTGTATTCGTTATGCGTTGTGCGTTATACGTTTGCGTTATGCGTTATGCGTTATACGGTATGCGTTATGCGTTATACGTTATGCGTTATGCGTTATGCGTTATGCGATATGCGTTATGCGTTATGCGTTATGCGTTATGCTTTATGCGTTATGCGTTATGCGTTATGCGTTATGCTTTATGCGTTATGCTTTATGCGTTATGCGTGATCCGTTATGCGTTAGGCGTTATGCGTTATGCGTTAACGTTATGCGTTATGCCTTATGCGTTATGCGTTATGGGTTATGCGTTATGTGTTATGCGATATACGTTATGCGTTATGCGTTATGCGTTATACGTTATGCGTTATGCGTTATACGTTGTACGTTATGCTTTATGCGTTATGTTTTATGCGATATGCGTTATGCGTTATGCGTTATGCGTGATGCGTTATGCGTAATGCGTTATGCGTTATGTGTTATACTTTATGCGTTATGCGTTATGTGTTATACTTTATGCGTTATGCGTAATGCGTTATACGTTATGCGTTATGCGCTATGCGTTATGCGTTATGCGTTATGCGTTATGCGTTATGCGTTATGCGTTATGCGTTATGCGTTATCCGTTGTTCGTTATGCGTTATGCATTATGCGTTATGCGTCATACGGTATGCGTTATGCGTTATACGTTATGCGTTATGCGGTATGCGATATGCGTTATGCGTTATGCGTGATCCGTTATGCGTTAAGCATTATGCGTTTTGCTGTATTCGTTATGCGTTGTGCGTTATACGTTTGCGTTATGCGTTATGCGTTATACGGTATGCGTTATGCGTTATACGTTATGCGTTATGCGTTATGCGATATGCGTTATGCGTTATGCGTTGTGCGTTATGCTTTATGCGTTATGCGTTATGCGTTATGCGTTATGCGTTATGCGTTATGCGTTATGCGTTATGCGTTATGCGTTATGCGTTATCCGTTGTTCGTTATGCGTTATGCATTATGCTTTATGCGTTATGCGTTATGAGTTACACGTTATGCGTTATTCGATATGCGTTATGCGTTATGCGTTATGCGTTATGCGTTATGCGTTATGCGTTATGCGTGATCCGTTATGCGTTAAGCATTATGCGTTTTGCTGTATTCGTTATGCGTTGTGCGTTATACGTTTGTGTTATGCGTTATGCGTTATGCGTTATACGGTATGCGTTATGCGATATACGTTATGCGTTATGCGTTATGCGATATGCGTTATGCGTTATGCGGTATGCGTTATGCGTTATGCGTTATGCGTTATGGGTTATGCGTTATGTGTTATGCGATATACGTTATGCGTGATGCGTTATGCGTAATGCGTTATGCGTTATGTGTTATACTTTATGCGTTATGCGTAATGCGTTATGCGTTATGCGTTATGCGTTATGCGTTATGCGTTATGCGTTATGCGTTATGCGTTATGCGTTATGCGTTATCCGTTGTTCGTTATGCATTATGCGTTGTGCGTTATACGTTTGCGTTATGCATTATGCGTTATGCGTTATACGGTATGCGTTATGCGTTATACGTTATGCGTTATGCGTTATGCGATATGCGTTATGCGTTATGCTTTATGCATTATGCGTTATCCGTTGTTCGTTATGCGTTATGCGTTGTGCGTTATACGTTTGCGTTATGCGTTATACATTATGCGTTATGCGTTATGCGTTATGCGTCATACGGTATGCGTTATGCGTTATACGTTATGCGTTATGCGGTATGCGATATGCGTTATGCGTTATGCGTTATGCGTTATGCGTTATGCGTTATACGTTATGCGTTATGCGTTATGCGTGATCCGTTATGTGTTAGGCGATATACGTTTTGCGGTATTCGTTATGCGTTATGCGTTATGCGTTATCCGTTGTTCGTTATGCGTTATGCGTTGTGCGTTATACGTTTGCGTTATGCATTATGCGTTATGCGTTATGCGTTATGCGTTATGCATTATGCTTTATGCGTTATGAGTTACACGTTATGCGTTATTCGATATGCGTTATGCGTTATGCGTTATGCGTTATGCGTTATGCGTGATCCGTTATGCGTTAAGCATTATGCGTTTTGCTGTATTCGTTATGCGTTGTGCGTTATACGTTTGCGTTATGCGTTATGCGTTATACGGTATGCGTTATGCGTTATACGTTATGCGTTATGCGTTATGCGTTATGCGATATGCGTTATGCGTTATGCGTTATGCGTTATGCTTTATGCGTTATGCGTTATGCGTTATGCGTTATGCTTTATGCGTTATGCTTTATGCGTTATGCGTGATCCGTTATGCGTTAGGCGTTATGCGTTATGCGTTAACGTTATGCGTTATGCCTTATGCGTTATGCGTTATGGGTTATGCGTTATGTGTTATGCGATATACGTTATGCGTTATGCGTTATGCGTTATACGTTATGCGTTATGCGTTATACGTTGTACGTTATGCTTTATGCGTTATGTTTTATGCGATATGCGTTATGCGTTATGCGTTATGCGTGATGCGTTATGCGTAATGCGTTATGCGTTATGTGTTATACTTTATGCGTTATGCGTTATGTGTTATACTTTATGCGTTATGCGTAATGCGTTATGCGTTATGCGTTATGCGCTATGCGTTATGCGTTATGCGTTATGCGTTATGCGTTATGCGTTATGCGTTATGCGTTATGCGTTATCCGTTGTTCGTTATGCGTTATGCATTATGCGTTATGCGTCATACGGTATGCGTTATGCGTTATACGTTATGCGTTATGCGGTATGCGATATGCGTTATGCGTTATGCGTGATCCGTTATGCGTTAAGCATTATGCGTTTTGCTGTATTCGTTATGCGTTGTGCGTTATACGTTTGCGTTATGCGTTATGCGTTATACGGTATGCGTTATGCGTTATACGTTATGCGTTATGCGTTATGCGATATGCGTTATGCGTTATGCGTTGTGCGTTATGCTTTATGCGTTATGCGTTATGCGTTATGCGTTATGCGTTATGCGTTATGCGTTATGCGTTATGCGTTATGCGTTATGCGTTATGCGTTATCCGTTGTTCGTTATGCGTTATGCATTATGCTTTATGCGTTATGCGTTATGAGTTACACGTTATGCGTTATTCGATATGCGTTATGCGTTATGCGTTATGCGTTATGCGTTATGCGTTATGCGTTATGCGTGATCCGTTATGCGTTAAGCATTATGCGTTTTGCTGTATTCGTTATGCGTTGTGCGTTATACGTTTGTGTTATGCGTTATGCGTTATGCGTTATACGGTATGCGTTATGCGATATACGTTATGCGTTATGCGTTATGCGATATGCGTTATGCGTTATGCGGTATGCGTTATGCGTTATGCGTTATGCGTTATGGGTTATGCGTTATGTGTTATGCGATATACGTTATGCGTGATGCGTTATGCGTAATGCGTTATGCGTTATGTGTTATACTTTATGCGTTATGCGTAATGCGTTATGCGTTATGCGTTATGCGTTATGCGTTATGCGTTATGCGTTATGCGTTATGCGTTATGCGTTATCCGTTGTTCGTTATGCATTATGCGTTGTGCGTTATACGTTTGCGTTATGCATTATGCGTTATGCGTTATACGGTATGCGTTATGCGTTATACGTTATGCGTTATGCGTTATGCGATATGCGTTATGCGTTATGCTTTATGCATTATGCTTTATGCGTTATGCGTTATGAGTTACACGTTATGCGTTATTCGATATGCGTTATGCGTTATGCGTTATGCGTTATGCGTTATGCGTTATGCGTTATGCGTGATTCGTTATGCGTTAAGCATTATGCGTTTTGCTGTATTCGTTATGCGTTGTGCGTTATACGTTTGCGTTATGCGTTATGCGTTATACGGTTTGCGTTATGCGTTATACGTTATGCGTTATGCGTTATGCGATATGCGTTATGCGTTATGCGTTATGCGTTATGCGTTATGCTTTATGCGTTATGCGTTATGCGTTATGCGTTATGCGTTATGCGTTATGCGTTATGCGTTATGCGTTATGCGTTATGCGTGATTCGTTATGCGTTAAGCATTATGTGTTATACTTTATGCGTTATGCGTAATGCGTTATGCGTTATGCGTTATGCGTTATGCGTTATGCGTTATGCGTTATGCGTTATGCGTTATGCGTTATGCGTTATGCGTTATGCGTTATGCGTTATGCGTTATGCGTTGTGCGTTATAAGTTTGCGTTATGCGTTATGCGTTATGCGTTATACGGTTTGCGTTAAGCGTTATACGTTATGCGTTATGCGTTATGCGTTATGCGTTATGCGTTATGCGGTATGCGATATGCGTTATGCGTTATGCGTTATGCGTTATGCGTTATGCGTTATACGTTATGCGTTATGCGTTATGCGTGATCCGTTATGTGTTAGGCGATATACGTTTTGCGGTATTCGTTATGCGTTATGCGTTATGCGTTATCCGTTGTTCGTTATGCGTTATGCGTTGTGCGTTATACGTTTGCGTTATGCATTATGCGTTATGCGTTATGCGTTATGCGTTATGCATTATGCTTTATGCGTTATGAGTTACACGTTATGCGTTATTCGATATGCGTTATGCGTTATGCGTTATGCGTTATGCGTTATGCGTGATCCGTTATGCGTTAAGCATTATGCGTTTTGCTGTATTCGTTATGCGTTGTGCGTTATACGTTTGCGTTATGCGTTATGCGTTATACGGTATGCGTTATGCGTTATACGTTATGCGTTATGCGTTATGCGTTATGCGATATGCGTTATGCGTTATGCGTTATGCGTTATGCGTTATGCGTTATGCGTTATGCGTTATGCGTTATGCTTTATGCGTTATGCTTTATGCGTTATGCGTGATCCGTTATGCGTTAGGCGTTATGCGTTATGCGTTAACGTTATGCGTTATGCCTTATGCGTTATGCGTTATGGGTTATGCGTTATGTGTTATGCGATATACGTTATGCGTTATGCGTTATGCGTTATACGTTATGCGTTATGCGTTATACGTTGTACGTTATGCTTTATGCGTTATGTTTTATGCGATATGCGTTATGCGTTATGCGTTATGCGTGATGCGTTATGCGTAATGCGTTATGCGTTATGTGTTATACTTTATGCGTTATGCGTTATGTGTTATACTTTATGCGTTATGCGTAATGCGTTATGCGTTATGCGTTATGCGCTATGCGTTATGCGTTATGCGTTATGCGTTATGCGTTATGCGTTATGCGTTATGCGTTATGCGTTATCCGTTGTTCGTTATGCGTTATGCATTATGCTTTATGCGTTATGCGTTATGAGTTACACGTTATGCGTTATTCGATATGCGTTATGCGTTATGCGTTATGCGTTATGCGTGATCCGTTATGCGTTAAGCATTATGCGTTTTGCTGTATTCGTTATGCGTTGTGCGTTATACGTTTGCGTTATGCGTTATGCGTTATGCGTTATACGGTATGCGTTATGCGTTATACGTTATGCGTTATGCGTTATGCGATATGCGTTATGCGTTATGCGGTATGCGTTATGCGTTATGCGTTATGGGTTATGCGTTATGTGTTATGCGATATACGTTATGCGTGATGCGTTATGCGTAATGCGTTATGCGTTATGTGTTATACTTTATGCGTTATGCGTAATGCGTTATGCGTTATGCGTTATGCGTTATGCGTTATGCGTTATGCGTTATGCGTTATGCGTTATGCGTTATGCGTTATGCGTTATGCGTTATGCGTTATGCGTTATGCGTTATGCGTTATGCGTTATGCGTTATGCGTTATGCGTTATGCGTTATGCGTGATTCGTTATGCGTTAAGCATTATGCGTTTTGCTGTATTCGTTATGCGTTGTGCGTTATACGTTTGCGTTATGCGTTATGCGTTATACGGTTTGCGTTATGCGTTATACGTTATGCGTTATGCGTTATGCGATATGCGTTATGCGTTATGCGTTATGCGTTATGCGTTATGCGTTATGCTTTATGCGTTATGCGTTATGCGTTATGCGTTATGCTTTATGCGTTATGCGTTATGTGTTATACTTTATGCGTTATGCGTAATGCGTTATGCGTTATGCGTTATGCGTTATGCGTTATGCGTTATGAGTTATGCGTTATACGTTATGCGTTATGCGTTATGCGTGATCCGTTATGTGTTAGGCGATATACGTTTTGCGGTATTCGTTATGCGTTATGCGTTATGCGTTATCCGTTGTTCGTTATGCGTTATGCGTTGTGCGCTATACGTTTGCGTTATGCATTATGCGTTATGCGTTATACGGTATGCGTTATGCGTTATACGTTATGCGTTATGCGTTATGCGATATGCGTTATGCGTTATGCGTTATGCATTATGCTTTATGCGTTATGCGTTATGAGTTACACGTTATGCGTTATTCGATATGCGTTATGCGTTATGCGTTATGCGTTATGCGTTATGCGTTATGCGTGATCCGTTATGCGTTAAGCATTATGCGTTTTGCTGTATTCGTTATGCGTTGTGCGTTATACGTTTGCGTTATGCGTTATGCGTTATACGGTATGCGTTATGCGTTATACGTTATGCGTTATGCGTTATGCGATATGCGTTATGCGTTATGCGTTGTGCGTTATGCTTTATGCGTTATGCGTTATGCGTTATGCGTTATGCTTTATGCGTTATGCTTTATGCGTTATGCGTGATCCGTTATGCGTTAGGCGTTATGCGTTATGCGTTAACGTTATGCGTTATGCCTTATGCGTTATGCGTTATGGGTTATGCGTTATGTGTTATGCGATATACGTTATGCGTTATGCGTTATGCGTTATACGTTATGCGTTATGCGTTATACGTTGTACGTTATGCTTTATGCGTTATGTTTTATGCGATATGCGTTATGCGTTATGCGTTATGCGTGATGCGTTATGCGTAATGCGTTATGCGTTATGTGTTATACTTTATGCGTTATGCGTTATGTGTTATACTTTATGCGTTATGCGTAATGCGTTATGCGTTATGCGTTATGCGTTATGCGATATGCGTTATGCGTTATGCGTTATGCGTTATGCGTTATACGGTATGCGTTATGCGTTATACGTTATGCGTTATGCGTTATGCGATATGCGTTATGCGTTATGCGGTATGCGTTATGCGTTATGCGTTATGCGTTATGGGTTATGCGTTATGTGTTATGCGATATACGTTATGCGTGATGCGTTATGCGTAATGCGTTATGCGTTATGTGTTATACTTTATGCGTTATGCGTAATGCGTTATGCGTTATGCGTTATGCGTTATGCGTTATGCGTTATGCGTTATGCGTTATGCGTTATGCGTTATCCGTTGTTCGTTATGCATTATGCGTTGTGCGTTATACGTTTGCGTTATGCATTATGCGTTATGCGTTATACGGTATGCGTTATGCGTTATACGTTATGCGTTATGCGTTATGCGATATGCGTTATGCGTTATGCGTTATGCATTATGCTTTATGCGTTATGCGTTATGAGTTACACGTTATGCGTTATTCGATATGCGTTATGCGTTATGCGTTATGCGTTATGCGTTATGCGTGATTCGTTATGCGTTAAGCATTATGCGTTTTGCTGTATTCGTTATGCGTTGTGCGTTATACGTTTGCGTTATGCGTTATGCGTTATACGGTTTGCGTTATGCGTTATACGTTATGCGTTATGCGTTATGCGATATGCGTTATGCGTTATGCGTTATGCGTTATGCGTTATGCTTTATGCGTTATGCGTTATGCTTTATGCGTTATGCTTTATGCGTTATACGTTATGTGTTATACTTTATGCGTTATGCGTAATGCGTTATGCGTTATGCGTTATGCGTTATGCGTTATGCGTTATGCGTTATGCGGTATGCGTTATGCGTTATGCGTTATGGGTTATGCGTTATGTGTTATGCGATATACGTTATGCGTGATGCGTTATGCGTAATGCGTTATGCGTTATGTGTTATACTTTATGCGTTATGCGTAATGCGTTATGCGTTATGCGTTATGCGTTATGCGTTATGCGTTATGCGTCATACGGTATGCGTTATGCGTTATACGTTATGCGTTATGCGGTATGCGATATGCGTTATGCGTTATGCGTTATGCGTTATGCGTTATGCGTTATGCGTTATGCGTTATACGTTATGCGTTATGCGTTATGCGTGATCCGTTATGTGTTAGGCGATATACGTTTTGCGGTATTCGTTATGCGTTATGCGTTATGCGTTATCCGTTGTTCGTTATGCGTTATGCGTTGTGCGCTATACGTTTGCGTTATGCATTATGCGTTATGCGTTATACGGTATGCGTTATGCGTTATACGTTATGCGTTATGCGTTATGCGATATGCGTTATGCGTTATGCGTTATGCATTATGCTTTATGCGTTATGCGTTATGAGTTACACGTTATGCGTTATTCGATATGCGTTATGCGTTATGCGTTATGCGTTATGCGTTATGCGTGATCCGTTATGCGTTAAGCATTATGCGTTTTGCTGTATTCGTTATGCGTTGTGCGTTATACGTTTGCGTTATGCGTTATGCGTTATACGGTATGCGTTATGCGTCATACGTTATGCGTTATGCGTTATGCGATATGCGTTATGCGTTATGCGTTGTGCGTTATGCTTTATGCGTTATGCGTTATGCGTTATGCGTTATGCTTTATGCGTTATGCTTTATGCGTTATGCGTGATCCGTTATGCGTTAGGCGTTATGCGTTATGCGTTAACGTTATGCGTTATGCCTTATGCGTTATGCGTTATGCGTTATGCATTTTGCATTATGCGCCATGCGTTATGCGTTATGCGTTATGCGTTATGCATTATGCGTTGTGCGTTATACGTTGTACGTTATGCTTTATGCGTTATGCGTTATGCGTTATACGTTATGCGTTATGCGTTATGCGTTATGCGTTATACATTATGCGTTATGCGTTATGCGTTATGCGTCATACGGTATGCGTTATGCGTTATACGTTATGCGTTATGCGGTATGCGATATGCGTTATGCGTTATGCGTTATGCGTTATGCGTTATGCGTTATGCGTTATACGTTATGCGTTATGCGTTATGCGTGATCCGTTATGTGTTAGGCGATATACGTTTTGCGGTATTCGTTATGCGTTATGCGTTATGCGTTATCCGTTGTTCGTTATGCGTTATGCGTTGTGCGTTATACGTTTGCGTTATGCATTATGCGTTATGCGTTATGCGTTATGCGTTATGCATTATGCTTTATGCGTTATGAGTTACACGTTATGCGTTATTCGATATGCGTTATGCGTTATGCGTTATGCGTTATGCGTTATGCGTGATCCGTTATGCGTTAAGCATTATGCGTTTTGCTGTATTCGTTATGCGTTGTGCGTTATACGTTTGCGTTATGCGTTATGCGTTATACGGTATGCGTTATGCGTTATACGTTATGCGTTATGCGTTATGCGTTATGCGATATGCGTTATGCGTTATGCGTTATGCGTTATGCTTTATGCGTTATGCGTTATGCGTTATGCGTTATGCTTTATGCGTTATGCTTTATGCGTTATGCGTGATCCGTTATGCGTTAGGCGTTATGCGTTATGCGTTAACGTTATGCGTTATGCCTTATGCGTTATGCGTTATGGGTTATGTGTTATACTTTATGCGTTATGCGTAATGCGTTATGCGTTATGCGTTATGCGCTATGCGTTATGCGTTATGCGTTATGCGTTATGCGTTATGCGTTATGCGTTATGCGTTATGCGTTATCCGTTGTTCGTTATGCGTTATGCATTATGCTTTATGCGTTATGCGTTATGAGTTACACGTTATGCGTTATTCGATATGCGTTATGCGTTATGCGTTATGCGTTATGCGTGATCCGTTATGCGTTAAGCATTATGCGTTTTGCTGTATTCGTTATGCGTTGTGCGTTATACGTTTGCGTTATGCGTTATGCGTTATGCGTTATACGGTATGCGTTATGCGTTATTCGTTATGCGTTATGCGTTATGCGATATGCGTTATGCGTTATGCGGTATGCGTTATGCGTTATGCGTTATGGGTTATGCGTTATGTGTTATGCGATATACGTTATGCGTGATGCGTTATGCGTAATGCGTTATGCGTTATGTGTTATACTTTATGCGTTATGCGTAATGCGTTATGCGTTATGCGTTATGCGTTATGCGTTATGCGTTATGCGTTATGCGTTATGCGTTATGCGTTATGCGTTATGCGTTATGCGTTATGCGTTATGCGTTATGCGTTATGCGTTATCCGTTGTTCGTTATGCATTATGCGTTGTGCGTTATACGTTTGCGTTATGCATTATGCGTTATGCGTTATACGGTATGCGTTATGCGATATACGTTATGCGTTATGCGTTATGCGATATGCGTTATGCGTTATGCATTATGCTTTATGCGTTATGCGTTATGAGTTACACGTTATGCGTTATTCGATATGCGTTATGCGTTATGCGTTATGCGTTATGCGTTATGCGTGATTCGTTATGCGTTAAGCATTATGCGTTTTGCTGTATTCGTTATGCGTTGTGCGTTATACGTTTGCGTTATGCGTTATGCGTTATACGGTTTGCGTTATGCGTTATACGTTATGCGTTATGCGTTATGCGATATGCGTTATGCGTTATGCGTTATGCGTTATGCGTTATGCGTTATGCTTTATGCGTTATGCGTTATGCGTTATGCGTTATGCTTTATGCGTTATGCGTTATGTGTTATACTTTATGCGTTATGCGTAATGCGTTATGCGTTATGCGTTATGCGTTATGCGTTATGCGTTATGAGTTATGCGTTATACGTTATGCGTTATGCGTTATGCGTGATCCGTTATGTGTTAGGCGATATACGTTTTGCGGTATTCGTTATGCGTTATGCGTTATGCGTTATCCGTTGTTCGTTATGCGTTATGCGTTGTGCGCTATACGTTTGCGTTATGCATTATGCGTTATGCGTTATACGGTATGCGTTATGCGTTATACGTTATGCGTTATGCGTTATGCGATATGCGTTATGCGTTATGCGTTATGCATTATGCTTTATGCGTTATGCGTTATGAGTTACACGTTATGCGTTATTCGATATGCGTTATGCGTTATGCGTTATGCGTTATGCGTTATGCGTTATGCGTGATCCGTTATGCGTTAAGCATTATGCGTTTTGCTGTATTCGTTATGCGTTGTGCGTTATACGTTTGCGTTATGCGTTATGCGTTACACGGTATGCGTTATGCGTTATACGTTATGCGTTATGCGTTATGCGATATGCGTTATGCGTTATGCGTTGTGCGTTATGCTTTATGCGTTATGCGTTATGCGTTATGCGTTATGCTTTATGCGTTATGCTTTATGCGTTATGCGTGATCCGTTATGCGTTAGGCGTTATGCGTTATGCGTTAACGTTATGCGTTATGCCTTATGCGTTATGCGTTATGGGTTATGCGTTATGTGTTATGCGATATACGTTATGCGTTATGCGTTATGCGTTATACGTTATGCGTTTTGCGTTATACGTTGTACGTTATGCTTTATGCGTTATGTTTTATGCGATATGCGTTATGCGTTATGCGTTATGCGTGATGCGTTATGCGTAATGCGTTATGCGTTATGTGTTATACTTTATGCGTTATGCGTTATGTGTTATACTTTATGCGTTATGCGTAATGCGTTATGCGTTATGCGTTATGCGTTATGCGATATGCGTTATGCGTTATGCGTTATGCGTTATGCGTTATACGGTATGCGTTATGCGTTATACGTTATGCGTTATGCGTTATGCGATATGCGTTATGCGTTATGCGGTATGCGTTATGCGTTATGCGTTATACGGTATGCGTTATGCGTTATGCGTTATGCTTTATGCGTTATGCTTTATGCGTTATACGTTATGTGTTATACTTTATGCGTTATGCGTAATGCGTTATGCGTTATGCGTTATGCGTTATGCGTTATGCGTTATGCGTTATGCGGTATGCGTTATGCGTTATGCGTTATGGGTTATGCGTTATGTGTTATGCGATATACGTTATGCGTGATGCGTTATGCGTAATGCGTTATGCGTTATGTGTTATACTTTATGCGTTATGCGTAATGCGTTATGCGTTATGCGTTATGCGTTATGCGTTATGCGTTATGCGTTATGCGTGATTCGTTATGCGTTAAGCATTATGCGTTTTGCTGTATTCGTTATGCGTTGTGCGTTATACGTTTGCGTTATGCGTTATGCGTTATACGGTTTGCGTTATGCGTTATACGTTATGCGTTATGCGTTATGCGATATGCGTTATGCGTTATGCGTTATGCGTTATGCGTTATGCTTTATGCGTTATGCGTTATGCTTTATGCGTTATGCTTTATGCGTTATACGTTATGTGTTATACTTTATGCGTTATGCGTAATGCGTTATGCGTTATGCGTTATGCGTTATGCGTTATGCGTTATGCGTTATGCGGTATGCGTTATGCGTTATGCGTTATGGGTTATGCGTTATGTGTTATGCGATATACGTTATGCGTGATGCGTTATGCGTAATGCGTTATGCGTTATGTGTTATACTTTATGCGTTATGCGTAATGCGTTATGCGTTATGCGTTATGCGTTATGCGTTATGCGTTATGCGTCATACGGTATGCGTTATGCGTTATACGTTATGCGGTATGCGGTATGCGATATGCGTTATGCGTTATGCGTTATGCGTTATGCGTTATGCGTTATGCGTTATGCGTTATACGTTATGCGTTATGCGTTATGCGTGATCCGTTATGTGTTAGGCGATATACGTTTTGCGGTATTCGTTATGCGTTATGCGTTATGCGTTATCCGTTGTTCGTTATGCGTTATGCGTTGTGGGCTATACGTTTGCGTTATGCATTATGCGTTATGCGTTATACGGTATGCGTTATGCGATATACGTTATGCGTTATGCGTTATGCGATATGCGTTATGCGTTATGCGTTATGCATTATGCTTTATGCGTTATGCGTTATGAGTTACACGTTATGCGTTATTCGATATGCGTTATGCGTTATGCGTTATGCGTTATGCGTTATGCGTGATCCGTTATGCGTTAAGCATTATGCGTTTTGCTGTATTCGTTATGCGTTGTGCGTTATACGTTTGCGTTATGCGTTATGCGTTATACGGTATGCGTTATGCGTTATACGTTATGCGTTATGCGTTATGCGATATGCGTTATGCGTTATGCGTTGTGCGTTATGCTTTATGCGTTATGCGTTATGCGTTATGCGTTATGCTTTATGCGTTATGCTTTATGCGTTATGCGTGATCCGTTATGCGTTAGGCGTTATGCGTTATGCGTTAACGTTATGCGTTATGCCTTATGCGTTATGCGTTATGGGTTATGCGTTATGTGTTATGCGATATACGTTATGCGTTATGCGTTATGCGTTATACGTTATGCGTTTTGCGTTATACGTTGTACGTTATGCTTTATGCGTTATGTTTTATGCGATATGCGTTATGCGTTATGCGTTATGCGTGATGCGTTATGCGTAATGCGTTATGCGTTATGTGTTATACTTTATGCGTTATGCGTTATGTGTTATACTTTATGCGTTATGCGTAATGCGTTATGCGTTATGCGTTATGCGCTATGCGTTATGCGTTATGCGTTATGCGTTATGCGTTATGCGTTATCCGTTGTTCGTTATGCGTTATGCATTATGCTTTATGCGTTATGCGTTATGAGTTACACGTTATGCGTTATTCGATATGCGTTATGCGTTATGCGTTATGCGTTATGCGTTATGCGTTATGCGTTATGCGTTATGCGTGATCCGTTATGCGTTAAGCATTATGCGTTTTGCTGTATTCGTTATGCGTTGTGCGTTATACGTTTGTGTTATGCGTTATGCGTTATGCGTTATACGGTATGCGTTATGCGTTATACGTTATGCGTTATGCGTTATGCGTTATGCGATATGCGTTATGCGTTATGCGGTATGCGTTATGCGTTTTGCGTTATGGGTTATGCGTTATGTGTTATGCGATATACGTTATGCGTGATGCGTTATGCGTAATGCGTTATGCGTTATGTGTTATACTTTATGCATTATGCGTAATGCGTTATGCGTTATGCGTTATGCGTTATGCGTTATGCGTTATGCGTTATGCGTTATGCGTTATCCGTTGTTCGTTATGCATTATGCGTTGTGCGTTATACGTTTGCGTTATGCATTATGCGTTATGCGTTATACGGTATGCGTTATGCGTTATACGTTATGCGTTATGCGTTATGCGATATGCGTTATGCGTTATGCTTTATGCATTATGCTTTATGCGTTATGCGTTATGAGTTACACGTTATGCGTTATTCGATATGCGTTATGCGTTATGCGTTATGCGTTATGCGTTATGCGTTATGCGTGATTCGTTATGCGTTAAGCATTATGCGTTTTGCTGTATTCGTTATGCGTTGTGCGTTATACGTTTGCGTTATGCGTTATGCGTTATACGGTTTGCGTTATGCGTTATACGTTATGCGTTATGCGTTATGCGATATGCGTTATGCGTTATGCGTTATGCGTTATGCGTTATGCTTTATGCGTTATGCGTTATGCGTTATGCGTTATGCGTTATGCGTTATGCGTTATGCGTTATGCGTTATGCGTGATTCGTTATGCGTTAAGCATTATGTGTTATACTTTATGCGTTATGCGTAATGCGTTATGCCTTATGCGTTATGCGTTATGCGTTATGCGTTATGCGTTATGCGTTATGCGTTATGCGTTATGCTTTATGCGTTATGCGTTATGCGTTATGCGTTATGCGTTATGCGTTATGCGTTATGCGTTATGCTTTATGCGTTATGCGTTATGCGTTATGCGTTATGCGTTATGCGTTATGCGTTATGCGTTGTGCGTTATAAGTTTGCGTTATGCGTGATTCGTTATGCGTTAAGCATTATGCGTTTTGCTGTATTCGTTATGCGTTGTGCGTTATACGTTTGCGTTATGCGTTATGCGTTATACGGTTTGCGTTATGCGTTATACGTTATGCGTTATGCGTTATGCGTTATGCGTTATGCGTTATGCGTTATGCGTTATGCGTTATGCGTTATGCGTTATGCGTTATGCGTTATGCGTTATGCGTTGTGCGTTATAAGTTTGCGTTATGCGTTATGCGTTATGCGTTATGCTTTATGCGTTATGCGTTATGCGTTATGCTTTATGCGTTATGCGTTATGCGTTATGCGTTATACGTTATGCGTTATGCGTTATGCGTGATCCGTTATGTGTTAGGCGATATACGTTTTGCGGTATTCGTTATGCGTTATGCGTTATCCGTTGTTCGTTATGCGTTATGCATTATGCTTTATGCGTTATGCGTTATGAGTTACACGTTATGCGTTATTCGATATGCGTTATGCGTTATGCGTTATGCGTTATGCGTTATGCGTGATCCGTTATGCGTTAAGCATTATGCGTTTTGCTGTATTCGTTATGCGTTGTGCGTTATACGTTTGCGTTATGCGTCATGCGTTATGCGTTATACGGTATGCGTTATGCGTTATACGTTATGCGTTATGCGTTATGCGATATGCGTTATGCGTTATGCGTTATGCGTTATACGTTGTACGTTATGCGTGATGCGTTATGTTTTATGCGATATGCGTTATGCGGTATGCGTTATGCGTTATGCGTGATCCATTATGCGTTAGGCGTTATGCGTTATGCGTTAACGTTATGCGTTATGCCTTATGCGTTATGCGTTATGGGTTATGCGTTATGTGTTATGCGATATACGTTATGCGTTATGCGTTATGCGTTATACGTTATGCGTTATACGTTGTACGTTATGCTTTATGCGTTATGTTTTATGCGATATGCGTTATGCGTTATGCGTTATACGTGATGCGTTATGCGTAATGCGTTATGCGTTATGTGTTATACTTTATGCGTTATGCGTTATGTGTTATACTTTATGCGTTATGCGTAATGCGTTATGCGTTATGCGTTATGCGTTATGCGTTATGCGTTATGCGTTATGCGTTATGCGTTATGCGTTATGCGTTATCCGTTGTTCGTTATGCGTTATGCATTATGCTTTATGCGTTATGCGTTATGAGTTACACGTTATGCGTTATTCGATATGCGTTATGCGTTATGCGTTATGCGTTATGCGTTATGCGTGATCCGTTATGCGTTAAGCATTATGCGTTTTGCTGTATTCGTTATGCGTTGTGCGTTATACGTTTGCGTTATGCGTTATGCGTTATGCGTTATGCGTTATGCGTTATGCGTTATGCTTTATGCGTTATGTTTTATGCGATATGCGTTATGCGTTATGCGTTATGCGTGATGCGTTATGCGTAATGCGTTATGCGTTATGTGTTATACTTTATGCGTTATGCGTTATGTGTTATACTTTATGCGTTATGCGTAATGCGTTATGCGTTATGCGTTATGCGTTATGCGTTATGCGTTATGCGTTATGCGTTATGCGTTATGCGTTATGCGTTATCCGTTGTTCGTTATGCGTTATGCATTATGCTTTATGCGTTATGCGTTATGAGTTACACGTTATGCGTTATTCGATATGCGTTATGCGTTATGCGTTATGCGTTATGCGTGATCCGTTATGCGTTAAGCATTATGCGTTTTGCTGTATTCGTTATGCGTTGTGCGTTATACGTTTGCGTTATGCGTTATGCGTTATGCGTTATACGGTATGCGTTATGCGTTATACGTTATGCGTTATGCGTTATGCGATATGCGTTATGCGTTATGCGGTATGCGTTATGCGTTATGCGTTATGGGTTATGCGTTATGTGTTATGCGATATACGTTATGCGTGATGCGTTATGCGTAATGCGTTATGCGTTATGTGTTATACTTTATGCGTTATGCGTAATGCGTTATGCGTTATGCGTTATGCGTTATGCGTTATGCGTTATGCGTTATGCGTTATGCGTTATGCGTTATCCGTTGTTCGTTATGCATTATGCGTTGTGCGTTATACGATTGCGTTATGCATTATGCGTTATGCGTTATACGGTATGCGTTATGCGATATACGTTATGCGTTATGCGTTATGCGATATGCGTTATGCGTTATGCGTTATGCATTATGCTTTATGCGTTATGCGTTATGAGTTACACGTCATGCGTTATTCGATATGCGTTATGCTTTATGCGTTATGCGTTATGCGTTATGCGTTATGCGTGATTCGTTATGCGTTAAGCATTATGCGTTTTGCTGTATTCGTTATGCGTTGTGCGTTATACGTTTGCGTTATGCGTTATTTGTTATACGGTTTGCGTTATGCGTTATACGTTATGCGTTATGCGTTATGCGATATGCGTTATGCGTTATGCGTTATGCGTTATGCGTTATGCTTTATGCGTTATGCGTTATGCGTTATGCGTTATGCTTTATGCGTTATGCGTTATGTGTTATACTTTATGCGTTATGCGTAATGCGTTATGCGTTATGCGTTATCCGTTGTTCGTTATGCGTTATGCATTATGCTTTATGCGTTATGCGTTATGAGTTACACGTTATGCGTTATTCGATATGCGTTATGCGTTATGCGTTATGCGTTATGCGTTATGCGTGATCCGTTATGCGTTAAGCATTATGCGTTTTGCTGTATTCGTTATGCGTTGTGCGTTATACGTTTGCGTTATGCGTTATGCGTTATGCGTTATGCGTTGTACGTTATGCGTTATGCGTTATACGGTTTGCGTTATGCGTTATACGTTATGCGTTATGCGTTATGCGATATGCGTTATGCGTTATGCGTTATGCGTTATGCGGTATGCGATATGCGTTATGCGTTATGCGTTATGCGTTATGCGATATGCGTTATGCGTTATGCGTTATGCATTATGCTTTATGCGTTATGCGTTATGAGTTACACGTCATGCGTTATTCGATATGCGTTATGCTTTATGCGTTATGCGTTATGCGTTATGCGTTATGCGTGATTCGTTATGCGTTATGCGTTATGCGTTATGCGTTATACGTTATGCGTTATACGTTATGCGTGATCCGTTATGTGTTAGGCGATATACGTTTTGCGGTATTCGTTATGCGTTATGCGTTATCCGTTGTTCGTTATGCGTTATGCGTTATGCTTTATGCGTTATGCGTTATGCGTAATGCGTTATGCGTTATGCGTGATCCGTTATGTGTTAGGCGATATACGTTTTGCGGTATTCGTTATGCGTTATGCGTTATGCGTTATCCGTTGTTCGTTATGCGTTATGCGTTGTGCGTTATACGTTTGCGTTATGCATTATGCGTTATGCGTTATGCGTTATGCGTTATGCATTATGCTTTATGCGTTATGAGTTACAGGTTATGCGTTATTCGATATGCGTTATGCGTTATGCGTTATGCGTTATGCGTTATGCGTTATGCGTGATCCGTTATGCGTTAAGCATTATGCGTTTTGCTGTATTCGTTATGCGTTGTGCGTTATACGTTTGCGTTATGCGTTATGCGTTATACGGTATGCGTTATGCGTTATACGTTATGCGTTATGCGTTATGCGATATGCGTTATGCGTTATGCGTTATGCGTTATGCTTTATGCGTTATGCGTTATGCGTTATGCGTTATGCTTTATGCGTTATGCTTTATGCGTTATGCGTGATCCGTTATGCGTTAGGCGTTATGCGTTATGCGTTAACGTTATGCGTTATGCCTTATGCGTTATGCGTTATGGGTTATGCGTTATGTGTTATGCGATATGCGTTATGCGTTATGCGTTATGCGTTATACGTTATGCGTTATGCGTTATACGTTGTACGTTATGCTTTATGCGTTATGTTTTATGCGATATGCGTTATGCGTTATGCGTTATACGTGATGCGTTATGCGTAATGCGTTATGCGTTATGTGTTATACTTTATGCGTTATGCGTTATGTGTTATACTTTATGCGTTATGCGTAATGCGTTATGCGTTATGCGTTATGCGTTATGCGTTATGCGTTATGCGTTATGCGTTATGCGTTATGCGTTATGCGTTATGCGTTATCCGTTGTTCGTTATGCGTTATGCATTATGCTTTATGCGTTATGCGTTATGAGTTACACGTTATGCGTTATTCGATATGCGTTATGCGTTATGCGTTATGCGTTATGCGTTATGCGTGATCCGTTATGCGTTAAGCATTATGCGTTTTGCTGTATTCGTTATGCGTTGTGCGTTATACGTTTGCGTTATGCGTTATGCGTTATGCGTTATGCGTTATGCGTTGTACGTTATGCTTTATGCGTTATGTTTTATGCGATATGCGTTATGCGTTATGCGTTATGCGTGATGCGTTATGCGTAATGCGTTATGCGTTATGTGTTATACTTTATGCGTTATGCGTTATGTGTTATACTTTATGCGTTATGCGTAATGCGTTATGCGTTATGCGTTATGCGTTATGCGTTATGCGTTATGCGTTATGCGTTATGCGTTATGCGTTATGCGTTATCCGTTGTTCGTTATGCGTTATGCATTATGCTTTATGCGTTATGCGTTATGAGTTACACGTTATGCGTTATTCGATATGCGTTATGCGTTATGCGTTATGCGTTATGCGTGATCCGTTATGCGTTAAGCATTATGCGTTTTGCTGTATTCGTTATGCGTTGTGCGTTATACGTTTGCGTTATGCGTTATGCGTTATGCGTTATAGGGTATGCGTTATGCGTTATGCGTTATCCGTTGTTCGTTATGCGTTATGCGTTATGCGTTATGCTTTATGCGTTATGCTTTATGCGTTATGCGTGATCCGTTATGCGTTAGGCGTTATGCGTTATGCGTTAACGTTATGCGTTATGCCTTATGCGTTATGCGTTATGGGTTATGCGTTATGTGTTATGCGATATACGTTATGCGTTATGCGTTATGCGTTATACGTTATGCGTTATGCGTTATACGTTGTACGTTATGCTTTATGCGTTATGTTTTATGCGATATGCGTTATGCGTTATGCGTTATACGTGATGCGTTATGCGTAATGCGTTATGCGTTATGTGTTATACTTTATGCGTTATGCGTTATGTGTTATACTTTATGCGTTATGCGTAATGCGTTATGCGTTATGCGTTATGCGTTATGCGTTATGCGTTATGCGTTATGCGTTATGCGTTATGCGTTATGCGTTATCCGTTGTTCGTTATGCGTTATGCATTATGCTTTATGCGTTATGCGTTATGAGTTACACGTTATGCGTTATTCGATATGCGTTATGCGTTATGCGTTATGCGTTATGCGTGATCCGTTATGCGTTAAGCATTATGCGTTTTGCTGTATTCGTTATGCGTTGTGCGTTATACGTTTGCGTTATGCGTTATGCGTTATGCGTTATGCGTTATGCGTTGTACGTTATGCTTTATGCGTTATGTTTTATGCGATATGCGTTATGCGTTATGCGTTATGCGTGATGCGTTATGCGTAATGCGTTATGCGTTATGTGTTATACTTTATGCGTTATGCGTTATGTGTTATACTTTATGCGTTATGCGTAATGCGTTATGCGTTATGCGTTATGCGTTATGCGTTATGCGTTATGCGTTATGCGTTATGCGTTATGCGTTATCCGTTGTTCGTTATGCGTTATGCATTATGCTTTATGCGTTATGCGTTATGAGTTACACGTTATGCGTTATTCGATATGCGTTATGCGTTATGCGTTATGCGTTATGCGTGATCCGTTATGCGTTAAGCATTATGCGTTTTGCTGTATTCGTTATGCGTTGTGCGTTATACGTTTGCGTTATGCGTTATGCGTTATGCGTTATAGGGTATGCGTTATGCGTTATGCGTTATCCGTTGTTCGTTATGCGTTATGCGTTATGCGTTATGCTTTATGCGTTATGCTTTATGCGTTATGCGTGATCCGTTATGCGTTAGGCGTTATGCGTTATGCGTTAACGTTATGCGTTATGCCTTATGCGTTATGCGTTATGGGTTATGCGTTATGTGTTATGCGATATACGTTATGCGTTATGCGTTATGCGTTATACGTTATGCGTTATGCGTTATACGTTGTACGTTATGCTTTATGCGTTATGTTTTATGCGATATGCGTTATGCGTTATGCGTTATACGTGATGCGTTATGCGTAATGCGTTATGCGTTATGTGTTATACTTTATGCGTTATGCGTTATGTGTTATACTTTATGCGTTATGCGTAATGCGTTATGCGTTATGCGTTATGCGTTATGCGTTATGCGTTATGCGTTATGCGTTATCCGTTGTTCGTTATGCGTTATGCATTATGCTTTATGCGTTATGCGTTATGAGTTACACGTTATGCGTTATTCGATATGCGTTATGCGTTATGCGTTATGCGTTATGCGTTATGCGTGATCCGTTATGCGTTAAGCATTATGCGTTTTGCTGTATTCGTTATGCGTTGTGCGTTATACGTTTGCGTTATGCGTTATGCGTTATGCGTTATGCGTTATGCGTTGTACGTTATGCTTTATGCGTTATGTTTTATGCGATATGCGTTATGCGTTATGCGTTATGCGTGATGCGTTATGCGTTATGCTTTATGCGTTATGCGTTATACTTTATGCGTTATGCGTTATGTGTTATACTTTATGCGTTATGCGTAATGCGTTATGCGTTATGCGTTATGCGTTATGCGTTATGCGTTATGCGTTATGCGTTATGCGTTATGCGTTATGCGTTATCCGTTGTTCGTTATGCGTTATGCATTATGCTTTATGCGTTATGCGTTATGAGTTACACGTTATGCGTTATTCGATATGCGTTATGCGTTATGCGTTATGCGTTATGCGTGATCCGTTATGCGTTAAGCATTATGCGTTTTGCTGTATTCGTTATGCGTTGTGCGTTATACGTTTGCGTTATGCGTTATGCGTTATGCGTTATACGGTATGCGTTATGCGTTATACGTTATGCGTTATGCGTTATGCGATATGCGTTATGCGTTATGCGGTATGCGTTATGCGTTATGCGTTATGGGTTATGCGTTATGTGTTATGCGATATACGTTATGCGTGATGCGTTATGCGTAATGCGTTATGCGTTATGTGTTATACTTTATGCGTTATGCGTAATGCGTTATGCGTTATGCGTTATGCGTTATGCGTTATGCGTTATGCGTTATGCGTTATGCGTTATGCGTTATGCGTTATGCGTTATCCGTTGTTCGTTATGCATTATGCGTTGTGCGTTATACGATTGCGTTATGCATTATGCGTTATGCGTTATACGGTATGCGTTATGCGATATACGTTATGCGTTATGCGTTATGCGATATGCGTTATGCGTTATGCGTTATGCATTATGCTTTATGCGTTATGCGTTATGAGTTACACGTCATGCGTTATTCGATATGCGTTATGCTTTATGCGTTATGCGTTATGCGTTATGCGTTATGCGTGATTCGTTATGCGTTAAGCATTATGCGTTTTGCTGTATTCGTTATGCGTTGTGCGTTATACGTTTGCGTTATGCGTTATGCGTTATACGGTTTGCGTTATGCGTTATACGTTATGCGTTATGCGTTATGCGATATGCGTTATGCGTTATGCGTTATGCGTTATGCGTTATGCTTTATGCTTTATGCGTTATGCGTTATGCGTTATGCGTTATGCTTTATGCGTTATGCGTTATGTGTTATACTTTATGCGTTATGCGTAATGCGTTATGCGTTATGCGTTATGCGTTATGCGTTATGCGTTATGCGTTATGCGTTATACGTTATGCGTTATGCGGTATGCGATATGCGTTATGCGTTATGCGTTATGCGTTATGCGATATGCGTTATGCGTTATGCGTTATGCATTATGCTTTATGCGTTATGCGTTATGAGTTACACGTCATGCGTTATTCGATATGCGTTATGCTTTATGCGTTATGCGTTATGCGTTATGCGTTATGCGTGATTCGTTATGCGTTATGCGTTATACGTTATGCGTTATACGTTATGCGTGATCCGTTATGTGTTAGGCGATATACGTTTTGCGGTATTCGTTATGCGTTATGCGTTATCCGTTGTTCGTTATGCGTTATGCGTTATGCTTTATGCGTTATGCGTTATGCGTAATGCGTTATGCTTTATGCGTTATGCTTTATGCGTTATGCGTGATCCGTTATGCGTTAGGCGTTATGCGTTATGCGTTAACGTTATGCGTTATGCCTTATGCGTTATGCGTTATGGGTTATGCGTTATGTGTTATGCGATATACGTTATGCGTTATGCGTTATGCGTTATACGTTATGCGTTATGCGTTATACGTTGTACGTTATGCTTTATGCGTTATGTTTAATGCGATATGCGTTATGCGTTATGCGTTATGCGTGATGCGTAATGCGTAATGCGTTATGCGTTATGTGTTATACTTTATGCGTTATGCGTTATGTGTTATACTTTATGCGTTATGCGTAATGCGTTATGCGTTATGCGTTATGCGTTATGCGTTATGCGTTATGCGTTATGCGTTATGCGTTATGCGTTATGCGTTATGCGTTATGCGTTATGCGTTATGCGTTATCCGTTGTTCGTTATGCGTTATGCATTATGCTTTATGCGTTATGCGTTATGAGTTACACGTTATGCGTTATTCGATATGCGTTATGCGTTATGCGTTATGCGTTATGCGTGATCCGTTATGCGTTAAGCATTATGCGTTTTGCTGTATTCGTTATGCGTTGTGCGTTATACGTTTGCGTTATGCGTTATGCGTTATGCGTTATACGGTATGCGTTATGCGTTATACGTTATGCGTTATGCGTTATGCGATATGCGTTATGCGTTATGCGGTATGCGTTATGCGTTATGCGTTATGGGTTATGCGTTATGTGTTATGCGATATACGTTATGCGTGATGCGTTATGCGTAATGCGTTATGCGTTATGTGTTATACTTTATGCGTTATGCGTTATGCGTAATGCGTTATGCGTTATGCGTGATCCGTTATGTGTTAGGCGATATACGTTTTGCGGTATTCGTTATGCGTTATGCGTTATGCGTTATCCGTTGTTCGTTATGCGTTATGCGTTGTGCGTTATACGTTTGCGTTATGCATTATGCGTTATGCGTTATGCGTTATGCATTATGCTTTATGCGTTATGAGTTACACGTTATGCGTTATTCGATATGCGTTATGCGTTATGCGTTATGCGTTATGCGTTATGCGTGATCCGTTATGCGTTAAGCATTATGCGTTTTGCTGTATTCGTTATGCGTTGTGCGTTATACGTTTGCGTTATGCGTTATGCGTTATACGGTATGCGTTATGCGTTATACGTTATCCGTTGTTCGTTATGCGTTATGCGTTATGCTTTATGCGTTATGCGTTATGCGTAATGCGTTATGCGTTATGCGTGATCCGTTATGTGTTAGGCGATATACGTTTTGCGGTATTCGTTATGCGTTATGCGTTATGCGTTATCCGTTGTTCGTTATGCGTTATGCGTTGTGCGTTATACGTTTGCGTTATGCATTATGCGTTATGCGTTATGCGTTATGCGTTATGCATTATGCTTTATGCGTTATGAGTTACACGTTATGCGTTATTCGATATGCGTTATGCGTTATGCGTTATGCGTTATGCGTTATGCGTTATACGTTATGCGTTATGCGTTATGCGATATGCGTTATGCGTTATGCGGTATGCGTTATGCGTTATGCGTTATGGGTTATGCGTTATGTGTTATGCGATATACGTTATGCGTGATGCGTTATGCGTAATGCGTTATGCGTTATGTGTTATACTTTATGCGTTATGCGTAATGCGTTATGCGTTATGCGTTATGCGTTATGCGTTATGCGTTATGCGTTATGCGTCATACGGTATGCGTTATGCGTTATACGTTATGCGTTATGCGGTATGCGATATGCGTTATGCGTTATGCGTTATGCGTTATGCGTTATGCGTTATGCGTTATACGTTATGCGTTATGCGTTATGCGTGATCCGTTATGTGTTAGGCGATATACGTTTTGCGGTATTCGTTATGCGTTATGCGTTATGCGTTATCCGTTGTTCGTTATGCGTTATGCGTTGTGCGCTATACGTTTGCGTTATGCATTATGCGTTATGCGTTATACGGTATGCGTTATGCGTTATACGTTATGCGTTATGCGTTATGCGATATGCGTTATGCGTTATACGTTATGCATTATGCTTTATGCGTTATGCGTTATGAGTTACACGTTATGCGTTATTCGATATGCGTTATGCGTTATGCGTTATGCGTTATGCGTGATCCGTTATGCGTTAAGCATTATGCGTTTTGCTGTATTCGTTATGCGTTGTGCGTTATACGTTTGCGTTATGCGTTATGCGTTATGCGTTATACGGTATGCGTTATGCGTTATACGTTATGCGTTATGCGTTATGCGATATGCGTTATGCGTTATGCGGTATGCGTTATGCGTTATGCGTTATGGGTTATGCGTTATGTGTTATGCGATATACGTTATGCGTGATGCGTTATGCGTAATGCGTTATACGTTATGTGTTATACTTTATGCGTTATGCGTAATGCGTAATGCGTTATGCGTTATGCGTTATGCGTTATGCGTTATGCGTTATGCGTTATGCGTTATGCGTTATGCGTTATCCGTTGTTCGTTATGCATTATGCGTTGTGCGTTATACGATTGCGTTATGCATTATGCGTTATGCGTTATACGGTATGCGTTATGCGATATACGTTATGCGTTATGCGTTATGCGATATGCGTTATGCGTTATGCGTTATGCATTATGCTTTATGCGTTATGCGTTATGAGTTACACGTCATGCGTTATTCGATATGCGTTATGCTTTATGCGTTATGCGTTATGCGTTATGCGTTATGCGTGATTCGTTATGCGTTAAGCATTATGCGTTTTGCTGTATTCGTTATGCGTTGTGCGTTATACGTTTGCGTTATGCGTTATGCGTTATACGGTTTGCGTTATGCGTTATACGTTATGCGTTATGCGTTATGCGATATGCGTTATGCGTTATGCGTTATGCGTTATGCGTTATGCTTTATGCGTTATGCGTTATGCGTTATGCGTTATGCTTTATGCGTTATGCGTTATGTGTTATACTTTATGCGTTATGCGTAATGCGTTATGCGTTATGCGTTATGCGTTATGCGTTATGCGTTATGCGTTATACGTTATGCGTTATGCGGTATGCGTTATGCGTTATGCGTTATGCGTTATGCGTTATGCGTTATACGGTATGCGTTATGCGTTATACGTTATGCGTTATGCGTTATGCGATATGCGTTATGCGTTATGCGGTATGCGTTATGCGTTATGCGTTATGGGTTATGCGTTATGTGTTATGCGATATACGTTATGCGTGATGCGTTATGCGTAATGCGTTATGCGTTATGTGTTATACTTTATGCGTTATGCGTAATGCGTAATGCGTTATGCGTTATGCGTTATGCGTTATGCGTTATGCGTTATGCGTTATGCGTTATGCGTTATGCGTTATCCGTTGTTCGTTATGCATTATGCGTTGTGCGTTATACGATTGCGTTATGCATTATGCGTTATGCGTTATACGGTATGCGTTATGCGATATACGTTATGCGTTATGCGTTATGCGATATGCGTTATGCGTTATGCGTTATGCATTATGCTTTATGCGTTATGCGTTATGAGTTACACGTCATGCGTTATTCGATATGCGTTATGCTTTATGCGTTATGCGTTATGCGTTATGCGTTATGCGTGATTCGTTATGCGTTAAGCATTATGCGTTTTGCTGTATTCGTTATGCGTTGTGCGTTATACGTTTGCGTTATGCGTTATGCGTTATACGGTTTGCGTTATGCGTTATACGTTATGCGTTATGCGTTATGCGATATGCGTTATGCGTTATGCGTTATACGTTATGCGTTATACGTTATGCGTGATCCGTTATGTGTTAGGCGATATACGTTTTGCGGTATTCGTTATGCGTTATGCGTTATCCGTTGTTCGTTATGCGTTATGCGTTATGCTTTATGCGTTATGCGTTATGCGTAATGCGTTATGCTTTATGCGTTATGCTTTATGCGTTATGCGTGATCCGTTATGCGTTAGGCGTTATGCGTTATGCGTTAACGTTATGCGTTATGCCTTATGCGTTATGCGTTATGGGTTATGCGTTATGTGTTATGCGATATACGTTATGCGTTATGCGTTATGCGTTATACGTTATGCGTTATGCGTTATACGTTGTACGTTATGCTTTATGCGTTATGTTTAATGCGATATGCGTTATGCGTTATGCGTTATGCGTGATGCGTAATGCGTAATGCGTTATGCGTTATGTGTTATACTTTATGCGTTATGCGTTATGTGTTATACTTTATGCGTTATGCGTAATGCGTTATGCGTTATGCGTTATGCGTTATGCGTTATGCGTTATGCGTTATGCGTTATGCGTTATGCGTTATGCGTTATGCGTTATGCGTTATGCCTTATCCGTTGTTCGTTATGCGTTATGCATTATGCTTTATGCGTTATGCGTTATGAGTTACACGTTATGCGTTATTCGATATGCGTTATGCGTTATGCGTTATGCGTTATGCGTTATGCGTGATCCGTTATGCGTTAAGCATTATGCGTTTTGCTGTATTCGTTATGCGTTGTGCGTTATACGTTTGCGTTATGCGTTATGCGTTATGCGTTATACGGTATGCGTTATGCGTTCTACGTTATGCGTTATGCGTTATGCGATATGCGTTATGCGTTATGCGGTATGCGTTATGCGTTATGCGTTATGGGTTATGCGTTATGTGTTATGCGATATACGTTATGCGTGATGCGTTATGCGTAATGCGTTATGCGTTATGTGTTATACTTTATGCGTTATGCGTTATGCGTAATGCGTTATGCGTTATGCGTGATCCGTTATGTGTTAGGCGATATACGTTTTGCGGTATTCGTTATGCGTTATGCGTTATGCGTTATCCGTTGTTCGTTATGCGTTATGCGTTGTGCGTTATACGTTTGCGTTATGCATTATGCGTTATGCGTTATGCGTTATGCATTATGCTTTATGCGTTATGAGTTACACGTTATGCGTTATTCGATATGCGTTATGCGTTATGCGTTATGCGTTATGCGTTATGCGTGATCCGTTATGCGTTAAGCATTATGCGTTTTGCTGTATTCGTTATGCGTTGTGCGTTATACGTTTGCGTTATGCGTTATGCGTTATACGGTATGCGTTATGCGTTATACGTTATCCGTTGTTCGTTATGCGTTATGCGTTATGCTTTATGCGTTATGCGTTATGCGTAATGCGTTATGCGTTATGCGTGATCCGTTATGTGTTAGGCGATATACGTTTTGCGGTATTCGTTATGCGTTATGCGTTATGCGTTATCCGTTGTTCGTTATGCGTTATGCGTTGTGCGTTATACGTTTGCGTTATGCATTATGCGTTATGCGTTATGCGTTATGCGTTATGCATTATGCTTTATGCGTTATGAGTTACACGTTATGCGTTATTCGATATGCGTTATGCGTTATGCGTTATGCGTTATGCGTTATGCGTTATACGTTATGCGTTATGCGTTATGCGATATGCGATATGCGTTATGCGTTATGCGGTATGCGTTATGCGTTATGCGTTATGGGTTATGCGTTATGTGTTATGCGATATACGTTATGCGTGATGCGTTATGCGTAATGCGTTATGCGTTATGTGTTATACTTTATGCGTTATGCGTAATGCGTTATGCGTTATGCGTTATGCGTTATGCGTTATGCGTTATGCGTTATGCGTCATACGGTATGCGTTATGCGTTATACGTTATGCGTTATGCGGTATGCGATATGCGTTATGCGTTATGCGTTATGCGTTATGCGTTATGCGTTATGCGTTATACGTTATGCGTTATGCGTTATGCGTGATCCGTTATGTGTTAGGCGATATACGTTTTGCGGTATTCGTTATGCGTTATGCGTTATGCGTTATCCGTTGTTCGTTATGCGTTATGCGTTGTGCGCTATACGTTTGCGTTATGCATTATGCGTTATGCGTTATACGGTATGCGTTATGCGTTATACGTTATGCGTTATGCGTTATGCGATATGCGTTATGCGTTATGCGTTATGCATTATGCTTTATGCGTTATGCGTTATGAGTTACACGTTATGCGTTATTCGATATGCGTTATGCGTTATGCGTTATGCGTTATGCGTGATCCGTTATGCGTTAAGCATTATGCATTTTGCTGTATTCGTTATGCGTTGTGCGTTATACGTTTGCGTTATGCGTTATGCGTTATGCGTTATACGGTATGCGTTATGCGTTATACGTTATGCGTTATGCGTTATGCGTTATGCGTTATGCGTTATGCGGTATGCGTTATGCGTTATGCGTTATGGGTTATGCGTTATGTGTTATGCGATATACGTTATGCGTGATGCGTTATGCGTAATGCGTTATGCGTTATGTGTTATACTTTATGCGTTATGCGTAATGCGTAATGCGTTATGCGTTATGCGTTATGCGTTATGCGTTATGCGTTATGCGTTATGCGTTATGCGTTATGCGTTATCCGTTGTTCGTTATGCATTATGCGTTGTGCGTTATACGATTGCGTTATGCATTATGCGTTATGCGTTATTCGTTATGCGTTATGCGATATACGTTATGCGTTATGCGTTATGCGTTATGCGTGATTCGTTATGCGTTATACGGTTTGCGTTATGCGTTATGCGTTATGAGTTACACGTCATGCGTTATTCGATATGCGTTATGCTTTATGCGTTATGCGTTATGCGTTATGCGTTATGCGTGATTCGTTATGCGTTAAGCATTATGCGTTTTGCTGTATTCGTTATGCGTTGTGCGTTATACGTTTGCGTTATGCGTTATGCGTTATACGGTTTGCGTTATGCGTTATACGTTATGCGTTATGCGTTATGCGATATGCGTTATGCGTTATGCGTTATGCGTTATGCGTTATGCGTTATGCGTTATGCGTTATGCGTTATGCGTTATGCTTTATGCGTTATGCGTTATGTGTTATACTTTATGCGTTATGCGTAATGCGTTATGCGTTATGCGTTATGCGTTATGCGTTATGCGTTATGCGTTATGCGTTATACGTTATGCGTTATGCGGTATGCGTTATGCGTTATGCGTTATGCGTTATGCGTTATGCGTTATGCGTTATGCGTTATACGTTATGCGTTATACGTTATGCGTGATCCGTTATGTGTTAGGCGATATACGTTTTGCGGTATTCGTTATGCGTTATGCGTTATCCGTTGTTCGTTATGCGTTATGCGTTATGCTTTATGCGTTATGCGTTATGCGTAATGCGTTATGCTTTATGCGTTATGCTTTATGCGTTATGCGTGATCCGTTATGCGTTAGGCGTTATGCGTTATGCGTTAACGTTATGCGTTATGCCTTATGCGTTATGCGTTATGGGTTATGCGTTATGTGTTATGCGATATACGTTATGCGTTATGCGTTATGCGTTATACGTTATGCGTTATGCGTTATACGTTGTACGTTATGCTTTATGCGTTATGTTTTATGCGATATGCGTTATGCGTTATGCGTTATGCGTGATGCGTAATGCGTAATGCGTTATGCGTTATGTGTTATACTTTATGCGTTATGCGTTATGTGTTATACTTTATGCGTTATGCGTAATGCGTTATGCGTTATGCGTTATGCGTTATGCGTTATGCGTTATGCGTTATGCGTTATGCGTTATGCGTTATGCGTTGTGCGTTATGCGTTATGCGTTATCCGTTGTTCGTTATGCGTTATGCATTATGCTTTATGCGTTATGCGTTATGAGTTACACGTTATGCGTTATTCGATATGCGTTATGCGTTATGCGTTATGCGTTATGCGTTATGCGTTATGCGTTATGCGTGATCCGTTATGCGTTAAGCATTATGCGTTTTGCTGTATTCGTTATGCGTTGTGCGTTATACGTTTGCGTTATGCGTTATGCGTTATACGGTATGCGTTATGCGTTATACGTTATGCGTTATGCGTTATGCGATATGCGTTATGCGTTATGCGGTATGCGTTATGCGTTATGCGTTATGGGTTATGCGTTATGTGTTATGCGATATACGTTATGCGTAATGCGTTATACGTTATGCGTTAGGCGTTATGCGTTATGCGTTAACGTTATGCGTTATGCCTTATGCGTTATGCGTTATGGGTTATGCGTTATGTGTTATGCGATATACGTTATGCGTTATGCGTTATGCGTTATACGTTATGCGTTATGCGTTATACGTTGTACGTTATGCTTTATGCGTTATGTTTAATGCGATATGCGTTATGCGTTATGCGTTATGCGTGATGCGTAATGCGTAATGCGTTATGCGTTATGTGTTATACTTTATGCGTTATGCGTTATGTGTTATACTTTATGCGTTATGCGTAATGCGTTATGCGTTATGCGTTATGCGTTATGCGTTATGCGTTATGCGTTATGCGTTATGCGTTATGCGTTATGCGTTATGCGTTATGCGTTATGCGTTATCCGTTGTTCGTTATGCGTTATGCATTATGCTTTATGCGTTACGCGTTATGAGTTACACGTTATGCGTTATTCGATATGCGTTATGCGTTATGCGTTATGCGTTATGCGTTATGCGTGATCCGTTATGCGTTAAGCATTATGCGTTTTGCTGTATTCGTTATGCGTTGTGCGTTATACGTTTGCGTTATGCGTTATGCGTTATGCGTTATACGGTATGCGTTATGCGTTATACGTTATGCGTTATGCGTTATGCGATATGCGTTATGCGTTATGCGGTATGCGTTATGCGTTATGCGTTATGGGTTATGCGTTATGTGTTATGCGATATACGTTATGCGTGATGCGTTATGCGTAATGCGTTATGCGTTATGTGTTATACTTTATGCGTTATGCGTAATGCGTTATGCGTTATGCGTTATGCGTTATGCGTTATGCGTTATGCGTTATGCGTCATACGGTATGCGTTATGCGTTATACGTTATGCGTTATGCGGTATGCGATATGCGTTATGCGTTATGCGTTATGCGTTATGCGTTATGCGTAATGCGTTATACGTTATGCGTTATGCGTTATGCGTGATCCGTTATGTGTTAGGCGATATACGTTTTGCGGTATTCGTTATGCGTTATGCGTTATGCGTTATCCGTTGTTCGTTATGCGTTATGCGTTGTGCGCTATACGTTTGCGTTATGCATTATGCGTTATGCGTTATACGGTATGCGTTATGCGTTATACGTTATGCGTTATGCGTTATGCGTTATGCGTTATGCGTTATGCGTTATGCGTTATGCGTTATGCGTTATGCGTTATGAGTTACACGTTATGCGTTATTCGATATGCGTTATGCGTTATGCGTTATGCGTTATGCGTGATCCGTTATGCGTTAAGCATTATGCGTTTTGCTGTATTCGTTATGCGTTGTGCGTTATACGTTTGCGTTATGCGTTATGCGTTATGCGTTATACGGTATGCGTTATGCGTTATACGTTATGCGTTATGCGTTATGCGATATGCGTTATGCGTTATGCGGTATGCGTTATGCGTTATGCGTTATGGGTTATGCGTTATGTGTTATGCGATATACGTTATGCGTGATGCGTTATGCGTAATGCGTTATGCGTTATGTGTTATACTTTATGCGTTATGCGTAATGCGTAATGCGTTATGCGTTATGCGTTATGCGTTATGCGTTATGCGTTATGCGTTATGCGTTATGCGTTATGCGTTATCCGTTGTTCGTTATGCATTATGCGTTGTGCGTTATACGATTGCGTTATGCATTATGCGTTATGCGTTATACGGTATGCGTTATGCGATATACGTTATGCGTTATGCGTTATGCGATATGCGTTATGCGTTATGCGTTATGCATTATGCTTTATGCGTTATGCGTTATGAGTTACACGTCATGCGTTATTCGATATGCGTTATGCTTTATGCGGTATTCGTTATGCGTTATGCGTTATCCGTTGTTCGTTATGCGTTATGCGTTATGCTTTATGCGTTATGCGTTATGCGTAATGCGTTATGCTTTATGCGTTATGCTTTATGCGTTATGCGTGATCCGTTATGCGTTAGGCGTTATGCGTTATGCGTTAACGTTATGCGTTATGCCTTATGCGTTATGCGTTATGGGTTATGCGTTATGTGTTATGCGATATACGTTATGCGTTATGCGTTATGCGTTATACGTTATGCGTTATGCGTTATACGTTGTACGTTATGCTTTATGCGTTATGTTTTATGCGATATGCGTTATGCGTTATGCGTTATGCGTGATGCGTAATGCGTAATGCGTTATGCGTTATGTGTTATACTTTATGCGTTATGCGTTATGTGTTATACTTTATGCGTTATGCGTAATGCGTTATGCGTTATGCGTTATGCGTTATGCGTTATGCGTTATGCGTTATGCGTTATGCGTTATGCGTTATGCGTTATGCGTTATGCGTTATGCGTTATCCGTTGTTCGTTATGCGTTATGCATTATGCTTTATGCGTTATGCGTTATGAGTTACACGTTATGCGTTATTCGATATGCGTTATGCGTTATGCGTTATGCGTTATGCGTTATGCGTGATCCGTTATGCGTTAAGCATTATGCGTTTTGCTGTATTCGTTATGCGTTGTGCGTTATACGTTTGCGTTATGCGTTATGCGTTATGCGTTATACGGTATGCGTTATGCGTTATACGTTATGCGTTATGCGTTATGCGATATGCGTTATGCGTTATGCGGTATGCGTTATGCGTTATGCGTTATGGGTTATGCGTTATGTGTTATGCGATATACGTTATGCGTAATGCGTTATACGTTATGCGTTATGCGTTATGCGTGATCCGTTATGTGTTAGGCGATATACGTTTTGCGGTATTCGTTATGCGTTATGCGTTATGCGTTATCCGTTGTTCGTTATGCGTTATGCGTTGTGCGTTATACGTTTGCGTTATGCATTATGCGTTATGCGTTATACGGTATGCGTTATGCGTTATACGTTATGCGTTATGCGTTATGCGATATGCGTTATGCGTTATGCGTTATGCATTATGCTTTATGCGTTATGCGTTATGAGTTACACGTTATGCGTTATTCGATATGCGTTATGCGTTATGCGTTATGCGTTATGCGTTATGCGTGATCCGTTATGCGTTAAGCATTATGCGTTTTGCTGTATTCGTTATGCGTTGTGCGTTATACGTTTGCGTTATGCGTTATGCGTTACACGGTATGCGTTATGCGTTATACGTTATGCGTTATGCGTTATGCGATATGCGTTATGCGTTATGCGTTATGCGTTATGCGTTATGCGTTATGCGTTATGCGTTATGCGTTATGCTTTATGCGTTATGCTTTATGAGTTATGCGTGATCCGTTATGCGTTAGGCGTTATGCGTTATGCGTTAACGTTATGCGTTATGCCTAATGCGTTATGCGTTATGGGTTATGCGTTATGTGTTATGCGATATACGTTATGCGTTATGCGTTATGCGTTATACGTTATGCGTTATGCGTTATACGTTGTACGTTATGCTTTATGCGTTATGTTTTATGCGATATGCGTTATGCGTTATGCGTTATGCGTGATGCGTTATGCGTAATGCGTTATGCGTTATGTGTTATACTTTATGCGTTATGCGTTATGTGTTATACTTTATGCGTTATGCGTAATGCGTTATGCGTTATGCGTTATGCGTTATGCGTTATGCGTTATGCGTTATGCGTTATCCGTTGTTCGTTATGCGTTATGCATTATGCTTTATGCGTTATGCGTTATGAGTTACACGTTATGCGTTATTCGATATGCGTTATGCGTTATGCGTTATGCGTTATGCGTTATGCGTGATCCGTTATGCGTTTTGCTGTATTCGTTATGCGTTGTGCGTTATACGTTTGCGTTATGCGTTATGCGTTATGCGTTATACGGTATGCGTTATGCGTTATACGTTATGCGTTATGCGTTATGCGATATGCGTTATGCGTTATGCGGTATGCGTTATGCGTTATGCGTTATGGGTTATGCGTTATGTGTTATGCGATATACGTTATGCGTGATGCGTTATGCGTAATGCGTTATGCGTTATGTGTTATACTTTATGCGTTATGCGTAATGCGTTATGCGTTATGCGTTATGCGTTATGCGTTATGCGTTATGCGTTATGCGTGATCCGTTATGCGTTAAGCATTATGCGTTTTGCTGTATTCGTTATGCGTTGTGCGTTATACGTTTGCGTTATGCGTTATGCGTTATACGGTATGCGTTATGCGTTATACGTTATGCGTTATGCTTTATGCGTTATGCGTTATGCGTTATGCGTTATGCTTTATGCGTTATGCTTTATGCGTTATGCGTGATCCGTTATGCGTTAGGCGTTATGCGTTATGCGTTAACGTTATGCGTTATGCCTTATGCGTTATGCGTTATGGGTTATGCGTTATATGTTATGCGATATACGTTATGCGTTATGCGTTATGCGTTATACGTTATGCGTTATGCGTTATACGTTGTACGTTATGCTTTATGCGTTATGTTTTATGCGATATGCCTTATGCGTTATGCGTTATGCGTGATGCGTTATGCGTAATGCGTTATGCGTTATGTGTTATACTTTATGCGTTATGCGTTATGTGTTATACTTTATGCGTTATGCGTAATGCGTTATGCGTTATGCGTTATGCGTTATGCGTTATGCGTTATGCGTTATGCGTTATGCGTTACGCGTTATGCGTTATGCGTTATCCGTTGTTCGTTATGCGTTATGCATTATGCTTTATGCGTTGTGCGTTATGAGTTACACGTTATGCGTTATTCGATATGCGTTATGCGTTATGCGTTATGCGTTATGCGTTATGCGTTATGCGTGATCCGTTATGCGTTAAGCATTATGCGTTTTGCTGTATTCGTTATGCGTTGTGCGTTATACGTTTGCGTTATGCGTTATGCGTTATGCGTTATACGGTATGCGTTATGCGTTATACGTTATGCGTTATGCGTTATGCGATATGCGTTATGCGTTATGCGGTATGCGTTATGCGTTATGCGTTATGGATTATGCGTTATGTGTTATGCGATATACGTTATGCGTGATGCGTTATGCGTAATGCGTTATGCGTTATGTGTTATACTTTATGCGTTATGCGTAATGCGATATGCGTTATGCGTTATGCGTTATGCGTTATGCTTTATGCATTATGCGTTATGCGTTATGCGTTATGCTTTATGCGTTATGCTTTATGCGTTATGCGTGATCCGTTATGCGTTAGGCGTTATGCGTTATGCGTTAACGTTATGCGTTATGCCTTATGCGTTATGCGTTATGCGTTATGCGTCATGCGGTATGCGTTATGCGTTATGCGTTATCCGTTGTTCGTTATGCGTTATGCATTATGCTTTATGCGTTATGCGTTATGAGTTACACGTTATGCGTTATTCGATATGCGTTATGCGTTATGCGTTATGCGTTATGCGTTATGCGTTATGCGTTATGCGTTATGCGTGATCCGTTATGTGTTAAGCATTATGCGTTTTGCTGTATTCGTTATGCGTTGTGCGTTATACGTTTGCGTTATGCGTTATGCGTTATGCGTTATACGGTATGCGTTATGCGTTATACGTTATGCGTTATGCGTTATGCGATATGCGTTATGCGTTATGCGGTATGCGTTATGCGTTATGCGTTATGCGTGATCCGTTATGCGTTAAGCATTATGCGTTTTGCTGTATTCGTTATGCGTTGTGCGTTATACGTTTGCGTTATGCGTTATGCGTTATACGGTATGCGTTATGCGTTATACGTTATGCGTTATGCGTTATGCGATATGCGTTATGCGTTATGCGTTATGCGTTATGCTTTATGCGTTATGCGTTATGCGTTATGCGTTATGCTTTATGCGTTATGCTTTATGCGTTATGCGTGATCCGTTATGCGTTAGGCGTTATGCGTTATGCGTTAACGTTATGCGTTATGGCTTATGCGTTATGCGTTATGGGTTATGCGTTATATGTTATGCGATATACGTTATGCGTTATGCGTTATGTGTTATACGTTATGCGTTATGCGTTATACGTTATACGTTATGCTTTATGCGTTATGTTTTATGCGATATGCGTTATGCGTTATGCGTTATGCGTGATGCGTTATGCGTAATGCGTTATGCGTTATGTGTTATACTTTATGCGTTATGCGTTATGTGTTATACTTTATGCGTTATGCGTAATGCGTTATGCGTTATGCGTTATGCGTTATGCGTTATGCGTTATGCGTTATGCGTTATGCGTTATGCGTTATGCGTTATGCGTTATGCGTTATCCGTTGTTCGTTATGCGTTATGCATTATGCTTTATGCGTTATGCGTTATGAGTTACACGTTATGCGTTATTCGATATGCGTTATGCGTTATGCGTTATGCGTTATGCGTTATGCGTTATGCGTGATCCGTTATGCGTTAAGCATTATGCGTTTTGCTGTATTCGTTATGCGTTGTGCGTTATACGTTTGCGTTATGCGTTATGCGTTATGCGTTATACGGTATGCGTTATGCGTTATACGTTATGCGTTATGCGTTATGCGATATGCGTTATGCGTTATGCGGTATGCGTTATGCGTTATGCGTTATGGATTATGCGTTATGTGTTATGCGATATACGTTATGCGTGATGCGTTATGCGTAATGCGTTATGCGTTATGTGTTATACTTTATGCGATATGCGTAATGCGATATGCGTTATGCGTTATGCGTTATGCGTTATGCTTTATGCATTATGCGTTATGCGTTATGCGTTATGCTTTATGCGTTATGCTTTATGCGTTATGCGTGATCCGTTATGCGTTAGGCGTTATGCGTTATGCGTTAACGTTATGCGTTATGCCTTATGCGTTATGTGTTATGCGATATACGTTATGCGTGATGCGTTATGCGTAATGCGTTATGCGTTATGTGTTATACTTTATGCGTTATGCGTAATGCGTTATGCGTTATGCGTTATGCGTTATGCGTTATGCGTTATGCGTTATGCGTTATGCGTTATGCGTTATCCGTTGTTCGTTATGCATTATGCGTTGTGCGTTATACGTTTGCGTTATGCATTATGCGTTATGCGTTATACGGTATGCGTTATGCGTTATACGTTATGCGTTATGCGTTATGCGATATGCGTTATGCGTTATGCGTTATGCATTATGCTTTATGCGTTATGCGTTATGAGTTACACGTTATGCGTTATTCGATATGCGTTATGCGTTATGCGTTATGCGTTATGCGTTATGCGTTATGCGTTATGCGTGATTCGTTATGCGTTAAGCATTATGCGTTTTGCTGTATTCGTTATGCGTTGTGCGTTATACGTTTGCGTTATGCGTTATGCGTTATACGGTTTGCGTTATGCGTTATACGTTATGCGTTATGCGTTATGCGATATGCGTTATGCGTTATGCGTTATGCGTTATGCGTTATGCTTTATGCGTTATGCGTTATGCGTTATGCGTTATGCTTTATGCGTTATGCGTTATGTGTTATACTTTATGCGTTATGCGTAATGCGTTATGCGTTATGCGTTATGCGTTATGCGTTATGCGTTATGCGTTATGCGTTATGCGATATGCGTTATGCGTTATGCGTTATGCGTTGTGCGTTATAAGTTTGCGTTATGCGTTATGCGTTATGCGTTATGCGTGATCCGTTATGTGTTAGGCGATATACGTTTTGCGGTATTCGTTATGCGTTATGCGTTATGCGTTATCCGTTGTTCGTTATGCGTTATGCATTATGCTTTATGCGTTATGCGTTATGAGTTACACGTTATGCGTTATTCGATATGCGTTATGCGTTATGCGTTATGCGTTATGCGTTATGCGTTATGCGTGATCCGTTATGCGTTAAGCATTATGCGTTTTGCTGTATTCGTTATGCGTTGTGCGTTATACGTTTGCGTTATGCGTCATGCGTTATGCGTTATACGGTATGCGTTATGCGTTATACGTTATGCGTTATGCGTTATGCGATATGCGTTATGCGTTATGCGTTATGCGTTATACGTTGTACGTTATGCGTGATGCGTTATGTTTTATGCGATATGCGTTATGCGTTATGCGTTATGCGTTATGCGTTATGCATTATGCGTTATGCGTTATGCGTTATGCGTTATGCGTTATGCGTTATGCGTTATGCGTTATGCGTTATGCGTTATGCGTTATGCGTTATGCGTTATGCGTTATGCGTTATGCGTTCTGCGTTATGCGTTGTGCGTTATAAGTTTGCGTTATGCGTTATGCGTTATGCGTTATGCGTTATGCATTTTGCATTATGCGCCATGCGTTATGCGTTATGCGTTATGCGTTATGCATTATGCGTTGTGCGTTATACGTTTGCGTTATGCGTTATGCGTTATGCGTTATGCGTTATGCGTTATGCGTTATGCATTGTGCGTTATGAGTTATGCGTTATGCATTTTGCATTATGCGCCATGCGTTATGCGTTATGCGTTATGCGTTATGCATTATGCGTTGTGCGTTATACGTTTGCGTTATGCGTTATGCGTTATGCGTTATACGTTATGCGTTATGCGTTATGCGTTATGCGTTATGCGTTATGCATTATGCGTTATGCGTTATGCGTTATGCGTTATGCGTCATACGGTATGCGTTATGCGTTATACGTTATGCGTTATGCGGTATGCGATATGCGTTATGCGTTATGCGTTATGCGTTATGCGTTATGCGTTATACGTTATGCGTTATGCGTTATGCGTGATCCGTTATGTGTTAGGCGATATACGTTTTGCGGTATTCGTTATGCGTTATGCGTTATGCGTTATCCGTTGTTCGTTATGCGTTATGCGTTGTGCGTTATACGTTTGCGTTATGCATTATGCGTTATGCGTTATACGGTATGCGTTATGCGTTATACGTTATGCGTTATGCGTTATGCGTTATGCGATATGCGTTATGCGTTATGCGTTATGCATTATGCTTTATGCGTTATGCGTTATGAGTTACACGTTATGCGTTATTCGATATGCGTTATGCGTTATGCGTTATGCGTTATGCGTTATGCGTGATCCGTTATGCGTTAAGCATTATGCGTTTTGCTGTATTCGTTATGCGTTGTGCGTTATACGTTTGCGTTATGCGTTATGCGTTATACGGTATGCGTTATGCGTTATACGTTATGCGTTATGCGTTATGCGATATGCGTTATGCGTTATGCGTTATGCGTTATGCTTTATGCGTTATGCGTTATGCGTTATGCGTTATGCTTTATGCGTTATGCTTTATGCGTTATGCGTGATCCGTTATGCGTTAGGCGTTATGCGTTATGCGTTAACGTTATGCGTTATGCCTTATGCGTTATGCGTTATGGGTTATGCGTTATGTGTTATGCGATATACGTTATGCGTTATGCGTTATGCGTTATACGTTATGCGTTATGCGTTATACGTTGTACGTTATGCTTTATGCGTTATGTCTTATGCGATATGAGTTATGCGTTATGCGTTATGCGTGATGCGTTATGCGTTATGCGTAATGCGTTATGCGTTATGTGTTATACTTTATGCGTTATGCGTTATGTGTTATACTTTATGCGTTATGCGTAATGCGTTATGCGTTATGCGTTATGCGTTATGCGTTATGCGTTATGCGTTATGCGTTATGCGTTATGCGTTATCCGTTGTTCGTTATGCGTTATGCATTATGCTTTATGCGTTATGCGTTATGAGTTACACGTTATGCGTTATTCGATATGCGTTATGCGTTATGCGTTATGCGTTATGCGTTATGCGTTATGCGTGATCCGTTATGCGTTAAGCATTATGCGTTTTGCTGTATTCGTTATGCGTTGTGCGTTATACGTTTGCGTTATGCGTTATGCGTTATGCGTTATACGGTATGCGTTATGCGTTATACGTTATGCGTTATGCGTTATGCGATATGCGTTATGCGTTATGCGGTATGCGTTATGCGTTATGCGTTATGGGTTATGCGTTATGTGTTATGCGATATACGTTATGCGTGATGCGTTATGCGTAATGCCTTATGCGTTATGTGTTATACTTTATGCGTTATGCGTAATGCGTTATGCGTTATGCGTTATGCGTTATGCGTTATGCGTTATACTTTATGCGTTATGCGTAATGCGTTATGCGTTATGCGTTATGCGTTATGCGTTATGCGTTATGCGTTATGCGTCATACGGTATGCGTTATGCGTTATACGTTATGCGTTATGCGGTATGCGATATGCGTTATGCGTTATGCGTTATGCGTTATGCGTTATGCGTTATGCGTTATGCGTTATACGTTATGCGTTATGCGTTATGCGTGATCCGTTATGTGTTAGGCGATATACGTTTTGCGGTATTCGTTATGCGTTATGCGTTATGCGTTATGCGTTATGCGATATGCGTTATGCGTTATGCGTTATGCATTATGCTTTATGCGTTATGCGTTATGAGTTACACGTTATGCGTTATTCGATATGCGTTATGCGTTATGCGTTATGCGTTATGCGTTATGCGTGATCCGTTATGCGTTAAGCATTATGCGTTTTGCTGTATTCGTTATGCGTTGTGCGTTATACGTTTGCGTTATGCGTTATGCGTTATACGGTATGCGTTATGCGTTATACGTTATGCGTTATGCGTTATGCGATATGCGTTATGCGTTATGCGTTATGCGTTATGCTTTATGCATTATGCGTTATGCGTTATGCGTTATGCTTTATGCGTTATGCTTTATGCGTTATGCGTGATCCGTTATGCGTTAGGCGTTATGCGTTATGCGTTAACGTTATGCGTTATGCATTATGCGTTATGCGTTATGGGTTATGCGTTATGTGTTATGCGATATACGTTATGCGTTATGCGTTATGCGTTATACGTTATGCGTTTTGCGTTATACGTTGTTCGTTATGCTTTATGCGTTATGTTTTATGCGATATGCGTTATGCGTTATGCGTTATGCGTGATGCGTTATGCGTAATGTGTTATGCGTTATGTGTTATACTTTATGCGTTATGCGTTATGTGTTATACTTTATGCGTTATGCGTAATGCGTTATGCGTTATGCGTTATGCGTTATGCGTTATGCGTTATGCGTTATGCGTTATGCGTTATGCGTTATGCGTTATGCGTTATGCGTTATCCGTTGTTCGTTATGCGTTATGCATTATGCTTTATGCGTTATGCGTTATGAGTTACACGTTATGCGTTATTCGATATGCGTTATGCGTTATGCGTTATGCGTTATGCGTTATGCGTTATGCGTGATCCGTTATGCGTTAAGCATTATGCGTTTTGCTGTATTCGTTATGCGTTGTGCGTTATACGTTTGCGTTATGCGTTATGCGTTATGCGTTATACGGTATGCGTTATGCGTTATACGTTATGCGTTATGCGTTATGCGTTATGCGTTATGCGTTATGCGGTATGCGTTATGCGTTATGCGTTATGGGTTATGCGTTATGTGTTATGCGATATACGTTATGCGTGATGCGTTATGCGTAATGCGTTATGCGTTATGTGTTATACTTTATGCGTTATGCGTAATGCGTTATGCGTTATGCGTTATGCGTTATGCGTTATGCGTTATGCGTTATGCGTTATGCGTTATCCGTTGTTCGTTATGCATTATGCGTTGTGCGTTATACGTTTGCGTTATGCATTATGCGTTATGCGTTATACGGTATGCGTTATGCGTTATACGTTATGCGTTATGCGTTATGCGATATGCGTTATGCGTTATGCGTTATGCATTATGCTTTATGCGTTATGCGTTATGAGTTACACGTTATGCGTTATTCGATATGCGTTATGCGTTATGCGTTATGCGTTATGCGTTATGCGTGATTCGTTATACGTTAAGCATTATGCGTTTTGCTGTATTCGTTATGCGTTGTGCGTTATACGTTTGCGTTATGCGTTATGCGTTATACGGTTTGCGTTATGCCTTATACGTTATGCGTTATGCGTTATGCGTTATGCGATATGCGTTATGCGTTATGCGTTATGCGTTATGCGTTATGCTTTATGCGTTATGCGTTATGCGTTATGCGTTATGCTTTATGCGTTATGCGTTATGTGTTATGCGTTATGCGTGATGCGTTATGCGTAATGCGTTATGCGTTATGTGTTATACTTTATGCGTTATGCGTTATGTGTTATACTTTATGCGTTATGCGTTATGCGATATGCGTTATGCGTTATGCGTTATGCGTTATGCTTTATGCGTTATGCGTTATGCGTTATGCGTTATGCTTTATGCGTTATGCTTTATGCGTTATGCGTGATCCGTTATGCGTTAGGCGTTATGCGTTATGCGTTAACGTTATGCGTTATGCCTTATGCGTTATGCGTTATGGGTTATGCGTTATATGTTATGCGATATACGTTATGCGTTATGCGTTATGCGTTATGCGTTATACGTTATGCGTTATGCGTTATACGTTGTACGTTATGCTTTATGCGTTATGTTTTATGCGATATGCGTTATGCGTTATGTGTTATGCGTGATGCGTTATGCGTAATGCGTTATGCGTTAAGCATTATGCGTTTTGCTGTATTCGTTATGCGTTGTGCGTTATACGTTTGCGTTATGCGTTATGCGTTATGCGTTATACGGTATGCGTTATGCGTTATACGTTATGCGTTATGCGTTATGCGATATGCGTTATGCGTTATACGGTATGCGTTATGCGTTATGCGTTATGGGTTATGCGTTATGTGTTATGCGATATACGTTATGCGTGATGCGTTATGCGTAATGCGTTATGCGTTATGTGTTATACTTTATGCGTTATGCGTAATGCGTTATGCGTTATGCGTTATGCGTTATGCGTTATGCGTTATGCGTTATGCGTTATGCGTTATGCGTGATCCGTTATGCGTTAAGCATTATGCGTTTTGCTGTATTCGTTATGCGTTGTGCGTTATACGTTTGCGTTATGCGTTATGCGTTATACGGTATGCGTTATGCGTTATACGTTATGCGTTATGCGTTATGCGATATGCGTTATGCGTTATGCGTTATGCGTTATGCTTTATGCGTTATGCGTTATGCGTTATGCGTTATGCTTTATGCGTTATGCTTTATGCGTTATGCGTGATCCGTTATGCGTTAGGCGTTATGCGTTATGCGTTAACGTTATGCGTTATGCCTTATGCGTTATGCGTTATGGGTTATGCGTTATATGTTATGCGATATACGTTATGCGTTATGCGTTATGCGTTATGCGTTATACGTTATGCGTTATGCGTTATACGTTGTACGTTATGCTTTATGCGTTATGTTTTATGCGATATGCGTTATGCGTTATGTGTTATGCGTGATGCGTTATGCGTAATGCGTTATGCGTTATGTGTTATACTTTATGCGTTATGCGTTATGTGTTATACTTTATGCGTTATGCGTTATGAGTTACACGTTATGCGTTATTCGATATGCGTTATGCGTTATGCGTTATGCGTTATGCGTTATGCGTGATTCGTTGTACGTTAAGCATTATGCGTATTGCTGTATTCGTTATGCGTTGTGCGTTATACGTTTGCGTTATGCGTTATGCGTTATACGGTTTGCGTTATGCGTTATACGTTATGCGTTATGCGTTATGCGATATGCGTTATGCGTTATGCGTTATGCGTTATGCGTTATGCTTTATGCGTTATGCGTTATGCGTTATGCGTTATGCTTTATGCGTTATGCGTTATGTGTTATACTTTATGCGTTATGCGTAATGCGTTATGCGTTATGCGTTATGCGTTATGCGTTATGCGTTATGCGTTATGCGTTATGCGTTATGCGTTATGCGTTATGCGTTATGCGTTATGCGTTGTGCGTTATAAGTTTGCGTTATGCGTTATGCGTTATGCGTTATGCGTTATGCGATATGCGTTATGCGTTATGCGTTATGCGTTATGCGTTATGCTTTATGCGTTATGCGTTATGCGTTATGCGTTATGCTTTATGCGTTATGCGTTATGTGTTATACTTTATGCGTTATGCGTAATGCGTTATGCGTTATGCGTTATGCGTTATGCGTTATGCGTTATGCGTTATGCGTTATGCGTTATGCGTTATGCGTTATGCGTTATGCGTTATGCGTTATGCGTTATGCGTTGTGCGTTATAAGTTTGCGTTATGCGTTATGCGTTATGCGTTATGCGTTATGCGTTATGCGTTATACGGTTTGCGTTAAGCGTTATACGTTATGCGTTATGCGTTATGCGTTATGCGTTATGCGTTATGCGTTATGCGTTATGCGTTATGCGTTGTGCGTTATAAGTTTGCGTTATGCGTTATGCGTTATGCGTTATGCTTTATGCGTTATGCGTTATGCGTTATGCTTTATGCGTTATGCGTTATGCGTTATGCGTTATACGTTATGCGTTATGCGTTATGCGTGATCCGTTATGTGTTAGGCGATATACGTTTTGCGGTATTCGTTATGCGTTATGCGTTATGCGTTATCCGTTGTTCGTTATGCGTTATGCATTATGCTTTATGCGTTATGCGTTATGAGTTACACGTTATGCGTTATTCGATATGCGTTATGCGTTATGCGTTATGCGTTATGCGTTATGCGTGATCCATTATGCGTTAAGCATTATGCGTTTTGCTGTATTCGTTATGCGTTGTGCGTTATACGTTTGCGTTATGCGTCATGCGTTATGCGTTATACGGTATGCGTTATGCGTTATACGTTATGCGTTATGCGTTATGCGATATGCGTTATGCGTTATGCGTTATACGTTGTACGTTATGCGTGATGCGTTATGTTTTATGCGATATGCGTTATGCGTTATGCATTTTGCATTATGCGCCATGCGTTATGCGTTATGCGTTATGCGTTATGCATTATGCGTTGTGCGTTATACGTTTGTGTTATGCGTTATGCGTTATGCGTTATACGTTATGCGTTATGCGTTATGCGTTATGCGTTATGCGTTATGCGTGATCCGTTATGCGTTAAGCATTATGCGTTTTGCTGTATTCGTTATGCGTTGTGCGTTATACGTTTGCGTTATGCGTTATGCGTTATGCGTTATACGGTATGCGTTATGCGTTATACGTTATGCGTTATGCGTTATGCGATATGCGTTATGCGTTATGCGGTATGCGTTATGCGTTATGCGTTATGGATTATGCGTTATGTGTTATGCGATATACGTTATGCGTGATGCGTTATGCGTAATGCGTTATGCGTTATGTGTTATACTTTATGCGTTATGCGTAATGCGTTATGCGTTATGCGTTATGCGTTATGCGTTATGCGTTATGCGTTATGCGTCATACGGTATGCGTTATGCGTTATACGTTATGCGTTATGCGGTATGCGATATGCGTTATGCGTTATGCGTTATGCGTTATGCGTTATGCGTTATGCGTTATGCGTTATGCGTTATGCGTTATGCGTGATCCGTTATGTGTTAGGCGATATACGTTTTGCGGTATTCGTTATGCGTTATGCGTTATGCGTTATCCGTTGTTCGTTATGCGTTATGCGTTGTGCGCTATACGTTTGCGTTATGCATTATGCGTTATGCGTTATACGGTATGCGTTATGCGTTATACGTTATGCGCTATGCGTTATGCGATATGCGTTATGCGTTATGCGTTATGCATTATGCTTTATGCGTTATGCGTTATGAGTTACACGTTATGCGTTATTCGATATGCGTTATGCGTTATGCGTTATGCGTTATGCGTGATCCGTTATGCGTTAAGCATTATGCGTTTTGCTGTATTCGTTATGCGTTGTGCGTTATACGTTTGCGTTATGCGTTATGCGTTATACGGTATGCGTTATGCGTTATACGTTATGCGTTATGCGTTATGCGATATGCGTTATGCGTTATGCGTTATGCGTTATGCTTTATGCATTATGCGTTATGCGTTATGCGTTATGCGTTATGCTTTATGCGTTATGCTTTATGCGTTATGCGTGATCCGTTATGCGTTAGGCGTTATGCGTTATGCGTTAACGTTATGCGTTATGCCTTATGCGTTATGCGTTATGGGTTATGCGTTATGTGTTATGCGATATACGTTATGCGTTATGCGTTATGCGTTATACGTTATGCGTTTTGCGTTATACGTTGTACGTTATGCTTTATGCGTTATGTTTTATGCGATATGCGTTATGCGTTATGCGTTATGCGTGATGCGTTATGCGTAATGCGTTATGCCTTATGTGTTATACTTTATGCGTTATGCGTTATGTGTTATACTTTATGCGTTATGCGTAATGCGTTATGCGTTATGCGTTATGCGTTATGCGTTATGCGTTATGCGTTATGCGTTATGCGTTATGCGTTATGCGTTATGCGTTATGCGTTATGCGTTATGCGTTATGCGTTATCCGTTGTTCGTTATGCGTTATGCATTATGCTTTATGCATTATGCGTTATGAGTTACACGTTATGCGTTATTCGATATGCGTTATGCGTTATGCGTTATGCGTGATCCGTTATGCGTTAAGCATTATGCGTTTTGCTGTATTCGTTATGCGTTGTGCGTTATACATTTGCGTTATGCGTTATGCGTTATGCGTTATACGGTATGCGTTATGCGTTATACGTTATGCGTTATGCGTTATGCGATATGCGTTATGCGTTATGCGGTATGCGTTATGCGTTATGCGTTATGGGTTATGCGTTATGTGTTATGCGATATACGTTATGCGTGATGCGTTATGCGTAATGCGTTATGCGTTATGTGTTATACTTTATGCGTTATGCGTAATGCGTTATGCGTTATGCGTTATGCGTTATGCGTTATGCGTTATGCGTTATGCGTTATCCGTTGTTCGTTATGCATTATGCGTTGTGCGTTATACGTTTGCGTTATGCATTATGCGTTATGCGTTATACGGTATGCGTTATGCGTTATACGTTATGCGCTATGCGTTATGCGATATGCGTTATGCGTTATGCGTTATGCATTATGCTTTATGCGTTATGCGTTATGAGTTACACGTTATGCGTTATTCGATATGCGTTATGCGTTATGCGTTATGCGTTATGCGTTATGCGTGATTCGTTATGCGTTAAGCATTATGCGTTTTGCTGTATTCGTTATGCGTTGTGCGTTATACGTTTGCGTTATGCGTTATGCGTTATGCTTTATGCGTTATGCGCTATGCGTTATGCGTTATGCTTTATGCGTTATGCGTTATGTGTTATACTTTATGCGTTATGCGTAATGCGTTATGCGTTATGCGTTATGCGTTATGCGTTATGCGTTATGCGTTATGCGTTATGCGTTATGCGTTATGCGTTATGCGTTATGCGTTATGCGTTATGCGTTGTGCGTTATAAGTTTGCGTTATGCGTTATGCGTTATGCGTTATGCGTTATACGGTTTGCGTTAAGCGTTATACGTTATGCGTTATGCGTTATGCGTTATGCGTTATGCGTTATGCGTTATGCGTTATGCGTTATGCGTTATGCGTTGTGCGTTATAAGTTTGCGTTATGCGTTATGCGTTATGCGTTATGCTTTATGCGTTATGCGTTATGCGTTATGCGTTATGCGTTATGCGTTATGCGTTATGCGTTATACGTTATGCGTTATGCGTTATGCGTGATCCGTTATGTGTTAGGCGATATACGTTTTGCGGTATTCGTTATGCGTTATGCGTTATGCGTTATCCGTTGTTCGTTATGCGTTATGCATTATGCTTTATGCGTTATGCGTTATGAGTTACACGTTATGCGTTATTCGATATGCGTTATGCGTTATGCGTTATGCGTTATGCGTTATGCGTGATCCGTTATGCGTTAAGCATTATGCGTTTTGCTGTATTCGTTATGCGTTGTGCGTTATACGTTTGCGTTATGCGTCATGCGTTATGCGTTATACGGTATGCGTTATGCGTTATACGTTATGCGTTATGCGTTATGCGATATGCGTTATGCGTTATGCGTTATGCGTTATACGTTGTACGTTATGCGTGATGCGTTATGTTTTATGCGATATGCGTTATGCGTTATGCGTTATGCGTTATGCGTTATGCATTGTGCGTTATGCGTTATGCGTTATGCGTTATGCGTTATGCGTTATGCGTTATGCGTTATGCGTTATGCGTTATGCGTTATGCGTTATGCGTTATGCGTTATGCGTTATGCGTTATGCGTTATGCGTTATGCGTTGTGCGTTATAAGTTTGCGTTATGCGTTATGCGTTATGCGTTATGCGTTATGCATTTTGCATTATGCGCCATGCGTTATGCGTTATGCGTTATGCGTTATGCATTATGCGTTGTGCGTTATACGTTTGCGTTATGCGTTATGCGTTATGCGTTATGCGTTATGCGTTATGCGTTATGCTTTATGCATTGTGCGTTATGAGTTATGCGTTATGCGTTATGCATTTTGCATTATGCGCCATGCGTTATGCGTTATGCGTTATGCGTTATGCATTATGCGTTGTGCGTTATACGTTTGCGTTATGCGTTATGCGTTATGCGTTATACGTTATGCATTATGCGTTATGCGTTATGCGTTATGCATTATGCGTTATGCGTTATGCGTTATGCGTCATACGGTATGCGTTATGCGTTATACGTTATGCGTTATGCGGTATGCGATATGCGTTATGCGTTATGCGTTATGCGTTATACGGTTTGCGTTAAGCGTTATACGTTATGCGTTATGCGTTATGCGTTATGCGTTATGCGTTATGCGTTATGCGTTATGCGTTATGCGTTGTGCGTTATAAGTTTGCGTTATGCGTTATGCGTTATGCGTTATGCTTTATGCGTTATGCGTTATGCGTTATGCTTTATGCGTTATGCGTTATGCGTTATGCGTTATACGTTATGCGTTATGCGTTATGCGTGATCCGTTATGTGTTAGGCGATATACGTTTTGCGGTATTCGTTATGCGTTATGCGTTATGCGTTATCCGTTGTTCGTTATGCGTTATGCATTATGCTTTATGCGTTATGCGTTATGAGTTACACGTTATGCGTTATTCGATATGCGTTATGCGTTATGCGTTATGCGTTATGCGTTATGCGTGATCCGTTATGCGTTAAGCATTATGCGTTTTGCTGTATTCGTTATGCGTTGTGCGTTATACGTTTGCGTTATGCGTCATGCGTTATGCGTTATACGGTATGCGTTATGCGTTATACGTTATGCGTTATGCGTTATGCGATATGCGTTATGCGTTATGCGGTATGCGTTATGCTTTATGCGTTATGCGTTATGCGTTATGCTTTATGCGTTATGCTTTATGCGTTATGCGTGATCCGTTATGCGTTATGCGTTATGCGTTATGCGTTATGCGTTATGCGTTATGCGTTATGCGTTATGCGTTATGCGTTATGCGTTATGCGTTATGCGTTATGCGTTATGCGTTATGCGTTATGCGTTATGCGTTATGCGTTATGCGTTATGCGTTATGCGTTATCCGTTGTTCGTTATGCGTTATGCATTATGCTTTATGCGTTATGCGTTATGAGTTACGCGTTATGCGTTATTCGATATGCGTTATGCGTTATGTGTTATGCGTTATGCGTTATGTGTGATCCGTTATGCGTTAAGCATTATGCGTTTTGCTGTATTCGTTATGCGTTGTGCGTTATACGTTTGCGTTATGCGTTATGCGTTATGCGTTATACGGTATGTGTTATGCGTTATACGTTATGCGTTATGCGTTATGCGATATGCGTTATGCGTTATGCGGTATGCGTTATGCTTTATGCGTTATGCGTTATGCGTTATGCTTTATGCGTTATGCGTTCTGCGTTAACGTTATGCGTTATGCCTTATGCGTTATGCGTTATGGGATATGCGTTATGTGTTATGCGATATACGTTATGCGTTATGCGTTATGCGTTATGCGTTATGCGTTATGCGTTATACGTTGTACGTTATGCGTGATGCGTTATGTTTTATGCGATATGCGTTATGCGTTATGCGTTATGCGTTATGCGTGATGCGTTATGCGTAATGCGTTATGCGTTATGTGTTATACTTTATGCGTTATGCTTAATGCGTTATGCGTTATGCGTTATGCGTTACGCGTAATGCGTTATGCGTTATGCGTTATGCGTTATGCGTTATGCGTTATGCGTTATGCGTTATGCGTTATGCGTTATGCGTTATGCGTTATGCGTTATGCGTTATGCGTTATGCGTTATGCGTTATGCGTTATGCGTTATGCGTTATGCGTTATGCATTATGCGTTATGCGTTATGCGTTATGCGTTATGCGTTATGCGTTATACGTTATGAGTTATGCGTTATGAGTTATGCGATATGCGTCATGCATCAAGCCTTATGCGGTAACGTTATGCGTTATGCGTTTTGCGTTATACGTTATGCAATATGCGTAATGCGTTATGCGTTATGTGTTATACTTTATGCGTTATGCGTTATGTGTTATACTTTATGCGATATGCGTAATGCGTTATGCGTTATGCGTTATGCGTTATGCGTTATGCGTTATGCGTCATGCGTTATGCGTTATGCGTTATGCGTTATGCGTTATGCATTTTGCATTATGCGCCATGCGTTGTGCGTTATGCGTTATGCGTTATGCGTTATGCGTTATGCGTTATACGTTATGCGTTATGCGTTATGCGTGATCCGTTATGTGTTAGGCGATATACGTTTTGCGGTATTCGTTATGCGTTATGCGTTATGCGTTATCCGTTGTTCGTTATGCGTTGTGCGTTATACGTTTGCGTTATGCATTATGCGTAATGCGTTATACGGTATGCGTTATGATTTATACGTTATGCGTTATGCGTTATGCGATATGCGTTATGCGTTATGCGTTATGCATTATGCTTTATGCGTTATGCGTTATGAGTTACACGTTATGCGTTATTCGATATGCGTTATGCGTTATGCGTTATGCGTTATGCGTTATGCGCGATCCGTTATGCGTTAAGCATTATGCGTTTTGCTGTATTCGTTATGCGTTGTGCGTTATACGTTTGCGTTATGCGTTATGCGTTATACGGTATGCGTTATGCGTTATACGTTATGCGTTATGCGTTATGCGATATGCGTTATGCGTTATGCGTTATGCGTTATGCGTTATGCTTTATGCGTTATGCGTTATGCGTTATGCGTTATGCGTTATGCTTTATGCGTTATGCTTTATGCGTTATGCGTGATCCGTTATGCGTTAGGCGTTATGCGTTATGCGTTAACGTTATGCGTTATGCCTTATGCGTTATGCGTTATGGGTTATGCGTTATGTGTTATGCGATATACGTTATGCGTTATGCGTTATGCGTTATACGTTATGCGTTATGCGTTATACGTTGTACGTTATGCTTTATGCGTTATGTTTTATGCGATATGCGTTATGCGTTATGCGTGATGCGTTATGCGTAATGCGTTATGCGTTATGTGTTATACTTTATGCGTTATGCGTTATGTGTTATACTTTATGCGTTATGCGTAATGCGTTATGCGTTATGCGTTATGCGTTATGCGTTATGCGTTATGCGTTATGCGTTATGCGTTATGCGTTATGCGTTATTCGATATGCGTTATGCGTTATGCGTTATGCGTTATGCGTTATGCGTGATCCGTTATGCGTTAAGCATTATGCGTTTTGCTGTATTCGTTATGCGTTGTGCGTTATACGTTTGCGTTATGCGTTATGCGTTATGCGTTATACGGTATGCGTTATGCGTTATACGTTATGCGTTATGCGTTATGCGATATGCGTTATGCGTTATGCGGTATGCGTTATGCGTTATGCGTTATGGGTTATGCGTTATGTGTTATGCCATATATGTTATGCGTGATGCGTTATGCGTAATGCGTTATGCGTTATGTGTTATACTTTATGCGTTATGCGTAATGCGTTATGCGTTATGCGTTATGCGTTATGCGTTATGCGTTATGCGTTATGCGTTATGCGTTATGCGTTATGCGTTATGCGTTATGCGTTATGCGTTATGCGTTATGCGTTATGCGTTATGCGTTATGCGTTATGCGTTATGGGTTATGCGTTATGCGTTATGCGTTATGCGTTATGCGTTATGCGGTATGCGATATGCGTTATGCGTTATGCGTTGTGCGTTATAAGTTTGCGTTATGCGTTATGCGTTATGCTTTATGCGTTATGCGTTATGCGTTATGCGTTATGCGTTATGCGTTATGCATTATGCGTTATGCGTTATGCGTTATGCGTTATACGTTATGAGTTATGAGTTATGCGTTATGCGTTATGCGATATGCGTCATGCATCAAGCGTTATGCGGTAACGTTATGCGTTATGCGTTTTGCGTTATACGGTATGTAATATGCGTAATGCGTTATGCGTTATGTGTTATACTTTATGCGTTATGCGTATTGCGTTATGCGTTATGCGTTATGCGTTATGCGTTATGCGTTATGCGTTATGCGTTATGCGTTATGGGTTATGCGTTATGTGTTATGCGATATGCGTTATGCGTTATGCGTTATGCGTTATGCGTTATGCGTTATGCGTTATGCGTTATGCGTTATGCGTTATGCGTTATGCGTTATGCGTTATGCGTTATGCGTTATGTGTTATGCGTTATGCGTTATGCGTTATGCGTTATGCGTTATGCGTTATGCGTTATGCGTGATCCGTTATGCGTTAAGCATTATGCGTTATGCGTTAACGTTATGAGTTATGCCTTATGCGTTATGCGTTATGGGTTATGCGTTATGTGTTATGCGATATACGTTATGCGTTATGCGTTATGCGTTATGCGTTATGCGTTATGCGTTATACGTTGTACGTTATGCGTGATGCGTTATGTTTTATGCGATATGCGTTATGCGTTATGCGTTATGCGTTATGCGTGATGCGTTATGCGTAATGCGTTATGCGTTATGTGTTATACTTTATGCGTTATGCGTTATGCGTTATGCGTGATCCGTTATGTGTTAGGCGATATACGTTTTGCGGTATTCGATATGCGTTATGCGTTATGCGTTATCCGTTGTTCGTTATGCGTTATGCGTTGTGCGTTATACGTTTGCGTTATGCATTATGCGTTATGCGTTATACGGTATGCGTTATGCGTTATACGTTATGCGTTATGCGTTATGCGATATGCGTTATGCGTTATGCGTTATGCATTATGCGTTATGAGTTATGCGTTATGCGTTATGCATTTTGCATTATGCGCCATGCGTTATGCGTTATGCGTTATGCGTTATGCATTATGCGTTGTGCGTTATACGTTTGCGTTATGCGTTATGCGTTATGCGTTATGCGTTATACGTTATGCGTTATGCGTTAGGCGTTATGCGTTATGCGTTAACGTTATGCGTTATGCCTTATGCGTTATGCGTTATGGGTTATGCGTTATGTGTTATGCGATATACGTTATGCGTTATGCGTTATGCGTTATACGTTATGCGTTATGCGTTATACGTTGTACGTTATGCTTTATGCGTTATGTTTTATGCGATATGCGTTATGCGTTATGCGTGATGCGTTATGCGTAATGCGTTATGCGTTATGTGTTATACTTTATGCGTTATGCGTTATGTGTTATACTTTATGCGTTATGCGTAATGCGTTATGCGTTATGCGTTATGCGTTATGCGTTATGCGTTATGCGTTATGCGTTATGCGTTATGCGTTATGCGTTATGCGTTATTCGATATGCGTTATGCGTTATGCGTTATGCGTTATGCGTTATGCGTGATCCGTTATGCGTTAAGCATTATGCGTTTTGCTGTATTCGTTATGCGTTGTGCGTTATACGTTTGCGTTATGCGTTATGCGTTATGCGTTATACGGTATGCGTTATGCGTTATACGTTATGCGTTATGCGTTATGCGTTATGCGTTATGCGTTATGCGTTATGGGTTATGCGTTATGTGTTATGCGATATATGTTATGCGTGATGCGTTATGCGTAATGCGTTATGCGTTATGTGTTATACTTTATGCGTTATGCGTAATGCGTTATGCGTTATGCGTTATGCGTTATGCGTTATGCGTTATGCGTTATGCGTTATGCGTTATGCGTTATGCGTTATGCGTTATGCGTTATGCGTTATGCGTTATGCGTTATGCGTTATGCGTTATGCGTTATGCGTTATGCGTTATGCGTTATGCGTTATGCGTTATGCGTTATGCGTTATGCGTTATGCGTTATGCGTTATGCGTTATGCGTTATGCGTAATGCGTTATGCGTTATGTGTTATACTTTATGCGTTATGCGTAATGCGTTATGCGTTATGCGTTATGCGTTATGCGTTATGCGTTATGCGTTATGCGTTATGCGTTATGCGTTATGCGTTATGCGTTATGCGTTTTGCGTTATACGGTATGCAATATGCGTAATGCGTTATGCGTTATGTGTTATACTTTATGCGTTATGCGTTATGTGTTATACTTTATGCGTTATGCGTAATGCGTTATGCGTTATGCGTTATGCGTTATGCGTTATGCGTTATGGGTTATGCGTTATGTGTTATGCGATATGCGTTATGCGTTATGCGTTTTGCGTTATACGGTATGCAATATGCGTAATGCGTTATGCGTTATGTGTTATACTTTATGCGTTATGCGTTATGTGTTATACTTTATGCGTTATGCGTATTGCGTTATGCGTTATGCGTTATGCGTTATGCGTTATCCGTTATGCGTTATGCGTTATGCGTTATGGGTTATGCGTTATGTGTTATGCGATATGCGTTATGCGTTATGCGTTATGCGTTATGCGTTATGCGTTATGCGTTATGCGTTATGCGTTATGCGTTATGCGTTATGCGTTATGCGTTATGCGTTATGCGTTATGTGTTATGCGTTATGCGTTATGCGTTATGAGTTATGCGTTATGCGTTATGCGTTATGCGTGATCCGTTATGCGTTAAGCATTATGCGTTATGCGTTAACGTTATGAGTTATGCCTTATGCGTTATGCGTTATGGGTTATGCGTTATGTGTTATGCGATATACGTTATGCGTTATGCGTTATGCGTTATGCGTTATGCGTTATGCGTTATACGTTGTACGTTATGCGTGATGCGTTATGTTTTATGCGATATGCGTTATGCGTTATGCGTTATGCGTTATGCGTGATGCGTTATGCGTAATGCGTTATGCGTTATGTGTTATACTTTATGCGTTATGCGTTATGCGTTATGCGTGATCCGTTATGTGTTAGGCGATATACGTTTTGCGGTATTCGATATGCGTTATGCGTTATGCGTTATCCGTTGTTCGTTATGCGTTATGCGTTGTGCGTTATACGTTTGCGTTATGCATTATGCGTTATGCGTTATACGGTATGCGTTATGCGTTATACGTTATGCGTTATGCGTTATGCGATATGCGTTATGCGTTATGCGTTATGCATTATGCGTTATGAGTTATGCGTTATGCGTTATGCATTTTGCATTATGCGCCATGCGTTATGCGTTATGCGTTATGCGTTATGCATTATGCGTTGTGCGTTATACGTTTGCGTTATGCGTTATGCGTTATGCGTTATGCGTTATACGTTATGCGTTATGCGTTAGGCGTTATGCGTTATGCCTTATGCGTTATGCGTTATGGGTTATGCGTTATGTGTTATGCGATATACGTTATGCGTTATGCGTTATGCGTTATACGTTATGCGTTATGCGTTATACGTTGTACGTTATGCTTTATGCGTTATGTTTTATGCGATATGCGTTATGCGTTATGCGTGATGCGTTATGCGTAATGCGTTATGCGTTATGTGTTATACTTTATGCGTTATGCGTTATGTGTTATACTTTATGCGTTATGCGTAATGCGTTATGCGTTATGCGTTATGCGTTATGCGTTATGCGTTATGCGTTATGCGTTATGCGTTATGCGTTATGCGTTATGCGTTATGCGTTATGCGTTATTCGATATGCGTTATGCGTTATGCGTTATGCGTTATGCGTTATGCGTTATGCGTGATCCGTTATGCGTTAAGCATTATGCGTTTTGCTGTATTCGTTATGCGTTGTGCGTTATACGTTTGCGTTATGCGTTATGCGTTATGCGTTATACGGTATGCGTTATGCGTTATACGTTATGCGTTATGCGTTATGCGTTATGCGTTATGCGTTATGCGTTATGGGTTATGCGTTATGTGTTATGCGATATATGTTATGCGTGATGCGTTATGCGTAATGCGTTATGCGTTATGTGTTATACTTTATGCGTTATGCGTAATGCGTTATGCGTTATGCGTTATGCGTTATGCGTTATGCGTTATGCGTTATGCGTTATGCGTTATGCGTTATGCGTTATGCGTTATGCGTTATGCGTTATGCGTTATGCGTTATGCGTTATGCGTTATGCGTTATGCGTTATGCGTTATGCGTTATGCGTTATGCGTTATGCGTTATGCGTTATGCGTTATGCGTTATGCGTTATGCGTTATGCGTTATGCGTTATGCGTAATGCGTTATGCGTTATGTGTTATACTTTATGCGTTATGCGTAATGCGTTATGCGTTATGCGTTATGCGTTATGCGTTATGCGTTATGCGTTATGCGTTATGCGTTTTGCGTTATACGGTATGCAATATGCGTAATGCGTTATGCGTTATGTGTTATACTTTATGCGTTATGCGTTATGTGTTATACTTTATGCGTTATGCGTAATGCGTTATGCGTTATGCGTTATGCGTTATGCGTTATGCGTTATGCGTTATGCGTTATGGGTTATGCGTTATGTGTTATGCGATATGCGTTATGCGTTATGCGTTATGCGTTATGCGTTATGCGTTATGCGTTATGCGTTATGCGTTATGCGTTATGCGTTATGCGTTATGCGTTATGCGTTATGCGTTATGCGTTATGCATTATGCGTTATGCGTTATGCGTTATGCGTTATACGTTATGAGTTATGAGTTATGCGTTATGCGTTATGCGTTATGCGTTATGCGTTATGCGTTATGCGTTATGCGTTATGCGTTATGCGTTATGCGTTATGCGTTATGCGTTATGCGTTATGCGTTATGCGTTATGCGTTATGCGTTATGCGTTATGCGTTATGAGTTATGCGTTATGCGTTATGCGATATGCGTCATGCATCAAGCCTTATGCGGTAACGTTATGCGTTATGCGTTTTGCGTTATACGGTATGCAATATGCGTAATGCGTTATGCGTTATGTGTTATACTTTATGCGTTATGCGTTATGTGTTATACTTTATGCGTTATGCGTATTGCGTTATGCGTTATGCGTTATGCGTTATGCGTTATGCGTTATGCGTTATGGGTTATGCGTTATGCGTTATGCGTTATGCGTTATGCATTATGCGTTATGCGTTATGCGTTATGCGTTATGCGTTATACGTTATGAGTTATGAGTTATGCGTTATGCGTTATGCGATATGCGTCATGCATCAAGCCTTATGCGGTAACGTTATGCGTTATGCGTTTTGCGTTATACGGAATGCAATATGCGTAATGCGTTATGCGTTATGTGTTATACTTTATGCGTTATGCGTTATGTGTTATACTTTATGCGTTATGCGTATTGCGTTATGCGTTATGCGTTATGCGTTATGCGTTATGCGTTATGCGTTATGCGTTATGCGTTATGGGTTATGCGTTATGCGTTATGCGATATGCGTTATGCGTTATGCGTTATGCGTTATGCGTTATGCGTTATGCGTTATGCGTTATGCGTTATGCGTTATGCGTTATGCGTTATGCGTTATGCGTTATGCGTTATGCGTTATGCGTTATGCGTTATGCGTTATGCGTTATGCGTTATGCGTTATGCGTTATGCGTTATGCGTTATGCGTTATGCGTTATGCGTTATGCGTTATGCGTTATGCGTTATGCGTTATGCGTGATCCGTTATGCGTTAAGCATTATGCGTTATGCGTTAACGTTATGAGTTATGCCTTATGCGTTATGCGTTATGGGTTATGCGTTATGTGTTATGCGATATACGTTATGCGTTATGCGTTATGCGTTATGCGTTATGCGTTATGCGTTATACGTTGTACGTTATGCGTGATGCGTTATGCGTGATGCGTTATGCGTAATGCGTTATGCGTTATGTGTTATACTTTATGCGTTATGCGTTATGCGTTATGCGTGATCCGTTATGTGTTAGGCGATATACGTTTTGCGGTATTCGTTATGCGTTATGCGTTATGCGTTATCCGTTGTTCGTTATGCGTTATGCGTTGTGCGTTACACGTTTGCGTTATGCATTATGCGTTATGCGTTATACGGTATGCGTTATGCGTTATACGTTATGCGTTATGCGTTATGCGATATGCGTTATGCATTATGCGTTATGCATTATGCGTTATGAGTTATGCGTTATGCGTTATGCGTTATGCGTTATACGCTATGCGTTATGCGTTATGCGTTATGCGTTATGCATTATGCGTTATGTTTTATGCGATATGCGTTATGCGTTATGCGTGATGCGTTATGCGTAATGCGTTATGCGTTATGTGTTATACTTTATGCGTGATGCGTTATGCGTAATGCGTTATGCGTTATGTGTTATACTTTATGCGTTATGCGTTATGCGTTATGCGTGATCCGTTATGTGTTAGGCGATATACGTTTTGCGGTATTCGTTATGCGTTATGCGTTATGCGTTATCCGTTGTTCGTTATGCGTTATGCGTTGTGCGTTATACGTTTGCGTTATGCATTATGCGTTATGCGTTATACGGTATGCGTTATGCGTTATACGTTATGCGTTATGCGTTATGCGATATGCGTTATGCGTTATGCGTTATGCATTATGCGTTATGAGTTATGCGTTATGCGTTATGCATTTTGCATTATGCGCCATGCGTTATGCGTTATGCGTTATGCGTTATGCATTATGCGTTGTGCGTTATACGTTTGCGTTATGCGTTATGCGTTATGCGTTATGCGTTATACGTTATGCGTTATGCGTTATGCGTTATGCGTTATGCGTTATGCATTATGCGTTATGCGTTATGCGTTATGCGTCATACGGTATGCGTTATGCGTTATACGTTATGCGTTATGCGGTATGCGATATGCGTTATGCGTTATGCGTTTTGCGTTATGCGTTATGCGTTATACGTTATGCGTTATGCGTTATGCGTGATCCGTTATGTGTTAGGCGATATACGTTTTGCGGTATTCGTTATGCGTTATGCGTTATGCGTTATCCGTTGTTCGTTATGCGTTATGCGTTGTGCGTTATACGTTTGCGTTATGCATTATGCGTTATGCGTTATACGGTATGCGTTATGATTTATACGTTATGCGTTATGCGTTATGCGATATGCGTTATGCGTTATGCGTTATGCATTATGCTTTATGCGTTTTGCGTTATGAGTTACACGTTATGCGTTATTCGATATGCGTTATGCGTTATGCGTTATGCGTTATGCGTGATCCGTTATGCGTTAAGCATTATGCGTTTTGCTGTATTCGTTATGCGTTGTGCGTTATACGTTTGCGTTATGCGTTATGCGTTATACGGTATGCGTTATGCGTTATACGTTATGCGTTATGCGTTATGCGATATGCGTTATGCGTTATGCGTTATGCGTTATGCGTTATGCGTTATACGTTATGCGTTATGCGTTATACGTTGTACGTTATGCTTTATGCGTTATGTTTTATGCGATATGCGTTATGCGTTATGCGTGATGCGTTATGCGTAATGCGTTATGCGTTATGTGTTATACTTTATGCGTTATGCGTTATGTGTTATACTTTATGCGTTATGCGTAATGCGTTATGCGTTATGCGTTATGCGTTATGCGTTATGCGTTATGCGTTATGCGTTATGCGTTATGCGTTATGCGTTATGCGTTATTCGATATGCGTTATGCGTTATGCGTTATGCGTTATGCGTTATGCGTGATCCGTTATGCGTTAAGCATTATGCGTTTTGCTGTATTCGTTATGCGTTGTGCGTTATACGTTTGCGTTATGCGTTATGCGTTATGCGTTATACGGTATGCGTTATGCGTTATACGTTATGCGTTATGCGTTATGCGATATGCGTTATGCGTTATGCGGTATGCGTTATGCGTTATGCGTTATGGGTTATGCGTTATGTGTTATGCGATATATGTTATGCGTGATGCGTTATGCGTAATGCGTTATGCGTTATGTGTTATACTTTGTGCGTTATGCGTAATGCGTTATGCGTTATGCGTTATGCGTTATGCGTTATGCGTTATGCGTTATGCGTTATGCGTTATGCGTTATGCGTTATGCGTTATGCGTTATGCGTTATGCGTTATGCGTTATGCGTTATGCGTTATGGGTTATGCGTTATGCGTTATGCGTTATGCGTTATTCGTTATGCGTTATGCGTTATGCGTTATGCCTTGTGCGTTATAAGTTTGCGTTATGCGTTATGCGTTATGCTTTATGCATTATGCGTTATGCGTTATGCGTTATGCGTTATGCGTTATGCATTATGCGTTATGCGTTATGCGTTATGCGTTATGCGTTATACGTTATGAGTTATGAGTTATGCGTTATGCGTTATGCGATATGCGTCATGCATCAAGCCTTATGCGGTAACGTTATGCGTTATGCGTTTTGCGTTATACGGTATGCAATATGCGTAATGCGTTATGCGTTATGTGTTATACTTTATGCGTTATGCGTTATGTGTTATACTTTATGCGTTATGCGTAATGCGTTATGCGTTATGCGTTATGCGTTATGCGTTATGCGTTATGCGTTATGCGTTATGGGTTATGCGTTATGTGTTATGCGATATGCGTTATGCGTTATGCGTTATGCGTTATGCGTTATGCGTTATGCGTTATGCGTTATGCGTTATGCGTTATGCGTTATGAGTTATGCGTTATGCGTTATGCGATATGCGTCATGCATCAAGCCTTATGCGGTAACGTTATGCGTTATGCGTTTTGCGTTATACGGTATGCAATATGCGTAATGCGTTATGCGTTATGTGTTATACTTTATGCGTTATGCGTTATGTGTTATACTTTATGCGTTATGCGTATTGCGTTATGCGTTATGCGTTATGCGTTATGCGTTATGCGTTATGCGTTATGGGTTATGCGTTATGCGTTATGCGTTATGCGTTATGCATTATGCGTTATGCGTTATGCGTTATGCGTTATGCGTTATACGTTATGAGTTATGAGTTATGCGTTATGCGTTATGCGATATGCGTCATGCATCAAGCCTTATGCGGTAACGTTATGCGTTATGCGTTTTGCGTTATACGGTATGCAATATGCGTAATGCGTTATGCGTTATGTGTTATACTTTATGCGTTATGCGTTATGTGTTATACTTTATGCGTTATGCGTATTGCGTTATGCGTTATGCGTTATGCGTTATGCGTTATGCGTTATGCGTTATGCGTTATGCGTTATGGGTTATGCGTTATGCGTTATGCGATATGCGTTATGCGTTATGCGTTATGCGTTATGCGTTATGCGTTATGCGTTATGCGTTATGCGTTATGCGTTATGCGTTATGCGTTATGCGTTATGCGTTATGCGTTATGCGTTATGCGTTATGCGTTATGCGTTATGCGTTATGCGTTATGCGTTATGCGTTATGCGTTATGCGTTATGCGTGATCCGTTATGCGTTAAGCATTATGCGTTATGCGTTAACGTTATGAGTTATGCCTTATGCGTTATGCGTTATGGGTTATGCGTTATGTGTTATGCGATATACGTTATGCGTTATGCGTTATGCGTTATGCGTTATGCGTTATGCGTTATACGTTGTACGTTATGCGTGATGCGTTATGCGGGATGCGTTATGCGTAATGCGTTATGCGTTATGTGTTATACTTTATGCGTTATGCGTTATGCGTTATGCGTGATCCGTTATGTGTTAGGCGATATACGTTTTGCGGTATTCGTTATGCGTTATGCGTTATGCGTTATCCGTTGTTCGTTATGCGTTATGCGTTGTGCGTTACACGTTTGCGTTATGCATTATGCGTTATGCGTTATACGGTATGCGTTATGCGTTATACGTTATGCGTTATGCGTTATGCGATATGCGTTATGCATTATGCGTTATGCATTATGCGTTATGAGTTATGCGTTATGCGTTATGCGTTATGCGTTATACGCTATGCGTTATGCGTTATGCGTTATGCGTTATGCATTATGCGTTATGTTTTATGCGATATGCGTTATGCGTTATGCGTGATGCGTTATGCGTAATGCGTTATGCGTTATGTGTTATACTTTATGCGTGATGCGTTATGCGTAATGCGTTATGCGTTATGTGTTATACTTTATGCGTTATGCGTTATGCGTTATGCGTGATCCGTTATGTGTTAGGCGATATACGTTTTGCGGTATTCGTTATGCGTTATGCGTTATGCGTTATCCGTTGTTCGTTATGCGTTATGCGTTGTGCGTTATACGTTTGCGTTATGCATTATGCGTTATGCGTTATACGGTATGCGTTATGCGTTATACGTTATGCGTTATGCGTTATGCGATATGCGTTATGCGTTATGCGTTATGCATTATGCGTTATGAGTTATGCGTTATGCGTTATGCATTTTGCATTATGCGCCATGCGTTATGCGTTATGCGTTATGCGTTATGCATTATGCGTTGTGCGTTATACGTTTGCGTTATGCGTTATGCGTTATGCGTTATGCGTTATACGTTATGCGTTATGCGTTATGCGTTATGCGTTATGCATTATGCGTTATGCGTTATGCGTTATGCGTCATACGGTATGCGTTATGCGTTATACGTTATGCGTTATGCGGTATGCGATATGCGTTATGCGTTATGCGTTTTGCGTTATGCGTTATGCGTTATACGTTATGCGTTATGCGTTATGCGTGATCCGTTATGTGTTAGGCGATATACGTTTTGCGGTATTCGTTATGCGTTATGCGTTATGCGTTATCCGTTGTTCGTTATGCGTTATGCGTTGTGCGTTATACGTTTGCGTTATGCATTATGCGTTATGCGTTATACGGTATGCGTTATGATTTATACGTTATGCGTTATGCGTTATGCGATATGCGTTATGCGTTATGCGTTATGCATTATGCTTTATGCGTTTTGCGTTATGAGTTACACGTTATGCGTTATTCGATATGCGTTATGCGTTATGCGTTATGCGTTATGCGTGATCCGTTATGCGTTAAGCATTATGCGTTTTGCTGTATTCGTTATGCGTTGTGCGTTATACGTTTGCGTTATGCGTTATGCGTTATACGGTATGCGTTATGCGTTATACGTTATGCGTTATGCGTTATGCGATATGCGTTATGCGTTATGCGTTATGCGTTATGCGTTATGCGTTATACGTTATGCGTTATGCGTTATACGTTGTACGTTATGCTTTATGCGTTATGTTTTATGCGATATGCGTTATGCGTTATGCGTGATGCGTTATGCGTAATGCGTTATGCGTTATGTGTTATACTTTATGCGTTATGCGTTATGTGTTATACTTTATGCGTTATGCGTAATGCGTTATGCGTTATGCGTTATGCGTTATGCGTTATGCGTTATGCGTTATGCGTTATGCGTTATGCGTTATGCGTTATGCGTTATGCGTTATTCGATATGCGTTATGCGTTATGCGTTATGCGTTATGCGTTATGCGTGATCCGTTATGCGTTAAGCATTATGCGTTTTGCTGTATTCGTTATGCGTTGTGCGTTATACGTTTGCGTTATGCGTTATGCGTTATGCGTTATACGGTATGCGTTATGCGTTATACGTTATGCGTTATGCGTTATGCGATATGCGTTATGCGTTATGCGGTATGCGTTATGCGTTATGCGTTATGGGTTATGCGTTATGTGTTATGCGATATATGTTATGCGTGATGCGTTATGCGTAATGCGTTATGCGTTATGTGTTATACTTTGTGCGTTATGCGTAATGCGTTATGCGTTATGCGTTATGCGTTATGCGTTATGCGTTATGCGTTATGCGTTATGCGTTATGCGTTATGCGTTATGCGTTATGCGTTATGCGTTATGCGTTATGCGTTATGCGTTATGCGTTATGCGTTATGGGTTATGCGTTATGCGTTATGCGTTATGCGTTATTCGTTATGCGTTATGCGTTATGCGTTATGCGTTGTGCGTTATAAGTTTGCGTTATGCGTTATGCGTTATGCTTTATGCATTATGCGTTATGCGTTATGCGTTATGCGTTATGCGTTATGCATTATGCGTTATGCGTTATGCGTTATGCGTTATGCGTTATACGTTATGAGTTATGAGTTATGCGTTATGCGTTATGCGATATGCGTCATGCATCAAGCCTTATGCGGTAACGTTATGCGTTATGCGTTTTGCGTTATACGGTATGCAATATGCGTAATGCGTTATGCGTTATGTGTTATACTTTATGCGTTATGCGTTATGTGTTATACTTTATGCGTTATGCGTAATGCGTTATGCGTTATGCGTTATGCGTTATGCGTTATGCGTTATGCGTTATGCGTTATGGGTTATGCGTTATGTGTTATGCGATATGCGTTATGCGTTATGCGTTATGCGTTATGCGTTATGCGTTATGCGTTATGCGTTATGCGTTATGCGTTATGCGTTATGCGTTATGCGTTATGCGTTATGCGTTATGCGTTATGCGTTATGAGTTATGCGTTATGCGTTATGCGATATGCGTCATGCATCAAGCCTTATGCGGTAACGTTATGCGTTATGCGTTTTGCGTTATACGTTATGCAATATGCGTAATGCGTTATGCGTTATGTGTTATACTTTATGCGTTATGCGTTATGGGTTATGCGTTATGCGTTATGCGTTATGCGTTATGCGTTATGCGTTATGCGTTATTCGATATGCGTTATGCGTTATGCGTTATGCGTTATGCGTTATGCGTGATCCGTTATGCGTTAAGCATTATGCGTTTTGCTGTATTCGTTATGCGTTGTGCGTTATACGTTTGCGTTATGCGTTATGCGTTATGCGTTATGCGGTATGCGTTATGCTTTATGCGTTATGCGTTATGCGTTATGCGTTATGCTTTATGCGTTATGCTTTATGCGTTAGGCGTGATCCGTTATGCGTTAGGCGTTATGCGTTCTGCGTTAACGTTATGCGTTATGCCTTATGCGTTATGCGTTATGGGATATGCGTTATGTGTTATGCGATATACGTTATGCGTTATGCGTTTTGCGTTATGCGTTATGCGTTATGCGTTATACGTTGTACGTTATGCGTGATGCGTTATGTTTTATGCGATATGCGTTATGCGTTATGCGTTATGCGTTATGCGTGATGCGTTATGCGTAATGCGTTATGCGTTATGTGTTATACTTTATGCGTTATGCGTAATGCGTTATGCGTTATGCGTTATGCGTTACGCGTTATGCGTTATGCGTTATGCGTTATGCGTTATGCGTTATGCGTTATTCGATATGCGTTATGCGTTATGCGTTATGCGTTATGCGTTATGCGTGATGCGTTATGCGTAATGCGTTATGCGTTATGTGTTATACTTTATGCGTTATGCGTAATGCGTTATGCGTTATGCGTTATGCGTTATGCGTTATGCGTTATGCGTTATGCGTTATGCGTTATGCGTTATGCGTTATGCGTTATGCGTTATGCGTTATGCGTTATGCGTTATACGTTGTACGTTATGCTTTATGCGTTATGTTTTATGCGATATGCGTTATGCGTTATGCGTGATGCGTTATGCGTAATGCGTTATGCGTTATGTGTTATACTTTATGCGTTATGCGTTATGTGTTATACTTTATGCGTTATGCGTAATGCGTTATGCGTTATGCGTTATGCGTTATGCGTTATGCGTTATGCGTTATGCGTTATGCGTTATGCGTTATGCGTTATGAGTTATGCGTTATGCGTTATGCGATATGCGTCATGCATCAAGCCTTATGCGGTAACGTTATGCGTTATGCGTTTTGCGTTATACGTTATGCAATATGCGTAATGCGTTATGCGTTATGTGTTATACTTTATGCGTTATGCGTTATGGGTTATGCGTTATGCGTTATGCGTTATGCGTTATGCGTTATGCGTTATTCGATATGCGTTATGCGTTATGCGTTATGCGTTATGCGTTATGCGTGATCCGTTATGCGTTAAGCATTATGCGTTTTGCTGTATTCGTTATGCGTTGTGCGTTATACGTTTGCGTTATGCGTTATGCGTTATGCGGTATGCGTTATGCTTTATGCGTTATGCGTTATGCGTTATGCGTTATGCTTTATGCGTTATGCTTTATGCGTTATGCGTGATCCGTTATGCGTTAGGCGTTATGCGTTCTGCGTTAACGTTATGCGTTATGCCTTATGCGTTATGCGTTATGGGATATGCGTTATGTGTTATGCGATATACGTTATGCGTTATGCGTTTTGCGTTATGCGTTATGCGTTATGCGTTATACGTTGTACGTTATGCGTGATGCGTTATGTTTTATGCGATATGCGTTATGCGTTATGCGTTATGCGTTATGCGTGATGCGTTATGCGTAATGCGTTATGCGTTATGTGTTATACTTTATGCGTTATGCGTAATGCGTTATGCGTTATGCGTTATGCGTTACGCGTTATGCGTTATGCGTTATGCGTTATGCGTTATGCGTTATGCGTTATTCGATATGCGTTATGCGTTATGCGTTATGCGTTATGCGTTATGCGTGATGCGTTATGCGTAATGCGTTATGCGTTATGTGTTATACTTTATGCGTTATGCGTAATGCGTTATGCGTTATGCGTTATGCGTTATGCGTTATGCGTTATGCGTTATGCGTTATGCGTTATGCGTTATGCGTTATGCGTTATGCGTTATGCGTTATGCGTTATGCGTTATGCGTTATGCGTTATGCGTTATGCGTTATGCGTTATGCGTTATGCGTTATGCGTTATGCGTTATGCGTTATGCGTTATGCGTTATGCGTTATGCGTTATGCGTTATGCGTTATGCTTTATGCGTTATGCGTTGTGCGTTATAAGTTTGCGTTATGCGTTATGCGTTATGCGTTATGCTTTATGCGTTATGCGTTATGCGTTATGCGTTATGCGTTATGCGTTATGCGTTATGCATTATGCGTTATGCGTTATGCGTTATGCGTTATGCGTTATGCGTTATGCGTTATGAGTTATGCGTTATGAGTTATGCGATATGCGTCATGCATCAAGCCTTATGCGGTAACGTTATGCGTTATGCGTTTTGCGTTATACGTTATGCAATATGCGTAATGCGTTATGCGTTATGCGTTATGCGTTATGCTTTATGCGTTATGTGTGATCCGTTATGTGTTAGGCGATATGCGTTATGCGTTAGGCGTTATGCGTTATGCGTTATACATTATGCGTTATGCGTTATGCGTGATCCGTTATGTGTTAGGCGATATACGTTTTGCGGTATTCGTTATGCGTTATGCGTTATGCGTTATCCGTTGTTCGTTATGCGTTATGCGTTGTGCGTTATACGTTTGCGTTATGCATTATGCGTTATGCGTTATACGGTATGCGTTATGATTTATACGTTATGCGTTATGCGTTATGCGATATGCGTTATGCGTTATGCGTTATGCATTATGCTTTATGCGTTATGCGTTATGAGTTACACGTTATGCGTTATTCGATATGCGTTATGCGTTATGCGTTATGCGTTATGCGTTATGCGTGATCCGTTATGCGTTAAGCATTATGCGTTTTGCTGTATTCGTTATGCGTTGTGCGTTATACGTTTGCGTTATGCGTTATGCGTTATACGGTATGCGTTATGCGTTATACGTTATGCGTTATGCGTTATGCGATATGCGTTATGCGTTATGCGTTATGCGTTATGCTTTGTGCGTTATGCGTTATGCGTTATGCTTTATGCGTTATGCTTTATGCGTTATGCGTGATCCGTTATGCGTTAGGCGTTATGCGTTATGCGTTAACGTTATGCGTTATGCCTTATGTGTTATGCGATATACGTTATGCGTTATGCGTTATGCGTTATACGTTATGCGTTATGCGTTATACGTTGTACGTTATGCTTTATGCGTTATGTTTTATGCGATATGCGTTATGCGTTATGCGTGATGCGTTATGCGTAATGCGTTATGCGTTATGTGTTATACTTTATGCGTTATGCGTTATGTGTTATACTTTATGCGTTATGCGTAATGCGTTATGCGTTATGCGTTATGCGTTATGCGTTATGCGTTATGCGTTATGCGTTATGCGTTATGCGTTATGCGTTATTCGATATGCGTTATGCGTTATGCGTTATGCGTTATGCGTTATGCGTGATCCGTTATGCGTTAAGCATTATGCGTTTTGCTGTATTCGTTATGCGTTGTGCGTTATACGTTTGCGTTATGCGTTATGCGTTATGCGTTATACGGTATGCGTTATGCGTTATACGTTATGCGTTATGCGTTATGCGATATGCGTTATGCGTTATGCGGTATGCGTTATGCGTTATGCGTTATGGGTTATGTGTTATGTGTTATGCGATATATGTTATGCGTGATGCGTTATGCGTAATGCGTTATGCGTTATGTGTTATGCGTTATGCGTTATGCGTTATGCGTTATGCGTTATGCGTTATGCGTTATGCGTTATGCGTTATGCGTTATGCGTTATGCGTTATGGGTTATGCGTTATGCGTTATGCGTTATGCGTTATGCGTTATGCGTTATGCGTTATGCGTTATGCGTTATGCGTTATGCGTTGTGCGTTATAAGTTTGCGTTATGCGTTATGCGTTATGCTTTATGCGTTATGCGTTATGCGTTATGCGTTATGCGTTATGCGTTATGCATTATGCGTTATGCGTTATGCGTTATGCGTTATGCGTTATACGTTATGAGTTATGAGTTATGCGTTATGCGTTATGCGATATGCGTCATGCATCAAGCCTTATGCGGTAACGTTATGCGTTATGCGTTTTGCGTTATACGGTATGCAATATGCGTAATGCGTTATGCGTTATGTGTTATACTTTATGCGTTATGCGTTATGTGTTATACTTTATGCGTTATGCGTATTGCGTTATGCGTTATGCGTTATGCGTTATGCGTTATGCGTTATGCGTTATGCGTTATGCGTTATGCGTTATGGGTTATGCGTTATGTGTTATGCGATATGCGTTATGCGTTATGCGTTATGCGTTATGCGTTATGCGTTATGCGTTATGCGTTATGCGTTATGCGTTATGCGTTATGCGTTATGCGTTATGCGTTATGCGTTATGCGTTATGCGTTATGCGTTATGCGTTATGCGTTATGCGTTATGCGTTATGCGTTATGCGTTATGCGTTATGCGTTATGCGTGATCCGTTATGCGTTAAGCATTATGCGTTATGCGTTAACGTTATGAGTTATGCCTTATGCGTTATGCGTTATGGGTTATGCGTTATGTGTTATGCGATATACGTTATGCGTTATGCGTTATGCGTTATGCGTTATGCGATATGCGTTATGCGTTATGCGTTATGCGTTATGCGTGATGCGTTATGCTTAATGCGTTATGCGTTATGTGTTATACTTTATGCGTTATGCGTTATGCGTTATGCGTGATCCGTTATGTGTTAGGCGATATACGTTTTGCGGTATTCGTTATGCATTATGCGTTATGCGTTATACGGTATGCGTTATGCGTTATACGTTATGCGTTATGCGTTATGCGATATGCGTTATGCGTTATGCGTTATGCATTATGCGTTATGGGTTATGCGTTATGCGTTATGCATTTTGCATTATGCGCCATGCGTTATGCGTTATGCGTTATGCGTTATGCATTATGCGTTGTGCGTTATACGTTTGCGTTATGCGTTATGCGTTATGCGTTATGCGTTATACGTTATGCGTTATGCGTTATGCGTTATGCGTTATGCATTATGCGTTATGCGTTATGCGTTATGCGTCATACGGTATGCGTTATGCGTTATACGTTATGCGTTATGCGGTATGCGATATGCGTTATGCGTTATGCGTTATGCGTTATGCGTTATGCGTTATGCGTTATGCGTTATGCGTTATGCGTTATACGTGATCCGTTATGTGTTAGGCGATATACGTTTTGCGGTATTCGTTATGCGTTATGCGTTATGCGTTATCCGTTGTTCGTTATGCGTTATGCGTTGTGCGTTATACGTTTGCGTTATGCATTATGCGTTATGCGTTATACGGTATGCGTTATGATTTATACGTTATGCGTTATGCGTTATGCGATATGCGTTATGCGTTATGCGTTATGCATTATGCTTTATGCGTTATGCGTTATGAGTTACACGTTATGCGTTATTCGATATGCGTTATGCGTTATGCGTTATGCGTTATGCGTGATCCGTTATGCGTTAAGCATTATGCGTTTTGCTGTATTCGTTATGCGTTGTGCGTTATACGTTTGCGTTATGCGTTATGCGTTATACGGTATGCGTTATGCGTTATACGTTATGCGTTATGCGTTATGCGATATGCGTTATGCGTTATGCGTTATGCGTTATGCTTTATGCTTTATGCGTTATGCGTTATGCGTTATGCGTTATGCTTTATGCGTTATGCTTTATGCGTTATGCGTGATCCGTTTTGCGTTAGGCGTTATGCGTTATGCGTTAACGTTATGCGTTATGCCTTATGCGTTATGCGTTATGGGTTATGCGTTATGTGTTATGCGATATACGTTATGCGTTATGCGTTATGCGTTATACGTTATGCGTTATGCGTTATACGTTGTACGTTATGCTTTATGCGTTATGTTTTATGCGATATGCGTTATGCGTTATGCGTGATGCGTTATGCGTAATGCGTTATGCGTTATGTGTTATACTTTATGCGTTATGCGTTATGTGTTATACTTTATGCGTTATGCGTAATGCGTTATGCGTTATGCGTTATGCGTTATGCGTTATGCGTTATGCGTTATGCGTTATGCGTTATGCGTTATGCGTTATGCGTTATTCGATATGCGTTATGCGTTATGCGTTATGCGTTATGCGTTATGCGTGATCCGTTATGCGTTAAGCATTATGCGTTTTGCTGTATTCGTTATGCGTTGTGCGTTATACGTTTGCGTTATGCGTTATGCGTTATGCGTTATACGGTATGCGTTATGCGTTATACGTTATGCGTTATGCGTTATGCGATATGCGTTATGCGTTATGCGGTATGCGTTATGCGTTATGCGTTATGGGTTATGCGTTATGTGTTATGCGATATATGTTATGCGTGATGCGTTATGCGTAATGCGTTATGCGTTATGTGTTATACTTTATGCGTTATGCGTAATGCGTTATGCGTTATGCGTTATGCGTTATGCGTTATGCGTTATGCGTTATGCGTTATGCGTTATGCGTTATGCGTTATGCGTTATGCGTTATGCGTTATGCGTTATGCGTTATGCGTTATGCGTTATGCGTTATGGGTTATGCGTTATGCGTTATGCGTTTTGCGTTATACGTTATGCAATATGCGTAATGCGTTATGCGTTATGTGTTATACTTTATGCGTTATGCGTTATGCGTTATGCGTTATGCGTTATGCGTTATGCGTTATTCGATATGCGTTATGCGTTATGCGTTATGCGTTATGCGTTATGCGTGATCCGTTATGCGTTAAGCATTATGCGTTTTGCTGTATTCGTTATGCGTTGTGCGTTATACGTTTGCGTTATGCGTTATGCGTTATGCGTTATGCGGTATGCGTTATGCTTTATGCGTTATGCGTTATGCGTTATGCGTTATGCTTTATGCGTTATGCTTTATGCGTTATGCGTGATCCGTTATGCGTTAGGCGTTATGCGTTCTGCGTTAACGTTATGCGTTATGCCTCATGCGTTATGCGTTATGGGATATGCGTTATGTGTTATGCGATATACGTTATGCGTTATGCGTTTTGCGTTATGCGTTATGCGTTATGCGTTATGCGTTATGCGTTATGCGTTATGCGTTATGCGTTATGCGTTATGCGTTATGCGTTATGCGTTATGCGTTATGCGTTATGCGTTATGCGTTATGCTTTATGCGTTATGCGTTGTGCGTTATAAGTTTGCGTTATGCGTTATGCGTTATGCGTTATGCTTTATGCGTTATGCGTTATGCGTTATGCGTTATGCGTTATGCGTTATGCGTTATGCATTATGCGTTATGCGTTATGCGTTATGCGTTATGCGTTATGCGTTATACGTTATGAGTTATGCGTTATGAGTTATGCGATATGCGTCATGCATCAAGCCTTATGCGGTAACGTTATGCGTTATGCGTTTTGCGTTATACGTTATGCAATATGCGTAATGCGTTATGCGTTATGTGTTATACTTTATGCGTTATGCGTTATGTGTTATACTTTATGCGTTATGCGTAATGCGTTATGCGTTATGCGTTATGCGTTATGCGTTATGCGTTATGCGTTATGCGTTATGCGTTATGCGTTATGGGTTATGCGTTATGTGTAATGCGATATGCGTTATGCGTTATGCGTTATGCGTTATGCGTTATGCGTTATGCGTTATGCGTTATGCGTTATGCGTTATGCGTTATGCGTTATGCGTTATGCGTTATGCGTTATGCGTTATGCGTTATGCGTTATGCGTTATGCGTTATGCGTTATGCGTTATGCGTTATGCGTTATGCGTTATGCGTTATGCGTTATGCGTTATGCGTTATGCGTTATGCGGTATGCGTTATGCGTTATGCGTTATGCGTTATGCGTTATGCGTCATGCGTTATGCGTTATGCGTTATGCGTTATGCATTTTGCATTATGCGCCATGCGTTGTGCGTTATGCGTTATGCGTTATGCGTTATGCGTTATGCGTTATACGTTATGCGTTATGCGTTATGCGTGATCCGTTATGTGTTAGGCGATATACGTTTTGCGGTATTCGTTATGCGTTATGCGTTATGCGTTATCCGTTGTTCGTTATGCGTTATGCGTTGTGCGTTATACGTTTGCGTTATGCATTATGCGTTATGCGTTATACGGTATGCGTTATGATTTATACGTTATGCGTTATGCGTTATGCGATATGCGTTATGCGTTATGCGTTATGCATTATGCTTTATGCGTTATGCGTTATGAGTTACACGTTATGCGTTATTCGATATGCGTTATGCGTTATGCGTTATGCGTTATGCGTTATGCGTGATCCGTTATGCGTTAAGCATTATGCGTTTTGCTGTATTCGTTATACGTTTCCGTTATGCGTTATGCGTTATACGGTATGCGTTATGCGTTATACGTTATGCGTTATGCGTTATGCGATATGCGTTAGGCGTTATGCGTTATGCGTTATGCTTTATGCGTTATGCGTTATGCGTTATGCGTTATGCTTTATGCGTTATGCTTTATGCGTTATGCGTGATCCGTTATGCGTTAGGCGTTATGCGTTATGCGTTAACGTTATGCGTTATGCCTTATGCGTTATGCGTTATGGGTTATGCGTTATGTGTTATGCGATATACGTTATGCGTTATGCGTTATGCGTTATACGTTATGCGTTATGCGTTATACGTTGTACGTTATTCTTTATGCGTTATGTTTTATGCGATATGCGTTATGCGTTATGCGTGATGCGTTATGCGTAATGCGTTATGCGTTATGTGTTATACTTTATGCGTTATGCGTTATGTGTTATACTTTATGCGTTATGCGTAATGCGTTATGCGTTATGCGTTATGCGTTATGCGTTATGCGTTATGCGTTATGCGTTATGCGTTATGCGTTATGCGTTATGCGTTATGCGTTATGCGTTATGCGTTATGCGTTATGGGTTATGCGTTATGCGTTATGCGTTATGCGTTATGCGTTATGCGTTATGCGTTATGCGTTATGCGTTATGCGTTATGCGTTATGCGTTATGCGTTATGCGTTATGCGTTATGCGTTGTGCGTTATACGTTTGCGTTATGCGTTATGCGTTATGCTTTATGCGTTATGCGTTATGCGTTATGCGTTATGCGTTATGCGTTATGCATTATGCGTTATGCGTTATGCGTTATGCGTTATGCGTTATACGTTATGAGTTATGAGTTATGCGTTATGCGTTATGCGATATGCGTCATGCATCAAGCCTTATGCGGTAACGTTATGCGTTATGCGTTTTGCGTTATACGGTATGCAATATGCGTAATGCGTTATGCGTTATGTGTTATACTTTATGCGTTATGCGTTATGTGTTATACTTTATGCGTTATGCGTATTGCGTTATGCGTTATGCGTTATGCGTTATGCGTTATGCGTTATGCGTTATGCGTTATGGGTTATGCGTTATGTGTTATGCGATATGCGTTATGCGTTATGCGTTATGCGTTATGCGTTATGCGTTATGCGTTATGCGTTATGCATTATGCTTTATGCTTTATGCGTTATGCGTTATGAGTTACACGTTATGCGTTATTCGATATGCGTTATGCGTTATGCGTTATGCGTTATGCGTGATCCGTTATGCGTTAAGCATTATGCGTTTTGCTGTATTCGTTATGCGTTGTGCGTTATACGTTTGCGTTATGCGTTATGCGTTATACGGTATGCGTTATGCGTTATACGTTATGCGTTATGCGTTATGCGATATGCGTTATGCGTTATGCGTTATGCGTTATGCTTTATGCGTTATGCGTTATGCGTTATGCGTTATGCTTTATGCGTTATGCTTTATGCGTTATGCATTATGTGTTATGCAATATACGTTATGCGTTATGCGTTATGCGTTATGCGTTATGCGTTATGCGTTATGCGTTATACGTTGTACGTTATGCGTGATGCGTTATGTTTTATGCGATATGCGTTATGCGTTATGCGTTATGCGTTATGCGTGATGCGTTATGCGTAATGCGTTATGCGTTATGTGTTATACTTTATGCGTTATGCGTTATGCGTTATGCGTGATCCGTTATGTGTTAGGCGATATACGTTTTGCGGTATTCGTTATGCGTTATGCGTTATGCGTTATCCGTTGTTCGTTATGAGTTATGCGTTGTGCGTTATACGTTTGCGTTATGCATTATGCGTTATGCGTTATACGGTATGCGTTATGCGTTATACGTTATGCGTTATGCGTTATGCGATATGCGTTATGCGTTATGCGTTATGCATTATGCGTTATGAGTTATGCGTTATGCGTTATGCATTTTGCATTATGCGCCATGCGTTATGCGTTATGCGTTATGCGTTATGCATTATGCGTTGTGCGTTATACGTTTGCGTTATGCGTTATGCGTTATGCGTTATACGTTATGCGTTATGCGTTATGCGTTATGCGTTATGCGTTATGCATTATGCGTTATGCGTTATGCGTTATGCGTCATACGGTATGCGTTATGCGTTATACGTTATGCGTTATGCGGTATGCGATATGCGTTATGCGTTATGCGTTATGCGTTATGCGTTATGCGTTATACGTTATGCGTTATGCGTTATGCGTGATCCGTTATGTGTTAGGCGATATACGTTTTGCGGTATTCGTTATGCGTTATGCGTTATGCGTTATCCGTTGTTCGTTATGCGTTATGCGTTGTGCGTTATTTGTTTGCGTTATGCATTATGCGTTATGCGTTATACGGTATGCGTTATGCGTTATACGTTATGCGTTATGCGTTATGCGATATGCGTTATGCGTTATGCGTTATGCATTATGCGTTATGAGTTATGCGTTATGCGTTATGCATTTTGCATTATGCGCCATGCGTTATGCGTTATGCGTTATGCGTTATGCATTATGCGTTGTGCGTTATACGTTTGCGTTATGCGTTATGCGTTATGCGTTATACGTTATGCGTTATGCGTTATGCGTTATGCGTTATGCGTTATGCATTATGCGTTATGCGTTATGCGTTATGCGTCATACGGTATGCGTTATGCGTTATACGTTATGCGTTATGCGGTATGCGATATGCGTTATGCGTTATGCGTTATGCGTTATGCGTTATGCGTTATGCGTTATACGTTATGCGTTATGCGTTATGCGTGATCCGTTATGTGTTAGGCGATATACGTTTTGCGGTATTCGTTATGCGTTATGCGTTATGCGTTATCCGTTGTTCGTTATGCGTTATGCGTTGTGCGTTATACGTTTGCGTTATGCATTATGCGTTATGCGTTATACGGTATGCGTTATGATTTATACGTTATGCGTTATGCGTTATGCGATATGCGTTATGCGTTATGCGTTATGCATTATGCTTTATGCGTTATGCGTTATGAGTTACACGTTATGCGTTATTCGATATGCGTTATGCGTTATGCGTTATGCGTTATGCGTTATGCGTGATCCGTTATGCGTTAAGCATTATGCGTTTTGCTGTATTCGTTATGCGTTGTGCGTTATACGTTTGCGTTATGCGTTATGCGTTATACGGTATGCGTTATGCGTTATACGTTATGCGTTATGCGTTATGCGATATGCGTTATGCGTTATGCGTTATGCGTTATGCTTTATGCGTTATGCGTTATGCGTTATGCGTTATGCTTTATGCGTTATGCTTTATGCGTTATGCGTGATCCGTTATGCGTTAGGCGTTATGCGTTATGCGTTAACGTTATGCGTTATGCCTTATGCGTTATGCGTTATGGGTTATGCGTTATGTGTTATGCGATATACGTTATGCGTTATGCGTTATGCGTTATACGTTATGTGTTATACTTTATGCGTTATGCGTAATGCGTTATGCGTTATGCGTTATGCGTTATGCGTTATGGGTTATGCGTTATGCGTTATGCGTTAAGCGTTATGCGTTATGCGTTATGCGTTATGCGTTATGAGTTACACGTTATGCGTTATTCGATATGCGTTATGCGTTATGCGTTATGCGTTATGCGTTATGCGTGATCCGTTATGCGTTAAGCATTATGCGTTTTGCTGTATTCGTTATGCGTTATGCGTTATACGGTATGCGTTATGCGTTATACGTTATGCGTTATGCGTAATGCGTTATGCGTTATGTGTTATACTTTATGCGTTATGCGTTATGTGTTATACTTTATGCGTTATGCGTAATGCGTTATGCGTTATGCGTTATGCGTTATGCGTTATGGGTTATGCGTTATGCGTTATGCGTTATGCGTTATGCGTTATGCGTTATGAGTTATGCGTTATGCGTTATGCGATATGCGTCATGCATCAAGCCTTATGCGGTAACGTTATGCGTTATGCGTTTTGCGTTATACGTTATGCAATATGCGTAATGCGTTATGCGTTATGTGTTATACTTTATGCGTTATGCGTTATGCGTTATGCGTTATGCGTTATGCGTTATTCGATATGCGTTATGCGTTATGCGTTATGCGTTATGCGTTATGCGTTATGCGTTATCCGTTTTGCGTTACGCATTATGCGTTTTGCTGTATTCGTTATGCGTTGTGCGTTATACGTTTGCGTTATGCGTTATGCGTTATGCGTTATGCGTTATGCGTTATGCGTTATGCGTTATGCGTTATGCGTTATGCGTTATGCGTTATGCGTTATGGGTTATGCGTTATGCGTTATGCGTTATGCGTTATTCGTTATGCGTTATGCGTTATGCGTTATGCGTTGTGCGTTAGAAGTTTGCGTTATGCGTTATGCGTTATGCGTTATGCGATATGCGTCATGCATCAAGCCTTATGCGGTAACGTTATGCGTTATGCGTTTTGCGTTATACGGTATGCAATATGCGTAATGCGTTATGCGTTATGTGTTATACTTTATGCGTTATGCGTTATGTGTTATACTTTATGCGTTATGCGTAATGCGTTATGCGTTATGCGTTATGCGTTATGCGTTATGCGTTATGCGTTATGCGTTATGGGTTATGCGTTATGTGTTATGCGATATGCGTTATGCGTTATGCGTTATGCGTTATGCGTTATGCGTTATGCGTTATGCGTTATGCGTTATGCGTTATGCGTTATGCGTTATGCGTTATGCGTTATGCGTTATGCGTTATGCGTTATGCGTTATGCGTTATGCGTTATGCGTTATGCGTTATGCGTTATGCGTTATGCGTTATGCGTTATGCGTTATGCGTTATGCGTTATGCGTTATGCGTTATGCGTTATGCGTTATGCGTTATGCGTTATGCGTGATCCGTTATGCGTTAAGCATTATGCGTTATGCGTTAACGTTATGAGTTATGCCTTATGCGTTATGCGTTATGGGTTATGCATTATGTGTTATGCAATATACGTTATGCGTTATGCGTTATGCGTTATGCGTTATGCGTTATGCGTTATACGTTGTACGTTATGCGTGATGCGTTATGTTTTATGCGATATGCGTTATGCGTTATGCGTTATGCGTTATGCGTGATGCGTTATGCGTAATGCGTTATGCGTTATGTGTTATACTTTATGCGTTATGCGTTATGCGTTATGCGTGATCCGTTATGTGTTAGGCGATATACGTTTTGCGGTATTCGTTATGCGTTATGCGTTATGCGTTATCCGTTGTTCGTTATGCGTTATGCGTTGTGCGTTATACGTTTGCGTTATGCATTATGCGTTATGCGTTATACGGTATGCGTTATGCGTTATACGTTATGCGTTATGCGTTATGCGATATGCGTTATGCGTTATGCGTTATGCATTATGCGTTATGAGTTATGCGTTATGCGTTATGCATTTTGCATTATGCGCCATGCGTTATGCGTTATGCGTTATGCGTTATGCATTATGCGTTGTGCGTTATACGTTTGCGTTATGCGTTATGCGTTATGCGTTATACGTTATGCGTTATGCGTTATGCGTTATGCGTTATGCATTATGCGTTATGCGTTATGCGTTATGCGTCATACGGTATGCGTTATGCGTTATACGTTATGCGTTATGCGTTATGCGTCATACGGTATGCGTTATGCGTTATACGTTATGCGTTATGCGTTATGCGATATGCGTTATGCGTTATGCGTTATGCATTATGCGTTATGAGTTATGCGTTATGCGTTATGCATTTTGCATTATGCGCCATGCGTTATGCGTTATGCGTTATGCGTTATGCATTATGCGTTGTGCGTTATACGTTTGAGTTATGCGTTATGCGTTATGCGTTATACGTTATGCGTTATGCGTTATGCGTTATGCGTTATGCGTTATGCATTATGCGTTATGCGTTATGCGTTATGCGTCATACGGTATGCGTTATGCGTTATACGTTATGCGTTATGCGTTATGCGTTATGCGTTATGCGTTATACGTTATGCGTTATGCGTTATGCGTGATCCGTTATGTGTTGGCGATATACGTTTTGCGGTATTCGTTATGCGTTATGAGTTACACGTTATGCGTTATTCGATATGCGTTATGCGTTATGCGTTATGCGTTATGCGTGATCCGTTATGCGTTAAGCATTATGCGTTTTGCTGTATTCGTTATGCGTTGTGCGTTATACGTTTGCGTTATGCGTTATACGTTATGCGTTATGCGTTATGCGATATGCGTTATGCGTTATGCGTTATGCATTATGCTTTATGCGTTATGCGTTATGAGTTACACGTTATGCGTTATTCGATATGCGTTATGCGTTATGCGTTATGCGTTATGCGTTATGCGATATGCGTTATGCGTTATGCGGTATGCGTTATGCGTTATGCGTTATGGATTATGCGTTATGTGTTATGCGATATACGTTATGCGTGATGCGTTATGCGTAATGCGTTATGCGTTATGTGTTATACTTTATGCGTTATGCGTAATGCGTTATGCGTTATGCGTTATGCGTTATGCGTTATGCGTTATGCGTTATGCGTTATGCGTCATACGGTATGCGTTATGCGTTATACGTTATGCGTTATGCGGTATGCGATATGCGTTATGCGTTATGCGTTATGCGTTATGCGTTATGCGTTATGCGTTATACGTTATGCGTTATGCGTTATGCGTGATCCGTTATGTGTTAGGCGATATACGTTTTGCGGTATTCGTTATGCGTTATGCGTTATGCGTTATCCGTTGTTCGTTATGCGTTATGCGTTGTGCGCTATACGTTTGCGTTATGCATTATGCGTTATGCGTTATACGGTATGCGTTATGCGTTATACGTTATGCGCTATGCGTTATGCGATATGCGTTATGCGTTATGCGTTATGCATTATGCTTTATGCGTTATGCGTTATGAGTTACACGTTATGCGTTATTCGATATGCGTTATGCGTTATGCGTTATGCGTTATGCGTTATGCGTGATCCGTTATGCGTTAAGCATTATGCGTTTTGCTGTATTCGTTATGCGTTGTGCGTTATACGTTTGCGTTATGCGTTATGCGTTATACGGTATGCGTTATGCGTTATGCGTTATGCGTTATGCGTTATGCGATATGCGTTATGCGTTATGCGTTATGCGTTATGCTTTATGCATTATGCGTTATGCGTTATGCGTTATGCTTTATGCGTTATGCTTTATGCGTTATGCGTGATCCGTTATGCGTTAGGCGTTATGCGTTATGCGTTAACGTTATGCGTTATGCCTTATGCGTTATGCGTTATGGGTTATGCGTTATGTGTTATGCGATATACGTTATGCGTTATGCGTTATGCGTTATACGTTATGCGTTTTGCGTTATACGTTGTACGTTATGCTTTATGCGTTATGTTTTATGCGATATGCGTTATGCGTTATGCGTTATGCGTGATGCGTTATGCGTAATGCGTTATGCCTTATGTGTTATACTTTATGCGTTATGCGTTATGTGTTATACTTTATGCGTTATGCGTAATGCGTTATGCGTTATGCGTTATGCGTTATGCGTTATGCGTTATGCGTTATGCGTTATGCGTTATGCGTTATGCGTTATGCGTTATGCGTTATGCGTTATCCGTTGTTCGTTATGCGTTATGCATTATGCTTTATGCATTATGCGTTATGAGTTACACGTTATGCGTTATTCGATATGCGTTATGCGTTATGCGTTATGCGTTATGCGTTATGCGTGATCCGTTATGCGTTAATCATTATGCGTTTTGCTGTATTCGTTATGCGTTGTGCGTTATACATTTGCGTTATGCGTTATGCGTTATGCGTTATACGGTATGCGTTATGCGTTATACGTTATGCGTTATGCGTTATGCGATATGCGTTATGCGTTATGCGGTATGCGTTATGCGTTATGCGTTATGGGTTATGCGTTATGTGTTATGCGATATACGTTATGCGTTATGCGTTATGCATTATGCGTTATGCGTTATGCGTTATGCGTCATACGGTATGCGTTATGCGTTATACGTTATGCGTTATGCGTTATGCGTTATGCGTTATACGTTATGCGTTATGCGTTATGCGTGATCCGTTATGTGTTGGCGATATACGTTTTGCGGTATTCGTTATGCGTTATGCGTTATGTGTTATCCGTTGTTCGTTATGCGTTATGCGTTGTGCGTTATACGTTTGCGTTATGCATTATGCGTTATGCGTTATACGGTATGCGTTATGATTTATACGTTATGCGTTATGCGTTATGCGATATGCGTTATGCGTTATGCGTTATGCATTATGCTTTATGCGTTATGCGTTATGAGTTACACGTTATGCGTTATTCGATATGCGTTATGCGTTATGCGTTATGCGTTATGCGTGATCCGTTATGCGTTAAGCATTATGCGTTTTGCTGTATTCGTTATGCGTTGTGCGTTATACGTTTGCGTTATGCGTTATACGTTATGCGTTATGCGTTATGCGATATGCGTTATGCGTTATGCGTTATGCATTATGCTTTATGCGTTATGCGTTATGAGTTACACGTTATGCGTTATTCGATATGCGTTATGCGTTATGCGTTATGCGTTATGCGTTATGCGATATGCGTTATGCGTTATGCGGTATGCGTTATGCGTTATGCGTTATGGATTATGCGTTATGTGTTATGCGATATACGTTATGCGTGATGCGTTATGCGTAATGCGTTATGCGTTATGTGTTATACTTTATGCGTTATGCGTTATGCGTTATGCGTTATGCGTTATGCGTTATGCGTTATGCGTTATGCGTTATGCGTTATGCGTCATACGGTATGCGTTATGCGTTATACGTTATGCGTTATGCGGTATGCGATATGCGTTATGCGTTATGCGTTATGCGTTATGCGTTATGCGTTATGCGTTATACGTTATGCGTTATGCGTTATGCGTGATCCGTTATGTGTTAGGCGATATACGTTTTGCGGTATTCGTTATGCGTTATGCGTTATGCGTTATCCGTTGTTCGTTATGCGTTATGCGTTGTGCGCTATACGTTTGCGTTATGCATTATGCGTTATGCGTTATACGGTATGCGTTATGCGTTATACGTTATGCGCTATGCGTTATGCGATATGCGTTATGCGTTATGCGTTATGCATTATGCTTTATGCGTTATGCGTTATGAGTTACACGTTATGCGTTATTCGATATGCGTTATGCGTTATGCGTTATGCGTTATGCGTGATCCGTTATGCGTTAAGCATTATGCGTTTTGCTGTATTCGTTATGCGTTGTGCGTTATACGTTTGCGTTATGCGTTATGCGTTATACGGTATGCGTTATGCGTTATACGTTATGCGTTATGCGTTATGCGATATGCGTTATGCGTTATGCGTTATGCGTTATGCTTTATGCATTATGCGTTATGCGTTATGCGTTATGCTTTATGCGTTATGCTTTATGCGTTATGCGTGATCCGTTATGCGTTAGGCGTTATGCGTTATGCGTTAACGTTATGCGTTATGCCTTATGCGTTATGCGTTATGGGTTATGCGTTATGTGTTATGCGTTATACGTTATGCGTTATGCGTTATGCGTTATACGTTATGCGTTTTGCGTTATACGTTGTACGTTATGCTTTATGCGTTATGTTTTATGCGATATGCGTTATGCGTTATGCGTTATGCGTGATGCGTTATGCGTAATGCGTTATGCCTTATGTGTTATACTTTATGCGTTATGCGTTATGTGTTATACTTTATGCGTTATGCGTAATGCGTTATGCGTTATGCGTTATGCGTTATGCGTTATGCGTTATGCGTTATGCGTTATGCGTTATGCGTTATGCGTTATGCGTTATGCGTTATGCGTTATCCGTTGTTCGTTATGCGTTATGCATTATGCTTTATGCATTATGCGTTATGAGTTACACGTTATGCGTTATTCGATATGCGTTATGCGTTATGCGTTATGCGTTATGCGTTATGCGTGATCCGTTATGCGTTAAGCATTATGCGTTTTGCTGTATTCGTTATGCGTTGTGCGTTATACATTTGCGTTATGCGTTATGCGTTATGCGTTATACGGTATGCGTTATGCGTTATACGTTATGCGTTATGCGTTATGCGATATGCGTTATGCGTTATGCGGTATGCGTTATGCGTTATGCGTTATGGGTTATGCGTTATGTGTTATGCGATATACGTTATGCGTGATGCGTTATGCGTAATGCGTTATGCGTTATGTGTTATACTTTATGCGTTATGCGTAATGCGTTATGCGTTATGCGTTATGCGTTATGCGTTATGCGTTATGCGTTATGCGTTATCCGTTGTTCGTTATGCATTATGCGTTGTGCGTTATACGTTTGCGTTATGCATTATGCGTTATGCGTTATACGGTATGCGTTATGCGTTATACGTTATGCGCTATGCGTTATGCGATATGCGTTATGCGTTATGCGTTATGCATTATGCTTTATGCGTTATGCGTTATGAGTTATACGTTATGCGTTATTCGATATGCGTTATGCGTTATGCGTTATGCGTTATGCGTTATGCGTGATTCGTTATGCGTTAAGCATTATGCGTTTTGCTGTATTCGTTATGCGTTGTGCGTTATACGTTTGCGTTATGCGTTATGCGTTATGCTTTATGCGTTATGCGTTATGCGTTATGCGTTATGCTTTATGCGTTATGCGTTATGTGTTATACTTTATGCGTTATGCGTAATGCGTTATGCGTTATGCGTTATGCGTTATGCGTTATGCGTTATGCGTTATGCGTTATGCGTTATGCGTTATGCGTTATGCGTTGTGCGTTATAAGTTTGCGTTATGCGTTATGCGTTATGCGTTATGCGTTATACGGTTTGCGTTAAGCGTTATACGTTATGCGTTATGCGTTATGCGTTATGCGTTATGCGTTATGCGTTATGCGTTATGCGTTATGCGTTATGCGTTGTGCGTTATAAGTTTGCGTTATGCGTTATGCGTTATGCGTTATGCTTTATGCGTTATGCGTTATGCGTTATGCTTTATGCGTTATGCGTTATGCGTTATGCGTTATACGTTATGCGTTATGCGTTATGCGTGATCCGTTATGTGTTAGGCGATATACGTTTTGCGGTATTCGTTATGCGTTATGCGTTATGCGTTATCCGTTGTTCGTTATGCGTTATGCATTATGCGTTATGCGTTATGCGTTATGAGTTACACGTTATGCGTTATTCGTTATGCGTTATGCGTTATGCGTTATGCGTTATGCGTTATGCGTGATCCGTTATGCGTTAAGCATTATGCGTTTTGCTGTATTCGTTATGCGTTGTGCGTTATACGTTTGCGTTATGCGTCATGCGTTATGCGTTATACGGTATGCGTTATGCGTTATACGTTATGCGTTATGCGTTATGCGATATGCGTTATGCGTTATGCGTTATGCGTTATACGTTGTACGTTATGCGTGATGCGTTATGTTTTATGCGATATGCGTTATGCGTTATGCGTTATGCGTTATGCGTTATGCATTGTGCGTTATGCGTTATGCGTTATGCGTTATGCGTTATGCGTTATGCGTTATGCGTTATGCGTTATGCGTTATGCGTTATGCGTTATGCGTTATGCGTTATGCGTTATGCGTTATGCGTTATGCGTTATGCGTTATGCGTTGTGCGTTATAAGTTTGCGTTATGCGTTATGCGTTATGCGTTATGCGTTATGCATTTTGCATTATGCGCCATGCGTTATGCGTTATGCGTTATGCGTTATGCATTATGCGTTGTGCGTTATACGTTTGCGTTATGCGTTATGCGTTATGCGTTATGCGTTATGCGTTATGCGTTATGCTTTATGCATTGTGCGTTATGAGTTATGCGTTATGCGTTATGCATTTTGCATTATGCGCCATGCGTTATTCGTTATGCGTTATGCGTTATGCATTATGCGTTGTGCGTTATACGTTTGCGTTATGCGTTATGCGTTATGCGTTATACGTTATGCATTATGCGTTATGCGTTATGCGTTATGCATTATGCGTTATGCGTTATGCGTTATGCGTCATACGGTATGCGTTATGCGTTATACGTTATGCGTTATGCGGTATGCGATATGCGTTATGCGTTATGCGTTATGCGTTATACGGTTTGCGTTAAGCGTTATACGTTATGCGTTATGCGTTATGCGTTATGCGTTATGCGTTATGCGTTATGCGTTATGCGTTATGCGTTATGCGTTGTGCGTTATAAGTTTGCGTTATGCGTTATGCGTTATGCTTTATGCGTTATGCGTTATGCGTTATGCTTTATGCGTTATGCGTTATGCGTCATGCGTTATGCGTTATACGGTATGCGTTATGCGTTATACGTTATGCGTTATGCGTTATGCGATATGCGTTATGCGTTATGCGTTATGCGTTATACGTTGTACGTTATGCGTGATGCGTTATGTTTTATGCGATATGCGTTATGCGTTATGCGTTATGCGTTATGCGTTATGCATTATGCGTTATGCGTTATGCGTTATGCGTTATGCGTTATGCGTTATGCGTTATGCGTTATGCGTTATGCGTTATGCGTTATGCGTTATGCGTTATGCGTTATGCGTTATGCGTTATGCGTTCTGCGTTATGCGTTGTGCGTTATAAGTTTGCGTTATGCGTTATGCGTTATGCGTTATGCATTTTGCATTATGCGCCATGCGTTATGCGTTATGCGTTATGCATTATGCGTTGTGCGTTATACGTTTACGTTATGCGTTATGCGTTATGCGTTATGCGTTATGCGTTATGCGTTATGCATTGTGCGTTATGAGTTATGCGTTATGCGTTATGCATTTTGCATTATGCGCCATGCGTTATGCGTTATGCGTTATGCGTTATGCATTATGCGTTGTGCGTTATACGTTTGCGTTATGCGTTATGCGTTATGCGTTATACGTTATGCGTTATGCGTTATGCGTTATGCGTTATGCATTATGCGTTATGCGTTATGCGTTATGCGTCATACGGTATGCGTTATGCGTTATACGTTATGCGTTATGCGGTATGCGATATGCGTTATGCGTTATGCGTTATGCGTTATGCGTTATGCGTTATACGTTATGCGTTATGCGTTATGCGTGATCCGTTATGTGTTAGGCGATATACGTTTTGCGGTATTCGTTATGCGTTATGCGTTATGCGTTATCCGTTGTTCGTTATGCGTTATGCGTTGTGCGTTATACGTTTGCGTTATGCATTATGCGTTATGCGTTATACGGTATGCGTTATGCGTTATACGTTATGCGTTATGCGTTATGCGATATGCGTTATGCGTTATGCGTTATGCATTATGCTTTATGCGTTATGCGTTATGAGTTACACGTTATGCGTTATTCGATATGCGTTATGCGTTATGCGTTATGCGTTATGCGTGATCCGTTATGCGTTAAGCATTATGCGTTTTGCTGTATTCGTTATGCGTTGTGCGTTATACGTTTGCGTTATGCGTTATGCGTTATACGGTATGCGTTATGCGTTATACGTTATGCGTTATGCGTTATGCGATATGCGTTATGCGTTATGCGTTATGCGTTATGCTTTATGCGTTATGCGTTATGCGTTATGCGTTATGCTTTATGCGTTATGCTTTATGCGTTATGCGTGATCCGTTATGCGTTAGGCGTTATGCGTTATGCGTTAACGTTATGCGTTATGCCTTATGCGTTATGCGTTATGGGTTATGCGTTATGTGTTATGCGATATACGTTATGCGTTATGCGTTATGCGTTATACGTTATGCGTTATGCGTTATACGTTGTACGTTATGCTTTATGCGTTATGTTTTATGCGATATGCGTTATGCGTTATGCGTTATGCGTGATGCGTTATGCGTAATGCGTTATGCGTTATGTGTTATACTTTATGCGTTATGCGTTATGTGTTATACTTTATGCGTTATGCGTAATGCGTTATGCGTTATGCGTTATGCGTTATGCGTTATGCGTTATGCGTTATGCGTTATGCGTTATCCGTTGTTCGTTATGCGTTATGCATTATGCTTTATGCGTTATGCGTTATGAGTTACACGTTATGCGTTATTCGATATGCGTTATGCGTTATGCGTTATGCGTTATGCGTTATGCGTTATGCGTTGTGCGTTATAAGTTTGCGTTATGCGTTATGCGTTATGCGTTATGCGGTATGCGTTATGCTTTATGCTTTATGCGTTATGCGTTATGCGTTATGCGTTATGCTTTATGCGTTATGCTTTATGCGTTATGCGTGATCCGTTATGCGTTAGGCGTTATTCGTTATGCGTTAACGTTATGAGTTATGCCTTATGCGTTATGCGTTATGGGTTATGCGTTATGTGTTATGCTATATACGTTATGCGTTATGCGTTATGCGTTATGCGTTATGCGTTATGCGTTATACGTTGTACGTTATGCGTGATGCGTTATGTTTTATGCGATATGCGTTATGCGTTATGCGTTATGCGTTATGCGTGATGCGTTATGCGTAATGCGTTATGCGTTATGTGTTATACTTTATGCGTTATGCGTAATGCGTTATGCGTTATGCGTTATGCGTTATGCGTTATGCGTTATGCGTTATGCGTTATGCGTTATGCGTTATGTGTTATGCGTTATGCGTTATGCGTTATGCGTTATGCGTTATGCGTTATGCGTTATGCGTTATGCGTTATGCGTTATGCGTTATGCGTTATGCGTTATGCGTTATGCGTTATGCGTTATGCGTTATGCGTTGTGCGTTATAAGTTTGCGTTATGCGTTATGCGTTATGCGTTATGCTTTATGCGTTATGCGTTATGCGTTATGCGTTATGCGTTATGCGTTATGCGTTATGCGTTATGCGTTATGCGTTATGCGTTATGCGTTATGCGTCATGCGTTATGCGTTATGCGTTATGCGTTATGCGTTATGCATTTTGCATTATGCGCCATGCGTTGTGCGTTATGCGTTATGCGTTATGCGTTATGCGTTATGCGTTATGCGTTATGCCTTATGCATTATGCGTTATGCGTTATGCGTTATGCGTTATACGGTATGCGTTATGCGTTATACGTTATGCGTTATGCGGTATGCGATATGCGTTCTGCGTTATGCGTTATGCGTTATGCGTTATACGTTATGCGTTATGCGTTATGCGATATGCGTTATGCGTTATGCGTTATGCTCTATGCTTTATGCGTTATGCGTTATGAGTTACACGTTATGCGTTATTCGATATGCGTTATGCGTTATGCGTTATGCGTTATGCGTTATGCGTGATCCGTTATGCGTTAAGCATTATGCGTTTTGCTGTATTCGTTATGCGTTATGCGTTATACGGTATGCGTTATGCGTTATACGTTATGCGTTATGCGTTATGCGATATGCGTTATGCGTTATGCGTTATGCGTTATGCTTTATGCGTTATGCGTTATGCGTTATGCGTTATGCTTTATGCGTTATGCTTTATGCGTTATGCGTGATCCGTTATGCGTTAGGCGTTATGCGTTATGCGTTATGGGTTATGCGTTATGTGTTATGCGATATACGTTATGCGTTATGCGTTATGCGTTATACGTTATGCGTTATGCGTTATACGTTGTACGTTATGCTTTATGCGTTATGTTTTATGCGATATGCGTTATGCGTTATGCGTTATGCGTGATGCGTTATGCGTAATGCGTTATGCGTTATGTGTTATACGTTGTACGTTATGCTTTATGCGTTATATTTTATGCGTTATGCGTTATGCGTTATGCGTTATGCGTGATGCGTTATGCGTAATGCGTTATGCGTTATGTGTTATACTTTATGCGTTATGCGTTATGTGTTATACTTTATGCGTTATGCGTAATGCGTTATGCGTTATGCGTTATGCGTTATGCGTTATGCGTTATGCGTTATGCGTTATGCGTTATGCGTTATGCGTTATCCGTTGTTCGTTATGCGTTATGCATTATGCTTTATGCGTTATGCGTTATGAGTTACGCGTTATGCGTTATTCGATATGCGTTATGCGTTATGCGTTATACGGTATGCGTTATGCGTTATACGTTATGCGTTATGCGTTATGCGATATGCGTTATGCGTTATGCGGTATGCGTTATGCTTTATGCGTTATGCGTTATGCGTTATGCTTTATGCGTTATGCTTTATGCGTTATGCGTGATCCGTTATGCGTTAGGCGTTATGCGTTCTGCGTTAACGTTATGCGTTATGCCTTATGCGTTATGCGTTATGGGATATGCGTTATGTGTTATGCGATATACGTTATGCGTTATGCGTTATGCGTTATGCGTTATGCGTTATGCGTTATACGTTGTACGTTATGCGTGATGCGTTATGTTTTATGCGATATGCGTTATGCGTTATGCGTTATGCGTTATGCGTGATGCGTTATGCGTTATGTGTTATACTTTATGCGTTATGCGTAATGCGTTATGCGTTATGCGTTATGCGTTATGCGTTATGCGTTATGCGTTATGCGTTATGCGTTATACGTTTTGCGTTATGTGTTATACTTTATGCGTTATGCGTAATGCGTTATGCGTTATGCGTTATGCGTTATGCGTTATGCGTTATGCGTTATGCGTTATGCGTTATGCGTTATGTGTTATGCGTTATGCGTTATGCGTTATGCGTTATGCGTTATGCGTTATGCGTTATGCGTTATGCGTTATGCGTTATGCGTTATGCGTTATGCGTTATGCGTTATGCGTTATGCGTTGTGCGTTATAAGTTTGCGTTATGCGTTATGCGTTATGCGTTATGCTTTATGCGTTATGCGTTATGCGTTATGCGTTATGCGTTATGCGTTATGCGTTATGCGTTATGCGTTATGCGTTATGCGTTATGCGTCATGCGTTATGCGTTATGCGTTATGCGTTATGCGTTATGCATTTTGCATTATGCGCCATGCGTTGTGCGTTATGCGTTATGCGTTATGCGTTATGCGTTATGCGTTATGCGTTATGCCTTATGCATTATGCGTTATGCGTTATGCGTTATGCGTTATACGGTATGCGTTATGCGTTATACGTTATGCGTTATGCGGTATGCGATATGCGTTATGCGTTATGCGTTATGCGTTATGCGTTATACGTTATGCGTTATGCGTTATGCGATATGCGTTATGCGTTATGCGTTATGCTCTATGCTTTATGCGTTATGCGTTATGAGTTACACGTTATGCGTTATTCGATATGCGTTATGCGTTATGCGTTATGCGTTATGCGTTATGCGTTATGCGTGATCCGTTATGCGTTAAGCATTATGCGTTTTGCTGTATTCGTTATGCGTTATGCGTTATACGGTATGCGTTATACGTTATGCGTTATGCGTTATGCGATATGCGTTATGCGTTATGCGTTATGCGTTATGCTTTATGCGTTATGCGTTATGCGTTATGCGTTATGCTTTATGCGTTATGCTTTATGCGTTATGCGTGATCCGTTATGCGTTAGGCGTTATGCGTTATGCGTTAACGTTATGCGTTATGCCTTATGCGTTATGCGTTATGGGTTATGCGTTATGTGTTATGCGATATACGTTATGCGTTATGCGTTATGCGTTATACGTTATGCGTTATGCGTTATACGTTGTACGTTATGCTTTATGCGTTATGTTTTATGCGATATGCGTTATGCGTTATGCGTTATGCGTGATGCGTTATGCGTAATGCGTTATGCGTTATGTGTTATACGTTGTACGTTATGCTTTATGCGTTATATTTTATGCGTTATGCGTTATGCGTTATGCGTTATGCGTGATGCGTTATGCGTAATGCGTTATGCGTTATGTGTTATACTTTATGCGTTATGCGTTATGTGTTATACTTTATGCGTTATGCGTAATGCGTTATGCGTTATGCGTTATGCGTTATGCGTTATGCGTTATGCGTTATGCGTTATGCGTTATGCGTTATCCGTTGTTCGTTATGCGTTATGCATTATGCTTTATGCGTTATGCGTTATGAGTTACGCGTTATGCGTTATTCGATATGCGTTATGCGTTATGCGTTATACGGTATGCGTTATGCGTTATACGTTATGCGTTATGCGTTATGCGATATGCGTTATGCGTTATGCGTTATGCGTTATGCTTTATGCGTTATGCGTTATGCGTTATGCTTTATGCGTTATGCTTTATGCGTTATGCGTGATCCGTTATGCGTTAGGCGTTATGCGTTCTGCGTTAACGTTATGCGTTATGCCTTATGCGTTATGCGTTATGGGATATGCGTTATGTGTTATGCGATATACGTTATGCGTTATGCGTTATGCGTTATGCGTTATGCGTTATGCGTTATACGTTGTACGTTATGCGTGATGCGTTATGTTTTATGCGATATGCGTTATGCGTTATGCGTTATGCGTTATGCGTGATGCGTTATGCGTTATGTGTTATACTTTATGCGTTATGCGTAATGCGTTATGCGTTATGCGTTATGCGTTATGCGTTATGCGTTATGCGTTATGCGTTATGCGTTATGCGTTATGCGTTATGCGTTATGCGTTATGCGTTATGCGTTATGCGTTATGCGTTATGCGTTATGCGTTATGCGTTATGCGTTATGCGTTATGCGTTATGCTTTATGCGTTATGCGTTGTGCGTTATAAGTTTGCGTTATGCGTATGCGTTATGCGTTATGCTTTATGCGTTATGCGTTATGCGTTATGCGTTATGCGTTATGCGTTATGCGTTATGCGTTATGCGTTATGCATTATGCGTTATGCGTTATGCGTTATGCGTTATGCGTTATACGTTATGAGTTATGCGTTATGCGTTATGCGATATGCGTCATGCATCAAGCCTTATGCGGTAACGTTATGCGTTATGCGTTTTGCGTTATACGTTATGCAATATGCGTAATGCGTTATGCGTTATGTGTTATACTTTATGCGTTATGCGTTATGTGTTATACTTTATGCGTTATGCGTAATGCGATATGCGTTATGCGTTATGCGTTATGCGTTATGCGTTATGGGTTATGCGTTATGTGTTATGCGATATGCGTTATGCGTTATGCGTTATGCGTTATGCGTTATGCGTTATGCGTTATGCGTTATGCGTTATGCGTTATGCGTTATGCGTTATGCGTTATGCGTTATGCGTTATGCGTTATGCGTTATGCGTTATGCGTTATCCGTTGTTCGTTATGCGTTATGCATTATGCTTTATGCGTTATGCGTTATGAGTTACGCGTTATGCGTTATTCGATATGCGTTATGCGTTATGTGTTATGCGTTATGCGTTATGTGTGATCCGTTATGCGTTAAGCATTATGCGTTTTGCTGTATTCGTTATGCGTTATACGTTTGCGTTATGCGTTATGCGTTATGCGTTATACGGTATGCGTTATGCGTTATACGTTATGCGTTATGCGTTATGCGATATGCGTTATGCGTTATGCGGTATGCGTTATGCTTTATGCGTTATGCGTTATGCGTTATGCTTTATGCGTTATGCTTTATGCGTTATGCGTGATCCGTTATGCGTTAGGCTTTATGCGTTCTGCGTTAACGTTATGCGTTATGCGTTATGCGTTATGCGTTATGGGATATGCGTTATGTGTTATGCGATATGCGTTATGCGGTATGCGTTATGCGTTATGCGTAATGCGTTATGCGTTATGCGTTATGCGTTATGCGTTATGCGTTATGCGTTATGCGTTATGCGTTATGCGTTATGCGTTATGCGTTATGCGTTATGCGTTATGCGTTATGCGTTATGCGTTATGCGTTATGCGTTATGCGTTATGCGTTATGCGTTATGCGTTATGCGTTATGCGTTATGCGTTATGCTTTATGCGTTATGCGTTGTGCGTTATAAGTTTGCGTTATGCGTATGCGTTATGCGTTATGCTTTATGCGTTATGCGTTATGCGTTATGCGTTATGCGTTATGCGTTATGCGTTATGCGTTATGCGTTATGCATTATGCGTTATGCGTTATGCGTTATGCGTTATGCGTTATGCGTTATACGTTATGAGTTATGCGTTATGCGTTATGCGATATGCGTCATGCATCAAGCCTTATGCGGTAACGTTATGCGTTATGCGTTTTGCGTTATACGTTATGCAATATGCGTAATGCGTTATGCGTTATGTGTTATACTTTATGCGTTATGCGTTATGTGTTATACTTTATGCGTTATGCGTAATGCGTTATGCGTTATGCGTTATGCGTTATGCGTTATGCGTTATGGGTTATGCGTTATGTGTTATGCGATATGCGTTATGCGTTATGCGTTATGCGTTATGCGTTATGCGTTATGCGTTATGCGTTATGCGTTATGCGGTATGCGTTATGCGTTATGCGTTATGCGTTATGCGTTATGCGTTATGCGTTATGCGTTATGCGTTATGCGTTATGCGTTATGCGTTATGCGTTATGCGTTATGCGTTATCCGTTGTTCGTTATGCGTTATGCATTATGCTTTATGCGTTATGCGTTATGAGTTACGCGTTATGCGTTATTCGATATGCGTTATGCGTTATGTGTTATGCGTTATGCGTTATGTGTGATCCGTTATGCGTTAAGCATTATGCGTTTTGCTGTATTCGTTATGCGTTGTGCGTTATACGTTTGCGTTATGCGTTATGCGTTATGCGTTATACGGTATGTGTTATGCGTTATACGTTATGCGTTATGCGTTATGCGATATGCGTTATGCGTTATGCGGTATGCGTTATGCTTTATGCGTTATGCGTTATGCGTTATGCTTTATGCGTTATGCGTTCTGCGTTAACGTTATGCGTTATGCCTTATGCGTTATGCGTTATGGGATATGCGTTATGTGTTATGCGATATACGTTATGCGTTATGCGTTATGCGTTATGCGTTATGCGTTATGCGTTATGCGTTATACGTTGTACGTTATGCGTGATGCGTTATGTTTTATGCGATATGCGTTATGCGTTATGCGTTATGCGTTATGCGTGATGCGTTATGCGTAATGCGTTATGCGTTATGTGTTATACTTTATGCGTTATGCGTAATGCGTTATGCGTTATGCGTTATGCGTTATGCGTTATGCGTTACGCGTAATGCGTTATGCGTTATGCGTTATGCGTTATGCGTTATGCGTTATGCGTTATGCGTTATGCGTTATGCGTTATGCGTTATGCGTTATGCGTTATGCGTTATGCGTTATGCGTTATGCGTTATGCGTTATGCGTTATGCGTTATGCGTTATGCGTTATGCGTTATGCGTTATGCGTTATGCGTTATACGTTATGAGTTATGCGTTATGAGTTATGCGATATGCGTCATGCATCAAGCCTTATGCGGTAACGTTATGCGTTATGCGTTTTGCGTTATACGTTATGCAATATGCGTAATGCGTTATGCGTTATGTGTTATACTTTATGCGTTATGCGTTATGTGTTATACTTTATGCGTTATGCGTAATGCGTTATGCGTTATGCGTTATGCGTTATGCGTTATGCGCTATGCGTCATGCGTTATGCGTTATGCGTTATGCGTTATGCGTTATGCATTTTGCATTATGCGCCATGCGTTGTGCGTTATGCGTTATGCGTTATGCGTTATGCGTTATGCGTTATACGTTATGCGTTATGCGTTATGCGTGATCCGTTATGTGTTAGGCGATATACGTTTTGCGGTATTCGTTATGCGTTATGCGTTATGCGTTATCCGTTGTTCGTTATGCGTTATGCGTTGTGCGTTATACGTTTGCGTTATGCATTATGCGTAATGCGTTATACGGTATGCGTTATGATTTATACGTTATGCGTTATGCGTTATGCGATATGCGTTATGCGTTATGCGTTATGCATTATGCTTTATGCGTTATGCGTTATGAGTTACACGTTATGCGTTATTCGATATGCGTTATGCGTTATGCGTTATGCGTTATGCGTTATGCGCGATCCGTTATGCGTTAAGCATTATGCGTTTTGCTGTATTCGTTATGCGTTGTGCGTTATACGTTTGCGTTATGCGTTATGCGTTATACGGTATGCGTTATGCGTTATACGTTATGCGTTATGCGTTATGCGATATGCGTTATGCGTTATGCGTTATGCGTTATGCGTTATGCTTTATGCGTTATGCGTTATGCGTTATGCGTTATGCGTTATGCTTTATGCGTTATGCTTTATGCGTTATGCGTGATCCGTTATGCGTTAGGCGTTATGCGTTATGCGTTAACGTTATGCGTTATGCCTTATGCGTTATGCGTTATGGGTTATGCGTTATGTGTTATGCGATATACGTTATGCGTTATGCGTTATGCGTTATACGTTATGCGTTATGCGTTATACGTTGTACGTTATGCTTTATGCGTTATGTTTTATGCGATATGCGTTATGCGTTATGCGTGATGCGTTATGCGTAATGCGTTATGCGTTATGTGTTATACTTTATGCGTTATGCGTTATGTGTTATACTTTATGCGTTATGCGTAATGCGTTATGCGTTATGCGTTATGCGTTATGCGTTATGCGTTATGCGTTATGCGTTATGCGTTATGCGTTATGCTTTATGCGTTATGCGTTATGCGTTATGCTTTATGCGTTATGCTTTATGCGTTATGCGTGATCCGTTATGCGTTAGGCTTTATGCGTTCTGCGTTAACGTTATGCGTTATGCCTTATGCGTTATGCGTTATGGGATATGCGTTATGTGTTATGCGATATGCGTTATGCGGTATGCGTTATGCGTTATGCGTAATGCGTTATGCGTTATGCGTTATGCGTTATGCGTTATGCGTTATGCGTTATGCGTTATGCGTTATGCGTTATGCGTTATGCGTTATGCGTTATGCGTTATGCGTTATGCGTTATGCGTTATGCGTTATGCGTTATGCGTTATGCGTTATGCGTTATGCGTTATGCGTTATGCGTTATGCTTTATGCGTTATGCGTTGTGCGTTATAAGTTTGCGTTATGCGTATGCGTTATGCGTTATGCTTTATGCGTTATGCGTTATGCGTTATGCGTTATGCGTTATGCGTTATGCGTTATGCGTTATGCATTATGCGTTATGCGTTATGCGTTATGCGTTATGCGTTATGCGTTATACGTTATGAGTTATGCGTTATGCGTTATGCGATATGCGTCATGCATCAAGCCTTATGCGGTAACGTTATGCGTTATGCGTTTTGCGTTATACGTTATGCAATATGCGTAATGCGTTATGCGTTATGTGTTATACTTTATGCGTTATGCGTTATGTGTTATACTTTATGCGTTATGCGTAATGCGTTATGCGTTATGCGTTATGCGTTATGCGTTATGCGTTATGGGTTATGCGTTATGTGTTATGCGATATGCGTTATGCGTTATGCGTTATGCGTTATGCGTTATGCGTTATGCGTTATGCGTTATGCGTTATGCGTTATGCGTTATGCGTTATGCGTTATGCGTTATGCGTTATGCGTTATGCGTTATGCGTTATGCGTTATGCGTTATGCGTTATGCGTTATGCGTTATGCGTTATGCGTTATCCGTTGTTCGTTATGCGTTATGCATTATGCTTTATGCGTTATGCGTTATGAGTTACGCGTTATGCGTTATTCGATATGCGTTATGCGTTATGTGTTATGCGTTATGCGTTATGAGTTACGCGTTATGCGTTATTCGATATGCGTTATGCGTTATGTGTTATGCGTTATGCGTTATGTGTGATCCGTTATGCGTTAAGCATTATGCGTTTTGCTGTATTCGTTATGCGTTATACGTTTGCGTTATGCGTTATGCGTTATGCGTTATACGGTATGCGTTATGCGTTATACGTTATGCGTTATGCGTTATGCGATATGCGTTATGCGTTATGCGGTATGCGTTATGCTTTATGCGTTATGCGTTATGCGTTATGCTTTATGCGTTATGCTTTATGCGTTATGCGTGATCCGTTATGCGTTAGGCTTTATGCGTTCTGCGTTAACGTTATGCGTTATGCCTTATGCGTTATGCGTTATGGGATATGCGTTATGTGTTATGCGATATGCGTTATGCGGTATGCGTTATGCGTTATGCGTAATGCGTTATGCGTTATGCGTTATGCGTTATGCGTTATGCGTTATGCGTTATGCGTTATGCGTTATGCGATATGCGTTATGCGTTATGCGTTATGCGTTATGCGTTATGCGTTATGCGTTATGCGTTATGCGTTATGCGTTATGCGTTATGCGTTATGCGTTATGCGTTATGCTTTATGCGTTATGCGTTGTGCGTTATAAGTTTGCGTTATGCGTATGCGTTATGCGTTATGCTTTATGCGTTATGCGTTATGCGTTATGCGTTATGCGTTATGCTTTATGCGTTATGCGTTATGCGTTATGCGTTATGCGTTATGCTTTATGCGTTATGCTTTATGCGTTATGCGTGATCCGTTATGCGTTAGGCGTTATGCGTTATGCGTTAACGTTATGCGTTATGCCTTATGCGTTATGCGTTATGGGTTATGCGTTATGTGTTATGCGATATACGTTATGCGTTATGCGTTATGCGTTATACGTTATGCGTTATGCGTTATACGTTGTACGTTATGCTTTATGCGTTATGTTTTATGCGATATGCGTTATGCGTTATGCGTGATGCGTTATGCGTAATGCGTTATGCGTTATGTGTTATACTTTATGCGTTATGCGTTATGTGTTATACTTTATGCGTTATGCGTAATGCGTTATGCGTTATGCGTTATGCGTTATGCGTTATGCGTTATGCGTTATGCGTTATGCGTTATGCGTTATGCGTTATGCGTTATGCGTTATGCGTTATTCGATATGCGTTATGCGTTATGCGTTATGCGTTATGCGTTATGCGTGATCCGTTATGCGTTAAGCATTATGCGTTTTGCTGTATTCGTTATGCGTTGTGCGTTATACGTTTGCGTTATGCGTTATGCGTTATGCGTTATACGGTATGCGTTATGCGTTATACGTTATGCGTTATGCGTTATGCGATATGCGTTATGCGTTATGCGGTATGCGTTATGCGTTATGCGTTATGGGTTATGCGTTATGTGTTATGCCATATATGTTATGCGTGATGCGTTATGCGTAATGCGTTATGCGTTATGTGTTATACTTTATGCGTTATGCGTAATGCGTTATGCGTTATGCGTTATGCGTTATGCGTTATGCGTTATGCGTTATGCGTTATGCGTTATGCGTTATGCGTTATGCGTTATGCGTTATGCGTTATGCGTTATGCGTTATGCGTTATGCGTTATGCGTTATGCGTTATGGGTTATGCGTTATGCGTTATGCGTTATGCGTTATGCGTTATGCGGTATGCGATATGCGTTATGCGTTATGCGTTGTGCGTTATAAGTTTGCGTTATGCGTTATGCGTTATGCTTTATGCGTTATGCGTTATGCGTTATGCGTTATGCGTTATGCGTTATGCATTATGCGTTATGCGTTATGCGTTATGCGTTATACGTTATGAGTTATGAGTTATGCGTTATGCGTTATGCAATATGCGTCATGCATCAAGCGTTATGCGGTAACGTTATGCGTTATGCGTTTTGCGTTATACGGTATGCAATATGCGTAATGCGTTATGCGTTATGTGTTATACTTTATGCGTTATGCGTTATGTGTTATACTTTATGCGTTATGCGTATTGCGTTATGCGTTATGCGTTATGCGTTATGCGTTATGCGTTATGCGTTATGCGTTATGCGTTATGCGTTATGGGTTATGCGTTATGTGTTATGCGATATGCGTTATGCGTTATGCGTTATGCGTTATGCGTTATGCGTTATGCGTTATGCGTTATGCGTTATGCGTTATGCGTTATGCGTTATGCGTTATGCGTTATGCGTTATGTGTTATGCGTTATGCGTTATGCGTTATGCGTTATGCGTTATGCGTTATGCGTTATGCGTGATCCGTTATGCGTTAAGCATTATGCGTTATGCGTTAACGTTATGAGTTATGCCTTATGCGTTATGCGTTATGGGTTATGCGTTATGTGTTATGCGATATACGTTATGCGTTATGCGTTATGCGTTATGCGTTATGCGTTATACGTTGTACGTTATGCGTGATGCGTTATGTTTTATGCGATATGCGTTATGCGTTATGCGTTATGCGTTATGCGTGATGCGTTATGCGTAATGCGTTATGCGTTATGTGTTATACTTTATGCGTTATGCGTTATGCGTTATGCGTGATCCGTTATGTGTTAGGCGATATACGTTTTGCGGTATTCGATATGCGTTATGCGTTATGCGTTATCCGTTGTTCGTTATGCGTTATGCGTTGTGCGTTATACGTTTGCGTTATGCATTATGCGTTATGCGTTATACGGTATGCGTTATGCGTTATACGTTATGCGTTATGCGTTATGCGATATGCGTTATGCGTTATGCGTTATGCATTATGCGTTATGAGTTATGCGTTATGCGTTATGCATTTTGCATTATGCGCCATGCGTTATGCGTTATGCGTTATGCGTTATGCATTATGCGTTGTGCGTTATACGTTTGCGTTATGCGTTATGCGTTATGCGTTATGCGTTATACGTTATGCGTTATGCGTTAGGCGTTATGCGTTATGCGTTAACGTTATGCGTTATGCCTTATGCGTTATGCGTTATGGGTTATGCGTTATGTGTTATGCGATATACGTTATGCGTTATGCGTTATGCGTTATACGTTATGCGTTATGCGTTATACGTTGTACGTTATGCTTTATGCGTTATGTTTTATGCGATATGCGTTATGCGTTATGCGTGATGCGTTATGCGTAATGCGTTATGCGTTATGTGTTATACTTTATGCGTTATGCGTTATGTGTTATACTTTATGCGTTATGCGTAATGCGTTATGCGTTATGCGTTATGCGTTATGCGTTATGCGTTATGCGTTATGCGTTATGCGTTATGCGTTATGCGTTATGCGTTATGCGTTACGCGTTATTCGATATGCGTTATGCGTTATGCGTTATGCGTTATGCGTTATGCGTGATCCGTTATGCGTTAAGCATTATGCGTTTTGCTGTATTCGTTATGCGTTGTGCGTTATACGTTTGCGTTATGCGTTATGCGTTATGCGTTATACGTTATGCGTTATGCGTTATACGTTATGCGTTATGCGTTATGCGTTATGCGTTATGCGTTATGCGTTATGGGTTATGCGTTATGTGTTATGCGATATATGTTATGCGTGATGCGTTATGCGTAATGCGTTATGCGTTATGTGTTATACTTTATGCGTTATGCGTAATGCGTTATGCGTTATGCGTTATGCGTTATGCGTTATGCGTTATGCGTTATGCGTTATGCGTTATGCGTTATGCGTTATGCGTTATGCGTTATGCGTTATGCGTTATGCGTTATGCGTTATGCGTTATGCGTTATGCGTTATGCGTTATGCGTTATGCGTTATGCGTTATGCGTTATGCGTTATGCGTTATGCGTTATGCGTTATGCGTTATGCGTTATGCGTTATGCGTTATGCGTGATGCGTTATGCGTAATGCGTTATGCGTTATGTGTTATACTTTATGCGTTATGCGTTATGCGTTATGCGTGATCCGTTATGTGTTAGGCGATATACGTTTTGCGGTATTCGTTATGCGTTATGCGTTATGCGTTATCCGTTGTTCGTTATGCGTTATGCGTTGTGCGTTACACGTTTGCGTTATGCATTATGCGTTATGCGTTATACGGTATGCGTTATGCGTTATACGTTATGCGTTATGCGTTATGCGATATGCGTTATGCGTTATGCGTTATGCATTATGCGTTATGAGTTATGCGTTATGCGTTATGCATTTTGCATTATGCGCCATGCGTTATGCGTTATGCGTTATGCGTTATGCATTATGCGTTGTGCGTTATACGTTTGCGTTATGCGTTATGCGTTATGCGTTATGCGTTATACGTTATGCGTTATGCGTTATGCGTTATGCGTTATGCATTATGCGTTATGCGTTATGCGTTATGCGTCATACGGTATGCGTTATGCGTTATACGTTATGCGTTATGCGGTATGCGATATGCGTTATGCGTTATGCGTTTTGCGTTATGCGTTATGCGTTATACGTTATGCGTTATGCGTTATGCGTGATCCGTTATGTGTTAGGCGATATACGTTTTGCGGTATTCGTTATGCGTTATGCGTTATGCGTTATCCGTTGTTCGTTATGCGTTATGCGTTGTGCGTTATACGTTTGCGTTATGCATTATGCGTTATGCGTTATACGGTATGCGTTATGATTTATACGTTATGCGTTATGCGTTATGCGATATGCGTTATGCGTTATGCGTTATGCATTATGCTTTATGCGTTATGCGTTATGAGTTACACGTTATGCGTTATTCGATATGCGTTATGCGTTATGCGTTATGCGTTATGCGTGATCCGTTATGCGTTAAGCATTATGCGTTTTGCTGTATTCGTTATGCGTTGTGCGTTATACGTTTGCGTTATGCGTTATGCGTTATACGGTATGCGTTATGCGTTATACGTTATGCGTTATGCGTTATGCGTTATGCGATATGCGTTATGCGTTATGCGTTATGCGTTATGCTTTATGCGTTATGCGTTATGCGTTATGCGTTATGCTTTATGCGTTATGCTTTATGCGTTATGCGTGATCCGTTATGCGTTAGGCGTTGTGCGTTATGCGTTAACGTTATGCGTTATGCCTTATGCGTTATGCGTTATGGGTTATGCGTTATGTGTTATGCGATATACGTTATGCGTTATGCGTTATGCGTTATACGTTATGCGTTATGCGTTATACGTTGTACGTTATGCTTTATGCGTTATGTTTTATGCGATATGCGTTATGCGTTATGCGTGATGCGTTATGCGTAATGCGTTATGCGTTATGTGTTATACTTTATGCGTTATGCGTTATGTGTTATACTTTATGCGTTATGCGTGATGCGTTATGCGTAATGCGTTATGCGTTATGTGTTATACTTTATGCGTTATGCGTTATGCGTTATGCGTGATCCGTTATGTGTTAGGCGATATACGTTTTGCGGTATTCGTTATGCGTTATGCGTTATGCGTTATCCGTTGTTCGTTATGCGTTATGCGTTGTGCGTTATACGTTTGCGTTCTGCATTATGCGTTATGCGTTATACGGTATGCGTTATGCGTTATACGTTATGCGTTATGCGTTATGCGATATGCGTTATGCGTTATGCGTTATGCATTATGCGTTATGAGTTATGCGTTATGCGTTATGCATTTTGCATTATGCGCCATGCGTTATGCGTTATGCGTTATGCGTTATGCATTATGCGTTGTGCGTTATACGTTTGCGTTATGCGTTATGCGTTATGCGTTATGCGTTATACGTTATGCGTTATGCGTTATGCGTTATGCGTTATGCATTATGCGTTATGCGTTATGCGTTATGCGTCATACGGTATGCGTTATGCGTTATACGTTATGCGTTATGCGGTATGCGATATGCGTTATGCGTTATGCGTTTTGCGTTATGCGTTATGCGTTATACGTTATGCGTTATGCGTTATGCGTGATCCGTTATGTGTTAGGCGATATACGTTTTGCGGTATTCGTTATGCGTTATGCGTTATGCGTTATCCGTTGTTCGTTATGCGTTATGCGTTGTGCGTTATACGTTTGCGTTATGCATTATGCGTTATGCGTTATACGGTATGCGTTATGATTTATACGTTATGCGTTATGCGTTATGCGATATGCGTTATGCGTTATGCGTTATGCATTATGCTTTATGCGTTTTGCGTTATGAGTTACACGTTATGCGTTATTCGATATGCGTTATGCGTTATGCGTTATGCGTTATGCGTGATCCGTTATGCGTTAAGCATTATGCGTTTTGCTGTATTCGTTATGCGTTGTGCGTTATACGTTTGCGTTATGCGTTATGCGTTATACGGTATGCGTTATGCGTTATACGTTATGCGTTATGCGTTATGCGATATGCGTTATGCGTTATGCGTTATGCGTTATGCGTTATACGTTATGCGTTATGCGTTATACGTTGTACGTTATGCTTTATGCGTTATGTTTTATGCGATATGCGTTATGCGTTATGCGTGATGCGTTATGCGTAATGCGTTATGCGTTATGTGTTATACTTTATGCGTTATGCGTTATGTGTTATACTTTATGCGTTATGCGTAATGCGTTATGCGTTATGCGTTATGCGTTATGCGTTATGCGTTATGCGTTATGCGTTATGCGTTATGCGTTATGCGTTATGCGTTATGCGTTATGCGTTATGCGTTATGCGTTATGTGTTATGCGTTATGCGTTATGCGTTATGCGTTATGCGTTATGCGTTATGCGTTATGCGTGATCCGTTATGCGTTAAGCATTATGCGTTATGCGTTAACGTTATGAGTTATGCCTTATGCGTTATGCGTTATGGGTTATGCGTTATGTGTTATGCGATATACGTTATGCGTTATGCGTTATGCGTTATGCGTTATGCGTTATACGTTGTACGTTATGCGTGATGCGTTATGTTTTATGCGATATGCGTTATGCGTTATGCGTTATGCGTTATGCGTGATGCGTTATGCGTAATGCGTTATGCGTTATGTGTTATACTTTATGCGTTATGCGTTATGCGTTATGCGTGATCCGTTATGTGTTAGGCGATATACGTTTTGCGGTATTCGATATGCGTTATGCGTTATGCGTTATCCGTTGTTCGTTATGCGTTATGCGTTGTGCGTTATACGTTTGCGTTATGCATTATGCGTTATGCGTTATACGGTATGCGTTATGCGTTACACGTTATGCGTTATGCGTTATGCGATATGCGTTATGCGTTATGCGTTATGCATTATGCGTTATGAGTTATGCGTTATGCGTTATGCATTTTGCATTATGCGCCATGCGTTATGCGTTATGCGTTATGCGTTATGCATTATGCGTTGTGCGTTATACGTTTGCGTTATGCGTTATGCGTTATGCGTTATGCGTTATACGTTATGCGTTATGCGTTAGGCGTTATGCGTTATGCGTTAACGTTATGCGTTATGCCTTATGCGTTATGCGTTATGGGTTATGCGTTATGTGTTATGCGATATACGTTATGCGTTATGCGTTATGCGTTATACGTTATGCGTTATGCGTTATACGTTGTACGTTATGCTTTATGCGTTATGTTTTATGCGATATGCGTTATGCGTTATGCGTGATGCGTTATGCGTAATGCGTTATGCGTTATGTGTTATACTTTATGCGTTATGCGTTATGTGTTATACTTTATGCGTTATGCGTAATGCGTTATGCGTTATGCGTTATGCGTTATGCGTTATGCGTTATGCGTTATGCGTTATGCGTTATGCGTTATGCGTTATGCGTTACGCGTTATTCGATATGCGTTATGCGTTATGCGTTATGCGTTATGCGTTATGCGTGATCCGTTATGCGTTAAGCATTATGCGTTTTGCTGTATTCGTTATGCGTTGTGCGTTATACGTTTGCGTTATGCGTTATGCGTTATGCGTTATACGGTATGCGTTATGCGTTATACGTTATGCGTTATGCGTTATGCGTTATGCGTTATGCGTTATGCGTTATGGGTTATGCGTTATGTGTTATGCGATATATGTTATGCGTGATGCGTTATGCGTAATGCGTTATGCGTTATGTGTTATACTTTATGCGTTATGCGTAATGCGTTATGCGTTATGCGTTATGCGTTATGCGTTATGCGTTATGCGTTATGCGTTATGCGTTATGCGTTATGCGTTATGCGTTATGCGTTATGCGTTATGCGTTATGCGTTATGCGTTATGCGTTATGCGTTATGCGTTATGCGTTATGCGTTATGCGTTATGCGTTATGCGTTATGCGTTATGCGTTATGCGTTATGCGTGATGCGTTATGCGTAATGCGTTATGCGTTATGTGTTATACTTTATGCGTTATGCGTTATGCGTTATGCGTGATCCGTTATGTGTTAGGCGATATACGTTTTGCGGTATTCGTTATGCGTTATGCGTTATGCGTTATCCGTTGTTCGTTATGCGTTATGCGTTGTGCGTTACACGTTTGCGTTATGCATTATGCGTTATGCGTTATACGGTATGCGTTATGCGTTATACGTTATGCGTTATGCGTTATGCGATATGCGTTATGCGTTATGCGTTATGCATTATGCGTTATGCGTTATGCGTTATGCGTTATGCATTTTGCATTATGCGCCATGCGTTATGCGTTATGCGTTATGCGTTATGCATTATGCGTTGTGCGTTATACGTTTGCGTTATGCGTTATGCGTTATGCGTTATGCGTTATACGTTATGCGTTATGCGTTATGCGTTATGCGTTATGCATTATGCGTTATGCGTTATGCGTTATGCGTCATACGGTATGCGTTATGCGTTATACGTTATGCGTTATGCGGTATGCGATATGCGTTATGCGTTATGCGTTTTGCGTTATGCGTTATGCGTTATACGTTATGCGTTATGCGTTATGCGTGATCCGTTATGTGTTAGGCGATATACGTTTTGCGGTATTCGTTATGCGTTATGCGTTATGCGTTATCCGTTGTTCGTTATGCGTTATGCGTTGTGCGTTATACGTTTGCGTTATGCGTTATGCGTTATGCGTTATACGGTATGCGTTATGATTTATACGTTATGCGTTATGCGTTATGCGATATGCGTTATGCGTTATGCGTTATGCATTATGCTTTATGCGTTATGCGTTATGAGTTACACGTTATGCGTTATTCGATATGCGTTATGCGTTATGCGTTATGCGTTATGCGTGATCCGTTATGCGTTAAGCATTATGCGTTTTGCTGTATTCGTTATGCGTTGTGCGTTATACGTTTGCGTTATGCGTTATGCGTTATACGGTATGCGTTATGCGTTATACGTTATGCGTTATGCGTTATGCGTTATGCGATATGCGTTATGCGTTATGCGTTATGCGTTATGCTTTATGCGTTATGCGTTATGCGTTATGCGTTATGCTTTATGCGTTATGCTTTATGCGTTATGCGTGATCCGTTATGCGTTAGGCGTTGTGCGTTATGCGTTAACGTTATGCTTTATGCCTTATGCGTTATGCGTTATGGGTTATGCGTTATGTGTTATGCGATATACGTTATGCGTTATGCGTTATGCGTTATACGTTATGCGTTATGCGTTATACGTTGTACGTTATGCTTTATGCGTTATGTTTTATGCGATATGCGTTATGCGTTATGCGTGATGCGTTATGCGTAATGCGTTATGCGTTATGTGTTATACTTTATGCGTTATGCGTTATGTGTTATACTTTATGCGTTATGCGTGATGCGTTATGCGTAATGCGTTATGCGTTATGTGTTATACTTTATGCGTTATGCGTTATGCGTTATGCGTGATCCGTTATGTGTTAGGCGATATACGTTTTGCGGTATTCGTTATGCGTTATGCGTTATGCGTTATCCGTTGTTCGTTATGCGTTATGCGTTGTGCGTTATACGTTTGCGTTATGCATTATGCGTTATGCGTTATACGGTATGCGTTATGCGTTATACGTTATGCGTTATGCGTTATGCGATATGCGTTATGCGTTATGCGTTATGCATTATGCGTTATGAGTTATGCGTTATGCGTTATGCATTTTGCATTATGCGCCATGCGTTATGCGTTATGCGTTATGCGTTATGCATTATGCGTTGTGCGTTATACGTTTGCGTTATGCGTTATGCGTTATGCGTTATGCGTTATACGTTATGCGTTATGCGTTATGCGTTATGCGTTATGCATTATGCGTTATGCGTTATGCGTTATGCGTCATACGGTATGCGTTATGCGTTATACGTTATGCGTTATGCGGTATGCGATATGCGTTATGCGTTATGCGTTTTGCGTTATGCGTTATGCGTTATACGTTATGCGTTATGCGTTATGCGTGATCCGTTATGTGTTAGGCGATATACGTTTTGCGGTATTCGTTATGCGTTATGCGTTATGCGTTATCCGTTGTTCGTTATGCGTTATGCGTTGTGCGTTATACGTTTGCGTTATGCATTATGCGTTATGCGTTATACGGTATGCGTTATGATTTATACGTTATGCGTTATGCGTTATGCGTTATGCGTTATGCGTTATGCGTTATGCATTATGCTTTATGCGTTTTGCGTTATGAGTTACACGTTATGCGTTATTCGATATGCGTTATGCGTTATGCGTTATGCGTTATGCGTGATCCGTTATGCGTTAAGCATTATGCGTTTTGCTGTATTCGTTATGCGTTGTGCGTTATACGTTTGCGTTATGCGTTATGCGTTATACGGTATGCGTTATGCGTTATACGTTATGCGTTATGCGTTATGCGATATGCGTTATGCGTTATGCGTTATGCGTTATGCGTTATACGTTATGCGTTATGCGTTATACGTTGTACGTTATGCTTTATGCGTTATGTTTTATGCGATATGCGTTATGCGTTATGCGTGATGCGTTATGCGTAATGCGTTATGCGTTATGTGTTATACGTTATGCGTTATGCGTTATGTGTTATACTTTATGCGTTATGCGTAATGCGTTATGCGTTATGCGTTATGCGTTATGCGTTATGCGTTATGCGTTATGCGTTATGCGTTATGCGTTATGCGTTATGCGTTATGCGTTATGCGTTATTCGATATGCGTTATGCGTTATGCGTTATGCGTTATGCGTTATGCGTGATCCGTTATGCGTTAAGCATTATGCGTTTTGCTGTATTCGTTATGCGTTGTGCGTTATACGTTTGCGTTATGCGTTATGCGTTATGCGTTATACGGTATGCGTTATGCGTTATACGTTATGCGTTATGCGTTATGCGATATGCGTTATGCGTTATGCGGTATGCGTTATGCGTTATGCGTTATGGGTTATGCGTTATGTGTTATGCGATATATGTTATGCGTGATGCGTTATGCGTAATGCGTTATGCGTTATGCGTTATGCGTGATCCGTTATGCGTTAAGCATTATGCGTTATGCGTTAACGTTATGAGTTATGCCTTATGCGTTATGCGTTATGGGTTATGCATTATGTGTTATGCAATATACGTTATGCGTTATGCGTTATGCGTTATGCGTTATGCGTTATACGTTGTACGTTATGCGTGATGCGTTATGTTTTATGCGATATGCGTTATGCGTTATGCGTTATGCGTTATGCGTGATGCGTTATGCGTAATGCGTTATGCGTTATGTGTTATACTTTATGCGTTATGCGTTATGCGTTATGCGTGATCCGTTATGTGTTAGGCGATATACGTTTTGCGGTATTCGTTATGCGTTATGCGTTATCCGTTGTTCGTTATGCGTTATGCGTTGTGCGTTATACGTTTGCGTTATGCATTATGCGTTATGCGTTATACGGTATGCGTTATGCGTTATACGTTATGCGTTATGCGTTATGCGATATGCGTTATGCGTTATGCGTTATGCATTATGCGTTATGAGTTATGCGTTATGCGTTATGCATTTTGCATTATGCGCCATGCGTTATGCGTTATGCGTTATGCGTTATGCATTATGCGTTGTGCGTTATACGTTTGCGTTATGCGTTATGCGTTATGCGTTATGCGTTATACGTTATGCGTTATGCGTTATGCGTTATGCGTTATGCATTATGCGTTATGCGTTATGCGTTATGCGATATGCGTTATGCGTTATGCGTTATGCATTATGCTTTATGCGTTATGCGTTATGAGTTACACGTTATGCGTTATTCGATATGCGTTATGCGTTATGCGTTATGCGTTATGCGTGATCCGTTATGCGTTAAGCATTATGCGTTTTGCTGTATTCGTTATGCGTTGTGCGTTATACGTTTGCGTTATGCGTTATGCGTTATACGGTATGCGTTATGCGTTATACGTTATGCGTTATGCGTTATGCGATATGCGTTATGCGTTATGCGTTATGCGTTATGCGTTATGCTTTATGCGTTATGCGTTATGCGTTATGCGTTATGCTTTATGCGTTATGCTTTATGCGTTATGCGTGATCCGTTATGCGTTAGGCGTTATGCGTTATGCGTTAACGTTATGCGTTATGCCTTATGCGTTATGCGTTATGGGTTATGCGTTATGTGTTATGCGATATACGTTATGCGTTATGCGTTATGCGTTATACGTTATGTGTTATGCGTTATACGTTGTACGTTATGCTTTATGCGTTATGTTTTATGCGATATGCGTTATGCGTTATGCGTGATGCGTTATGCGTAATGCGTTATGCGTTATGTGTTATACTTTATGCGTTATGCGTTATGTGTTATACTTTATGCGTTATGCGTAATGCGTTATGCGTTATGCGTTATGCGTTATGCGTTATGCGTTATGCGTTATGCGTTATGCGTTATGCGTTATGCGTTATGCGTTATGAGTTATGCGTTATGCGTTATGCGATATGCGTCATGCATCAAGCCTTATGCGGTAACGTTATGCGTTATGCGTTTTGCGTTATACGTTATGCAATATGCGTAATGCGTTATGCGTTATGTGTTATACTTTATGCGTTATGCGTTATGCGTTATGCGTTATGCGTTATGCGTTATGCGTTATTCGATATGCGTTATGCGTTATGCGTTATGCGTTATGCGTTATGCGTGATCCGTTATGCGTTAAGCATTATGCGTTTTGCTGTATTCGTTATGCGTTGTGCGTTATACGTTTGCGTTATGCGTTATGCGTTATGCGTTATGCGGTATGCGTTATGCTTTATGCGTTATGCGTTATGCGTTATGCGTTATGCTTTATGCGTTATGCTTTATGCGTTATGCGTGATCCGTTATGCGTTAGGCGTTATGCGTTCTGCGTTAACGTTATGCGTTATGCCTTATGCGTTATGCGTTATGGGATATGCGTTATGTGTTATGCGATATACGTTATGCGTTGTGCGTTTTGCGTTATGCGTTATGCGTTATGCGTTATACGTTGTACGTTATGCGTGATGCGTTATGTTTTATGCGATATGCGTTATGCGTTATGCGTTATGCGTTATGCGTGATGCGTTATGCGTAATGCGTTATGCGTTATGTGTTATACTTTATGCGTTATGCGTAATGCGTTATGCGTTATGCGTTATGCGTTACGCGTTATGCGTTATGCGTTATGCGTTATGCGTTATGCGTTATTCGATATGCGTTATGCGTTATGCGTTATGCGTTATGCGTTATGCGTGATGCGTTATGCGTTATGCGTTATGCGTTATGCGTTATGCGTTATGCGTTATGCGTTATGCGTTATGCGTTATGCGTTATGCGTTATGCGTTATGCGTTATGCCTAATGCATTATGCGTTATGCGTTATGCGTTATGCGTTATGCGTTATGCGTTATGCTTTATGCGTTATGCGTTGTGCGTTATAAGTTTGCGTTATGCGTTATGCGTTATGCGTTATGCTTTATGCGTTATGCGTTATGCGTTATGCGTTATGCGTTATGCGTTATGCGTTATGCATTATGCGTTATGCGTTATGCGTTATGCGTTATGCGTTATGCGTTATACGTTATGAGTTATGCGTTATGAGTTATGCGATATGCGTCATGCATCAAGCCTTATGCGGTAACGTTATGCGTTATGCGTTTTGCGTTATACGTTATGCAATATGCGTAATGCGTTATGCGTTATGCGTTATGCGTTATGCTTTATGCGTTATGTGTGATCCGTTATGTGTTAGGCGATATGCGTTATGCGTTAGGCGTTATGCGTTATGCGTTATACATTATGCGTTATGCGTTATGCGTGATCCGTTATGTGTTAGGCGATATACGTTTTGCGGTATTCGTTATGCGTTATGCGTTATGCGTTATCCGTTGTTCGTTATGCGTTATGCGTTGTGCGTTATACGTTTGCGTTATGCATTATGCGTTATGCGTTATACGGTATGCGTTATGATTTATACGTTATGCGTTATGCGTTATGCGATATGCGTTATGCGTTATGCGTTATGCATTATGCTTTATGCGTTATGCGTTATGAGTTACACGTTATGCGTTATTCGATATGCGTTATGCGTTATGCGTTATGCGTTATGCTTTATGCGTTATGCGTTATGCGTTATGCGTTATGCGTTATGCGTTATACGGTATGCGTTATGCGTTATACGTTATGCGTTATGCGTTATGCGATATGCGTTATGCGTTATGCGTTATGCATTATGCGTTATGAGTTATGCGTTATGCGTTATGCATTTTGCATTATGCGCCATGCGTTATGCGTTATGCGTTATGCGTTATGCATTATGCGTTGTGCGTTATACGTTTGCGTTATGCGTTATGCGTTATGCGTTATGCGTTATACGTTATGCGTTATGCGTTATGCGTTATGCGTTATGCATTATGCGTTATGCGTTATGCGTTATGCGTCATACGGTATGCGTTATGCGTTATACGTTATGCGTTATGCGGTATGCGATATGCGTTATGCGTTATGCGTTTTGCGTTATGCGTTATGCGTTATACGTTATGCGTTATGCGTTATGCGTGATCCGTTATGTGTTAGGCGATATACGTTTTGCGGTATTCGTTATGCGTTATGCGTTATGCGTTATCCGTTGTTCGTTATGCGTTATGCGTTGTGCGTTATACGTTTGCGTTATGCATTATGCGTTATGCGTTATACGGTATGCGTTATGATTTATACGTTATGCGTTATGCGTTATGCGATATGCGTTATGCGTTATGCGTTATGCATTATGCTTTATGCGTTATGCGTTATGAGTTACACGTTATGCGTTATTCGATATGCGTTATGCGTTATGCGTTATGCGTTATGCGTGATCCGTTATGCGTTAAGCATTATGCGTTTTGCTGTATTCGTTATGCGTTGTGCGTTATACGTTTGCGTTATGCGTTATGCGTTATACGGTATGCGTTATGCGTTATACGTTATGCGTTATGCGTTATGCGTTATGCGATATGCGTTATGCGTTATGCGTTATGCGTTATGCTTTATGCGTTATGCGTTATGCGTTATGCGTTATGCTTTATGCGTTATGCTTTATGCGTTATGCGTGATCCGTTATGCGTTAGGCGTTGTGCGTTATGCGTTAACGTTATGCTTTATGCCTTATGCGTTATGCGTTATGGGTTATGCGTTATGTGTTATGCGATATACGTTATGCGTTATGCGTTATGCGTTATACGTTATGCGTTATGCGTTATACGTTGTACGTTATGCTTTATGCGTTATGTTTTATGCGATATGCGTTATGCGTTATGCGTGATGCGTTATGCGTAATGCGTTATGCGTTATGTGTTATACTTTATGCGTTATGCGTTATGTGTTATACTTTATGCGTTATGCGTGATGCGTTATGCGTAATGCGTTATGCGTTATGTGTTATACTTTATGCGTTATGCGTTATGCGTTATGCGTGATCCGTTATGTGTTAGGCGATATACGTTTTGCGGTATTCGTTATGCGTTATGCGTTATGCGTTATCCGTTGTTCGTTATGCGTTATGCGTTGTGCGTTATACGTTTGCGTTATGCATTATGCGTTATGCGTTATACGGTATGCGTTATGCGTTATACGTTATGCGTTATGCGTTATGCGATATGCGTTATGCGTTATGCGTTATGCATTATGCGTTATGAGTTATGCGTTATGCGTTATGCATTTTGCATTATGCGCCATGCGTTATGCGTTATGCGTTATGCGTTATGCATTATGCGTTGTGCGTTATACGTTTGCGTTATGCGTTATGCGTTATGCGTTATGCGTTATACGTTATGCGTTATGCGTTATGCGTTATGCGTTATGCATTATGCGTTATGCGTTATGCGTTATGCGTCATACGGTATGCGTTATGCGTTATACGTTATGCGTTATGCGGTATGCGATATGCGTTATGCGTTATGCGTTTTGCGTTATGCGTTATGCGTTATACGTTATGCGTTATGCGTTATGCGTGATCCGTTATGTGTTAGGCGATATACGTTTTGCGGTATTCGTTATGCGTTATGCGTTATGCGTTATCCGTTGTTCGTTATGCGTTATGCGTTGTGCGTTATACGTTTGCGTTATGCATTATGCGTTATGCGTTATACGGTATGCGTTATGATTTATACGTTATGCGTTATGCGTTATGCGTTATGCGTTATGCGTTATGCGTTATGCTTTATGCTTTATGCGTTTTGCGTTATGAGTTACACGTTATGCGTTATTCGATATGCGTTATGCGTTATGCGTTATGCGTTATGCGTGATCCGTTATGCGTTAAGCATTATGCGTTTTGCTGTATTCGTTATGCGTTGTGCGTTATACGTTTGCGTTATGCGTTATGCGTTATACGGTATGCGTTATGCGTTATACGTTATGCGTTATGCGTTATGCGATATGCGTTATGCGTTATGCGTTATGCGTTATGCGTTATACGTTATGCGTTATGCGTTATACGTTGTACGTTATGCTTTATGCGTTATGTTTTATGCGATATGCGTTATGCGTTATGCGTTATGCGTTATGCGTAATGCGTTATGCGTTATGTGTTATACTTTATGCGTTATGCGTTATGTGTTATACTTTATGCGTTATGCGTAATGCGTTATGCGTTATGCGTTATGCGTTATGCGTTATGCGTTATGCGTTATGCGTTATGCGTTATGCGTTATGCGTTATGCGTTATGCGTTATTCGATATGCGTTATGCGTTATGCGTTATGCGTTATGCGTTATGCGTGATCCGTTATGCGTTAAGCATTATGCGTTTTGCTGTATTCGTTATGCGTTGTGCGTTATACGTTTGCGTTATGCGTTATGCGTTATGCGTTATACGGTATGCGTTATGCGTTATACGTTATGCGTTATGCGTTATGCGATATGCGTTATGCGTTATGCGGTATGCGTTATGCGTTATGCGTTATGGGTTATGCGTTATGTGTTATGCGATATATGTTATGCGTGATGCGTTATGCGTAATGCGTTATGCGTTATGCGTTATGCGTGATCCGTTATGCGTTAAGCATTATGCGTTATGCGTTAACGTTATGAGTTATGCCTTATGCGTTATGCGTTATGGGTTATGCATTATGTGTTATGCAATATACGTTATGCGTTATGCGTTATGCGTTATGCGTTATGCGTTATACGTTGTACGTTATGCGTGATGCGTTATGTTTTATGCGATATGCGTTATGCGTTATGCGTTATGCGTTATGCGTGATGCGTTATGCGTAATGCGTTATGCGTTATGTGTTATACTTTATGCGTTATGCGTTATGCGTTATGCGTGATCCGTTATGTGTTAGGCGATATACGTTTTGCGGTATTCGTTATGCGTTATGCGTTATCCGTTGTTCGTTATGCGTTATGCGTTGTGCGTTATACGTTTGCGTTATGCATTATGCGTTATGCGTTATACGGTATGCGTTATGCGTTATACGTTATGCGTTATGCGTTATGCGATATGCGTTATGCGTTATGCGTTATGCATTATGCGTTATGAGTTATGCGTTATGCGTTATGCATTTTGCATTATGCGCCATGCGTTATGCGTTATGCGTTATGCGTTATGCATTATGCGTTGTGCGTTATACGTTTGCGTTATGCGTTATGCGTTATGCGTTATGCGTTATACGTTATGCGTTATGCGTTATGCGTTATGCGTTATGCATTATGCGTTATGCGTTATGCGTTATGCGATATGCGTTATGCGTTATGCGTTATGCATTATGCTTTATGCGTTATGCGTTATGAGTTACACGTTATGCGTTATTCGATATGCGTTATGCGTTATGCGTTATGCGTTATGCGTGATCCGTTATGCGTTAAGCATTATGCGTTTTGCTGTATTCGTTATGCGTTGTGCGTTATACGTTTGCGTTATGCGTTATGCGTTATACGGTATGCGTTATGCGTTATACGTTATGCGTTATGCGTTATGCGATATGCGTTATGCGTTATGCGTTATGCGTTATGCGTTATGCTTTATGCGTTATGCGTTATGCGTTATGCGTTATGCTTTATGCGTTATGCTTTATGCGTTATGCGTGATCCGTTATGCGTTAGGCGTTATGCGTTATGCGTTAACGTTATGCGTTATGCCTTATGCGTTATGCGTTATGGGTTATGCGTTATGTGTTATGCGATATACGTTATGCGTTATGCGTTATGCGTTATACGTTATGCGTTATGCGTTATACGTTGTACGTTATGCTTTATGCGTTATGTTTTATGCGATATGCGTTATGCGTTATGCGTGATGCGTTATGCGTAATGCGTTATGCGTTATGTGTTATACTTTATGCGTTATGCGTTATGTGTTATACTTTATGCGTTATGCGTAATGCGTTATGCGTTATGCGTTATGCGTTATGCGTTATGCGTTATGCGTTATGCGTTATGCGTTATGCGTTATGCGTTATGCGTTATGAGTTATGCGTTATGCGTTATGCGATATGCGTCATGCATCAAGCCTTATGCGGTAACGTTATGCGTTATGCGTTTTGCGTTATACGTTATGCAATATGCGTAATGCGTTATGCGTTATGTGTTATACTTTATGCGTTATGCGTTATGCGTTATGCGTTATGCGTTATGCGTTATGCGTTATTCGATATGCGTTATGCGTTATGCGTTATGCGTTATGCGTTATGCGTGATCCGTTATGCGTTAAGCATTATGCGTTTTGCTGTATTCGTTATGCGTTGTGCGTTATACGTTTGCGTTATGCGTTATGCGTTATGCGTTATGCGGTATGCGTTATGCGTTATGCGTTATGCGTTATGCGTTATGCGTTATGCTTTATGCGTTATGCTTTATGCGTTATGCGTGATCCGTTATGCGTTAGGCGTTATGCGTTCTGCGTTAACGTTATGCGTTATGCCTTATGCGTTATGCGTTATGGGATATGCGTTATGTGTTATGCGATATACGTTATGCGTTGTGCGTTTTGCGTTATGCGTTATGCGTTATGCGTTATACGTTGTACGTTATGCGTGATGCGTTATGTTTTATGCGATATGCGTTATGCGTTATGCGTTATGCGTTATGCGTGATGCGTTATGCGTAATGCGTTATGCGTTATGTGTTATACTTTATGCGTTATGCGTAATGCGTTATGCGTTATGCGTTATGCGTTACGCGTTATGCGTTATGCGTTATGCGTTATGCGTTATGCGTTATTCGATATGCGTTATGCGTTATGCGTTATGCGTTATGCGTTATGCGTGATGCGTTATGCGTTATGCGTTATGCGTTATGCGTTATGCGTTATGCGTTATGCGTTATGCGTTATGCGTTATGCGTTATGCGTTATGCGTTATGCGTTATGCGTTATGCGTTATGCATTATGCGTTATGCGTTATGCGTTATGCGTTATGCGTTATGCGTTATGCTTTATGCGTTATGCGTTGTGCGTTATAAGTTTGCGTTATGCGTTATGCGTTATGCGTTATGCTTTATGCGTTATGCGTTATGCGTTATGCGTTATGCGTTATGCGTTATGCGTTATGCATTATGCGTTATGCGTTATGCGTTATGCGTTATGCGTTATGCGTTATACGTTATGAGTTATGCGTTATGAGTTATGCGATATGCGTCATGCATCAAGCCTTATGCGGTAACGTTATGCGTTATGCGTTTTGCGTTATACGTTATGCAATATGCGTAATGCGTTATGCGTTATGCGTTATGCGTTATGCTTTATGCGTTATGTGTGATCCGTTATGTGTTAGGCGATATGCGTTATGCGTTAGGCGTTATGCGTTATGCGTTATACATTATGCGTTATGCGTTATGCGTGATCCGTTATGTGTTAGGCGATATACGTTTTGCGGTATTCGTTATGCGTTATGCGTTATGCGTTATCCGTTGTTCGTTATGCGTTATGCGTTGTGCGTTATACGTTTGCGTTATGCATTATGCGTTATGCGTTATACGGTATGCGTTATGATTTATACGTTATGCGTTATGCGTTATGCGATATGCGTTATGCGTTATGCGTTATGCATTATGCTTTATGCGTTATGCGTTATGAGTTACACGTTATGCGTTATTCGATATGCGTTATGCGTTATGCGTTATGCGTTATGCTTTATGCGTTATGCGTTATGCGTTATGCGTTATGCGTTATGCGTTATGCGTTATGCATTATGCGTTATGCGTTATGCGTTATGCGTTATGCGTTATGCGTTATACGTTATGAGTTATGCGTTATGAGTTATGCGATATGCGTCATGCATCAAGCCTTATGCGGTAACGTTATGCGTTATGCGTTTTGCGTTATACGTTATGCAATATGCGTTATGCGTTATGCGTTATGCTTTATGCGTTATGCTTTATGCGTTATGCGTGATCCGTTATGCGTTAGGCGTTATGCGTTATGCGTTAACGTTATGCGTTATGCCTTATGTGTTATGCGATATACGTTATGCGTTATGCGTTATGCGTTATACGTTATGCGTTATGCGTTATACGTTGTACGTTATGCTTTATGCGTTATGTTTTATGCGATATGCGTTATGCGTTATGCGTGATGCGTTATGCGTAATGCGTTATGCGTTATGTGTTATACTTTATGCGTTATGCGTTATGTGTTATACTTTATGCGTTATGCGTAATGCGTTATGCGTTATGCGTTATGCGTTATGCGTTATGCGTTATGCGTTATGCGTTATGCGTTATGCGTTATGCGTTATGCGTTATTCGATATGCGTTATGCGTTATGCGTTATGCGTTATGCGTTATGCGTGATCCGTTATGCGTTAAGCATTATGCGTTTTGCTGTATTCGTTATGTGTTGTGCGTTATACGTTTGCGTTATGCGTTATGCGTTATGCGTTATACGGTATGCGTTATGCGTTATACGTTATGCGTTATGCGTTATGCGATATGCGTTATGCGTTATGCGGTATGCGTTATGCGTTATGCGTTATGGGTTATGCGTTATGTGTTATGCGATATATGTTATGCGTGATGCGTTATGCGTAATGCGTTATGCGTTATGTGTTATACTTTATGCGTTATGCGTAATGCGTTATGCGTTATGCGTTATGCGTTATGCGTTATGCGTTATGCGTTATGCGTTATGCGTTATGCGTTATGCGTTATGCGTTATGCGTTATGCGTTATGCGTTATGCGTTATGCGTTATGGGTTATGCGTTATGCGTTATGCGTTATGCGTTATGCGTTATGCGTTATGCGTTATGCGTTATGCGTTATGCGTTATGCGTTATGCGTTATGCGTTGTGCGTTATAAGTTTGCGTTATGCGTTATGCGTTATGCTTTATGCGTTATGCGTTATGCGTTATGCGTTATGCGTTATGCGTTATGCATTATGCGTTATGCGTTATGCGTTATGCGTTATGCGTTATACGTTATGAGTTATGAGTTATGCGTTATGCGTTATGCGATATGCGTCATGCATCAAGCCTTATGCGGTAACGTTATGCGTTATGCGTTTTGCGTTATACGGTATGCAATATGCGTAATGCGTTATGCGTTATGTGTTATACTTTATGCGTTATGCGTTATGTGTTATACTTTATGCGTTATGCGTATTGCGTTATGCGTTATGCGTTATGCGTTATGCGTTATGCGTTATGCGTTATGCGTTATGCGTTATGGGTTATGCGTTATGTGTTATGCGATATGCGTTATGCGTTATGCGTTATGCGTTATGCGTTATGCGTTATGCGTTATGCGTTATGCGTTATGCGTTATGCGTTATGCGTTATGCGTTATGCGTTATGCGTTATGCGTTATGCGTTATGCGTTATGCGTTATGCGTTATGCGTTATGCGTTATGCGTTATGCGTTATGCGTTATGCGTTATGCGTTATGCGTTATGCGTTATGCGTTATGCGTTATGCGTTATGCGTTATGCGTGATCCGTTATGCGTTAAGCATTATGCGTTATGCGTTAACGTTATGAGTTATGCCTTATGCGTTATGCGTTATGGGTTATGCGTTATGTGTTATGCGATATACGTTATGCGTTATGCGTTATGCGTTATGCGTTATGCGATATGCGTTATGCGTTATGCGTTATGCGTTATGCGTGATGCGTTATGCTTCATGCGTTATGCGTTATGTGTTATACTTTATGCGTTATGCGTTATGCGTTATGCGTGATCCGTTATGTGTTAGGCGATATACGTTTTGCGGTATTCGTTATGCATTATGCGTTATGCGTTATACGGTATGCGTTATGCGTTATACGTTATGCGTTATGCGTTATGCGATATGCGTTATGCGTTATGCGTTATGCATTATGCGTTATGGGTTATGCGTTATGCGTTATGCATTTTGCATTATGCGCCATGCGTTATGCGTTATGCGTTATGCGTTATGCATTATGCGTTGTGCGTTATACGTTTGCGTTATGCGTTATGCGTTATGCGTTATGCGTTATGCGTTATGCGTTATGCGTTATGCGTTATGCGTTATGCATTATGCGTTATGCGTTATGCGTTATGCGTCATACGGTATGCGTTATGCGTTATACGTTATGCGTTATGCGTTATGCGATATGCGTTATGCGTTATGCGTTATGCGTTATGCGTTATGCGTTATGCGTTATACGTTATGCGTTATGCGTTATACGTGATCCGTTATGTGTTAGGCGATATACGTTTTGCGGTATTCGTTATGCGTTATGCGTTATGCGTTATCCGTTGTTCGTTATGCGTTATGCGTTGTGCGTTATACGTTTGCGTTATGCATTATGCGTTATGCGTTATACGGTATGCGTTATGATTTATACGTTATGCGTTATGCGTTATGCGATATGCGTTATGCGTTATGCGTTATGCATTATGCTTTATGCGTTATGCGTTATGAGTTACACGTTATGCGTTATTCGATATGCGTTATGCGTTATGCGTTATGCGTTATGCGTGATCCGTTATGCGTTAAGCATTATGCGTTTTGCTGTATTCGTTATGCGTTGTGCGTTATACGTTTGCGTTATGCGTTATGCGTTATACGGTATGCGTTATGCGTTATACGTTATGCGTTATGCGTTATGCGATATGCGTTATGCGTTATGCGTTATGCGTTATGCTTTATGCTTTATGCGTTATGCGTTATGCGTTATGCGTTATGCTTTATGCGTTATGTTTTATGCGTTATGCGTGATCCGTTATGCGTTAGGCGTTATGCGTTATGCGTTAACGTTATGCGTTATGCCTTATGCGTTATGCGTTATGGGTTATGCGTTATGTGTTATGCGATATACGTTATGCGTTATGCGTTATGCGTTATACGTTATGCGTTATGCGTTATACGTTGTACGTTATGCTTTATGCGTTATGTTTTATGCGATATGCGTTATGCGTTATGCGTGATGCGTTATGCGTAATGCGTTATGCGTTATGTGTTATACTTTATGCGTTATGCGTTATGTGTTATACTTTATGCGTTATGCGTTATGCGTTATGCGTTATGCGTTATGCGTTATGCGTTATGCGTTATGCGTTATGCGTTATGCGTTATGCGTTATGCGTTATGCGTTATTCGATATGCGTTATGCGTTATGCGTTATGCGTTATGCGTTATGCGTGATCCGTTATGCGTTAAGCATTATGCGTTTTGCTGTATTCGTTATGCGTTGTGCGTTATACGTTTGCGTTATGCGTTATGCGTTATGCGTTATACGGTATGCGTTATGCGTTATACGTTATGCGTTATGCGTTATGCGATATGCGTTATGCGTTATGAGGTATGCGTTATGCGTTATGCGTTATGGGTTATGCGTTATGTGTTATGCGATATATGTTATGCGTGATGCGTTATGCGTAATGCGTTATGCGTTATGTGTTATACTTTATGCGTTATGCGTAATGCGTTATGCGTTATGCGTTATGCGTTATGCGTTATGCGTTATGCGTTATGCGTTATGCGTTATGCGTTATGCGTTATGCGTTATGCGTTATGCGTTATGCGTTATGCGTTATGCGTTATGCGTTATGCGTTATGCGTTATGGGTTATGCGTTATGCGTTATGCGTTTTGCGTTATACGTTATGCAATATGCGTAATGCGTTATGCGTTATGTGTTATACTTTATGCGTTATGCGTTATGCGTTATGCGTTATGCGTTATGCGTTATGCGTTATGCGTTATTCGATATGCGTTATGCGTTATGCGTTATGCGTTATGCGTTATGCGTGATCCGTTATGCGTTAAGCATTATGCGTTTTGCTGTATTCGTTATGCGTTGTGCGTTATACGTTTGCGTTATGCGTTATGCGTTATGCGGTATGCGTTATGCTTTATGCGTTATGCGTTATGCGTTATGCGTTATGCTTTATGCGTTATGCTTTATGCGTTATGCGTGATCCGTTATGCGTTAGGCGTTATGCGTTCTGCGTTAACGTTATGCGTTATGCCTCATGCGTTATGCGTTATGGGATATGCGTTATGTGTTATGCGATATACGTTATGCGTTATGCGTTTTGCGTTATGCGTTATGCGTTATGCGTTATGCGTTATGCGTTATGCGTTATGCGTTATGCGTTATGCGTTATGCGTTATGCGTTATGCGTTATGCGTTATGCGTTATGCGTTATGCGTTATGCGTTATGCGTTATGCGTTATGCGTTATGCTTTATGCGTTATGCGTTGTGCGTTATAAGTTTGCGTTATGCGTTATGCGTTATGCGTTATGCTTTATGCGTTATGCGTTATGCGTTATGCGTTATGCGTTATGCGTTATGCGTTATGCATTATGCGTTATGCGTTATGCGTTATGCGTTATGCGTTATGCGTTATGCGTTATGAGTTATGCGTTATGAGTTATGCGATATGCGTCATGCATCAAGCCTTATGCGGTAACGTTATGCGTTATGCGTTTTGCGTTATACGTTATGCAATATGCGTAATGCGTTATGCGTTATGTGTTATACTTTATGCGTTATGCGTAATGCGTTATGCGTTATGCGTTATGCGTTATGCGTTATGCGTTATGCGTTATGGGTTATGCGTTATGTGTAATGCGATATGCGTTATGCGTTATGCGTTATGCGTTATGCGTTATGCGTTATGCGTTATGCGTTATGCGTTATGCGTTATGCGTTATGCGTTATGCGTTATGCGTTATGCGTTATGCGTTATGCGTTATGCGTTATGCGTTATGCGTTATGCGTTATGCGTTATGCGTTATGCGTTATGCGTTATGCGGTATGCGTTATGCGTTATGCGTTATGCGTTATGCGTCATGCGTTATGCGTTATGCGTTATGCGTTATGCATTTTGCATTATGCGCCATGCGTTGTGCGTTATGCGTTATGCGTTATGCGTTATGCGTTATGCGTTATGCGTTATACGTTATGCGTTATGCGTTATGCGTGATCCGTTATGTGTTAGGCGATATACGTTTTGCGGTATTCGTTATGCGTTATGCGTTATGCGTTATCCGTTGTTCGTTATGCGTTATGCGTTGTGCGTTATACGTTTGCGTTATGCATTATGCGTTATGCGTTATACGGTATGCGTTATGATTTATACGTTATGCGTTATGCGTTATGCGATATGCGTTATGCGTTATGCGTTATGCATTATGCTTTATGCGTTATGCGTTATGAGTTACACGTTATGCGTTATTCGATATGCGTTATGCGTTATGCGTTATGCGTTATGCGTTATGCGTGATCCGTTATGCGTTAAGCATTATGCGTTTTGCTGTATTCGTTATACGTTTGCGTTATGCGTTATGCGTTATACGGTATGCGTTATGCGTTATACGTTATGCGTTATGCGTTATGCGATATGCGTTAGGCGTTATGCGTTATGCGTTATGCTTTATGCGTTATGCGTTATGCGTTATGCGTTATGCTTTATGCGTTATGCTTTATGCGTTATGCGTGATCCGTTATGCGTTAGGCGTTATGCGTTATGCGTTAACGTTATGCGTTATGCCTTATGCGTTATGCGTTATGGGTTATGCGTTATGTGTTATGCGATATACGTTATGCGTTATGCGTTATGCGTTATACGTTATGCGTTATGCGTTATACGTTGTACGTTATGCTTTATGCGTTATGTTTTATGCGATATGCGTTATGCGTTATGCGTGATGCGTTATGCGTAATGCGTTATGCGTTATGTGTTATACTTTATGCGTTAAGCGTTATGTGTTATACTTTATGCGTTATGCGTAATGCGTTATGCGTCATGCGTTATGCGTTATGCGTTATGCGTTATGCGTTATGCGTTATGCGTTATGCGTTATGCGTTATTCGATATGCGTTATGCGTTATGCGTTATGCGTTATGCGTTTTGCGTTATACGTTATGCAATATGCGTAATGCGTTATGCGTTATGTGTTATACTTTATGCGTTATGCGTTATGCGTTATGCGTTATGCGTTATGCGTTATGCGTTATGCGTTATTCGATATGCGTTATGCGTTATGCGTTATGCGTTATGCGTTATGCGTGATCCGTTATGCGTTAAGCATTATGCGTTTTGCTGTATTCGTTATGCGTTGTGCGTTATACGTTTGCGTTATGCGTTATGCGTTATGCGGTATGCGTTATGCTTTATGCGTTATGCGTTATGCGTTATGCGTTATGCTTTATGCGTTATGCTTTATGCGTTATGCGTGATCCGTTATGCGTTAGGCGTTATGCGTTCTGCGTTAACGTTATGCGTTATGCCTCATGCGTTATGCGTTATGGGATATGCGTTATGTGTTATGCGATATACGTTATGCGTTATGCGTTTTGCGTTATGCGTTATGCGTTATGCGTTATGCGTTATGCGTTATGCGTTATGCGTTATGCGTTATGCGTTATGCGTTATGCGTTATGCGTTATGCGTTATGCGTTATGCGTTATGCGTTATGCGTTATGCGTTATGCGTTATGCTTTATGCGTTATGCGTTGTGCGTTATAAGTTTGCGTTATGCGTTATGCGTTATGCGTTATGCTTTATGCGTTATGCGTTATGCGTTATGCGTTATGCGTTATGCGTTATGCGTTATGCATTATGCGTTATGCGTTATGCGTTATGCGTTATGCGTTATGCGTTATACGTTATGAGTTATGCGTTATGAGTTATGCGATATGCGTCATGCATCAAGCCTTATGCGGTAACGTTATGCGTTATGCGTTTTGCGTTATACGTTATGCAATATGCGTAATGCGTTATGCGTTATGTGTTATACTTTATGCGTTATGCGTAATGCGTTATGCGTTATGCGTTATGCGTTATGCGTTATGCGTTATGCGTTATGGGTTATGCGTTATGTGTAATGCGATATGCGTTATGCGTTATGCGTTATGCGTTATGCGTTATGCGTTATGCGTTATGCGTTATGCGTTATGCGTTATGCGTTATGCGTTATGCGTTATGCGTTATGCGTTATGCGTTATGCGTTATGCGTTATGCGTTATGCGTTATGCGTTATGCGTTATGCGTTATGCGTTATGCGTTATGCGTTATGCGGTATGCGTTATGCGTTATGCGTTATGCGTTATGCGTCATGCGTTATGCGTTATGCGTTATGCGTTATGCATTTTGCATTATGCGCCATGCGTTGTGCGTTATGCGTTATGCGTTATGCGTTATGCGTTATGCGTTATGCGTTATACGTTATGCGTTATGCGTTATGCGTGATCCGTTATGTGTTAGGCGATATACGTTTTGCGGTATTCGTTATGCGTTATGCGTTATGCGTTATCCGTTGTTCGTTATGCGTTATGCGTTGTGCGTTATACGTTTGCGTTATGCATTATGCGTTATGCGTTATACGGTATGCGTTATGATTTATACGTTATGCGTTATGCGTTATGCGATATGCGTTATGCGTTATGCGTTATGCATTATGCTTTATGCGTTATGCGTTATGAGTTACACGTTATGCGTTATTCGATATGCGTTATGCGTTATGCGTTATGCGTTATGCGTTATGCGTGATCCGTTATGCGTTAAGCATTATGCGTTTTGCTGTATTCGTTATACGTTTGCGTTATGCGTTATGCGTTATACGGTATGCGTTATGCGTTATACGTTATGCGTTATGCGTTATGCGATATGCGTTAGGCGTTATGCGTTATGCGTTATGCTTTATGCGTTATGCGTTATGCGTTATGCGTTATGCTTTATGCGTTATGCTTTATGCGTTATGCGTGATCCGTTATGCGTTAGGCGTTATGCGTTATGCGTTAACGTTATGCGTTATGCCTTATGCGTTATGCGTTATGGGTTATGCGTTATGTGTTATGCGATATACGTTATGCGTTATGCGTTATGCGTTATACGTTATGCGTTATGCGTTATACGTTGTACGTTATGCTTTATGCGTTATGTTTTATGCGATATGCGTTATGCGTTATGCGTGATGCGTTATGCGTAATGCGTTATGCGTTATGTGTTATACTTTATGCGTTATGCGTTATGTGTTATACTTTATGCGTTATGCGTAATGCGTTATGCGTCATGCGTTATGCGTTATGCGTTATGCGTTATGCGTTATGCGTTATGCGTTATGCGTTATGCGTTATTCGATATGCGTTATGCGTTATGCGTTATGCGTTATGCCTTATGCGTGATCCGTTATGCGTTAAGCATTATGCGTTTTGCTGTATTCGTTATGCGTTGTGCGTTATACGTTTGCGTTATGCGTTATGCGTTATGCGTTATACGGTATGCGTTATGCGTTATACGTTATGCGTTATGCGTTATGCGATATGCGTTATGCGTTATGCGGTATGCGTTATGCGTTATGCGTTATGGGTTATGCGTTATGTGTTATGCGATATATGTTATGCGTGATGCGTTATGCGTAATGCGTTATGCGTTATGTGTTATACTTTATGCGTTATGCGTAATGCGTTATGCGTTATGCGTTATGCGTTATGCGTTATGCGTTATGCGTTATGCGTTATGCGTTATGCGTTATGCGTTATGCGTTATGCGTTATGCGTTATGCGTTATGCGTTATGCGTTATGCGTTATGCGTTATGCGTTATGCGTTATGCGTTATGGGTTATGCGTTATGCGTTATGCGTTATGCGTTATGCGTTATGCGTTATGCGTTATGCGTTATGCGTTATGCGTTATGCGTTATGCGTTATGCGTTATGCGTTGTGCGTTATAAGTTTGCGTTATGCGTTATGCGTTATGCTTTATGCGTTATGCGTTATGCGTTATGCGTTATGCGTTATGCGTTATGCGTTATGCGTTATGCGTTATGCGTTATGCGTTATGCGTTATACGTTATGAGTTATGAGTTATGCGTTATGCGTTATGCGATATGCGTCATGCATCAAGCCTTATGCGGTAACGTTATGCGTTATGCGTTTTGCGTTATACGGTATGCAATATGCGTAATGCGTTATGCGTTATGTGTTATACTTTATGCGTTATGCGTTATGTGTTATACTTTATGCGTTATGCGTATTGCGTTATGCGTTATGCGTTATGCGTTATGCGTTATGCGTTATGCGTTATGGGTTATGCGTTATGTGTTATGCGATATGCGTTATGCGTTATGCGTTATGCGTTATGCGTTATGCGTTATGCGTTATGCGTTATGCGTTATGCGTTATGCGTTATGCATTATGCTTTATGCGTTATGCGTTATGAGTTACACGTTATGCGTTATTCGATATGCGTTATGCGTTATGCGTTATGCGTTATGCGTGATCCGTTATGCGTTAAGCATTATGCGTTTTGCTGTATTCGTTATGCGTTGTGCGTTATACGTTTGCGTTATGCGTTATGCGTTATACGGTATGCGTTATGCGTTATACGTTATGCGTTATGCGTTATGCGATATGCGTTATGCGTTATGCGTTATGCGTTATGCTTTATGCGTTATGCGTTATGCGTTATGCGTTATGCTTTATGCGTTATGCTTTATGCGTTATGCATTATGTGTTATGCAATATACGTTATGCGTTATGCGTTATGCGTTATGCGTTATGCGTTATGCGTTATGCGTTATACGTTGTACGTTATGCGTGATGCGTTATGTTTTATGCGATATGCGTTATGCGTTATGCGTGATGCGTTATGCGTGATGCGTTATGCGTAATGCGTTATGCGTTATGTGTTATACTTTATGCGTTATGCGTTATGCGTTATGCGTGATCCGTTATGTGTTAGGCGATATACGTTTTGCGGTATTCGTTATGCGTTATGCGTTATGCGTTATCCGTTGTTCGTTATGAGTTATGCGTTGTGCGTTATACGTTTGCGTTATGCATTATGCGTTATGCGTTATACGGTATGCGTTATGCGTTATACGTTATGCGTTATGCGTTATGCGATATGCGTTATGCGTTATGCGTTATGCATTATGCGTTATGAGTTATGCGTTATGCGTTATGCATTTTGCATTATGCGCCATGCGTTATGCGTTATGCGTTATGCGTTATGCATTATGCGTTGTGCGTTATACGTTTGCGTTATGCGTTATGCGTTATGCGTTATACGTTATGCGTTATGCGTTATGCGTTATGCGTTATGCGTTATGCATTATGCGTTATGCGTTATGCGTTATGCGTCATACGGTATGCGTTATGCGTTATACGTTATGCGTTATGCGGTATGCGATATGCGTTATGCGTTATGCGTTATGCGTTATGCGTTATGCGTTATACGTTATGCGTTATGCGTTATGCGTGATCCGTTATGTGTTAGGCGATATACGTTTTGCGGTATTCGTTATGCGTTATGCGTTATGCGTTATCCGTTGTTCGTTATGCGTTATGTGTTGTGCGTTATTTGTTTGCGTTATGCATTATGCGTTATGCGTTATACGGTATGCGTTATGCGTTATACGTTATGCGTTATGCGTTATGCGATATGCGTTATGCGTTATGCGTTATGCATTATGCGTTATGAGTTATGCGTTATGCGTTATGCATTTTGCATTATGCGCCATGCGTTATGCGTTATGCGTTATGCGTTATGCATTATGCGTTGTGCGTTATACGTTTGCGTTATGCGTTATGCGTTATGCGTTATACGTTATGCGTTATGCGTTATGCGTTATGCGTTATGCGTTATGCATTATGCGTTATGCGTTATGCGTTATGCGTCATACGGTATGCGTTATGCGTTATACGTTATGCGTTATGCGGTATGCGATATGCGTTATGCGTTATGCGTTATGCGTTATGCGTTATGCGTTATACGTTATGCGTTATGCGTTATGCGTGATCCGTTATGTGTTAGGCGATATACGTTTTGCGGTATTCGTTATGCGTTATGCGTTATGCGTTATCCGTTGTTCGTTATGCGTTATGCGTTGTGCGTTATACGTTTGCGTTATGCATTATGCGTTATGCGTTATACGGTATGCGTTATGATTTATACGTTATGCGTTATGCGTTATGCGATATGCGTTATGCGTTATGCGTTATGCATTATGCTTTATGCGTTATGCGTTATGAGTTACACGTTATGCGTTATTCGATATGCGTTATGCGTTATGCGTTATGCGTTATGCGTTATGCGTGATCCGTTATGCGTTAAGCATTATGCGTTTTGCTGTATTCGTTATGCGTTGTGCGTTATACGTTTGCGTTATGCGTTATGCGTTATACGGTATGCGTTATGCGTTATACGTTATGCGTTATGCGTTATGCGATATGCGTTATGCGTTATGCGTTATGCGTTATGCTTTATGCGTTATGCGTTATGCGTTATGCGTTATGCTTTATGCGTTATGCTTTATGCGTTATGCGTGATCCGTTATGCGTTAGGCGTTATGCGTTATGCGTTAACGTTATGCGTTATGCCTTATGCGTTATGCGTTATGGGTTATGCGTTATGTGTTATGCGATATACGTTATGCGTTATGCGTTATGCGTTATACGTTATGCGTTATGCGTTATACGTTGTACGTTATGCTTTATACGTTATGTTTTATGCGATATGCGTTATGCGTTATGCGTGATGCGTTATGCGTAATGCGTTATGCGTTATGTGTTATACTTTATGCGTTATGCGTTATGTGTTATACTTTATGCGTTATGCGTAATGCGTTATGCGTTATGCGTTATGCGTTATGCGTTATGGGTTATGCGTTATGCGTTATGCGTTATGCGTTATGCGTTATGCGTTATGCGTTATGAGTTATGCGTTATGCGTTATGCGATATGCGTCATGCATCAAGCCTTATGCGGTAACGTTATGCGTTATGCGTTTTGCGTTATACGTTATGCAATATGCGTAATGCGTTATGCGTTATGTGTTATACTTTATGCGTTATGCGTTATGCGTTATGCGTTATGCGTTATGCGTTATGCGTTATTCGATATGCGTTATGCGTTATGCGTTATGCGTTATGCGTTATGCGTTATGCGTTATGCGTTATCCGTTTTGCGTTACGCATTATGCGTTTTGCTGTATTCGTTATGCGTTGTGCGTTATACGTTTGCGTTATGCGTTATGCGTTATGCGTTATGCGTTATGCGTTATGCGTTATGCGTTATGCGTTATGCGTTATGCGTTATGCGTTATGCGTTATGCGTTATGGGTTATGCGTTATGCGTTATGCGTTATGCGTTATTCGTTATGCGTTATGCGTTATGCGTTATGCGTTGTGCGTTAGAAGTTTGCGTTATGCGTTATGCGTTATGCGTTATGCGATATGCGTCATGCATCAAGCCTTATGCGGTAACGTTATGCGTTATGCGTTTTGCGTTATACGGTATGCAATATGCGTAATGCGTTATGCGTTATGTGTTATACTTTATGCGTTATGCGTTATGTGTTATACTTTATGCGTTATGCGTAATGCGTTATGCGTTATGCGTTATGCGTTATGCGTTATGCGTTATGCGTTATGCGTTATGCGTTATGGGTTATGCGTTATGTGTTATGCGATATGCGTTATGCGTTATGCGTTATGCGTTATGCGTTATGCGTTATGCGTTATGCGTTATGCGTTATGCGTTATGCGTTATGCGTTATGCGTTATGCGTTATGCGTTATGCGTTATGCGTTATGCGTTATGCGTTATGCGTTATGCGTTATGCGTTATGCGTTATGCGTTATGCGTTATGCGTTATGCGTTATGCGTTATGCGTTATGCGTTATGCGTTATGCGTTATGCGTTATGCGTTATGCGTTATGCGTTATGCGTTAAGCATTATGCGTTATGCGTTAACGTTATGAGTTATGCCTTATGCGTTATGCGTTATGGGTTATGCATTATGTGTTATGCAATATACGTTATGCGTTATGCGTTATGCGTTATGCGTTATGCGTTATGCGTTATACGTTGTACGTTATGCGTGATGCGTTATGTTTTATGCGATATGCGTTATGCGTTATGCGTTATGCGTTATGCGTGATGCGTTATGCGTAATGCGTTATGCGTTATGTGTTATACTTTATGCGTTATGCGTTATGCGTTATGCGTGATCCGTTATGTGTTAGGCGATATACGTTTTGCGGTATTCGTTATGCGTTATGCGTTATGCGTTATCCGTTGTTCGTTATGCGTTATGCGTTGTGCGTTATACGTTTGCGTTATGCATTATGCGTTATGCGTTATACGGTATGCGTTATGCGTTATACGTTATGCGTTATGCGTTATGCGATATGCGTTATGCGTTATGCGTTATGCATTATGCGTTATGAGTTATGCGTTATGCGTTATGCATTTTGCATTATGCGCCATGCGTTATGCGTTATGCGTTATGCGTTATGCATTATGCGTTGTGCGTTATACGTTTGCGTTATGCGTTATGCGTTATGCGTTATACGTTATGCGTTATGCGTTATGCGTTATGCGTTATGCATTATGCGTTATGCGTTATGCGTTATGCGTCATACGGTATGCGTTATGCGTTATACGTTATGCGTTATGCGTTATGCGTCATACGGTATGCGTTATGCGTTATACGTTATGCGTTATGCGTTATGCGATATGCGTTATGCGTTATGCGTTATGCATTATGCGTTATGAGTTATGCGTTATGCGTTATGCATTTTGCATTATGCGCCATGCGTTATGCGTTATGCGTTATGCGTTATGCATTATGCGTTGTGCGTTATACGTTTGAGTTATGCGTTATGCGTTATGCGTTATACGTTATGCGTTATGCGTTATGCGTTATGCGTTATGCGTTATGCATTATGCGTTATGCGTTATGCGTTATGCGTCATACGGTATGCGTTATGCGTTATACGTTATGCGTTATGCGTTATGCGTTATGCGTTATACGTTATGCGTTATGCGTTATGCGTGATCCGTTATGTGTTGGCGATATACGTTTTGCGGTATTCGTTATGCGTTATGCGTTATGTGTTATCCGTTGTTCGTTATGCGTTATGCGTTGTGCGTTATACGTTTGCGTTATGCATTATGCGTTATGCGTTATACGGTATGCGTTATGATTTATACGTTATGCGTTATGCGTTATGCGATATGCGTTATGCGTTATGCGTTATGCATTATGCTTTATGCGTTATGCGTTATGAGTTACACGTTATGCGTTATTCGATATGCGTTATGCGTTATGCGTTATGCGTTATGCGTGATCCGTTATGCGTTAAGCATTATGCGTTTTGCTGTATTCGTTATGCGTTGTGCGTTATACGTTTGCGTTATGCGTTATGCGTTATACGGTATGCGTTATGCGTTATACGTTATGCGTTATGCGTTATGCGATATGCGTTATGCGTTATGCGTTATGCGTTATGCTTTATGCGTTATGCGTTATGCGTTATGCGTTATGCTTTATGCGTTATGCTTTATGCGTTATGCGTGATCCGTTATGCGTTAGGCGTTATGCGTTATGCGTTAACGTTATGCGTTATGCCTTATGCGTTATGCGTTATGGGTTATGCGTTATGTGTTATGCGATATACGTTATGCGTTATGCGTTATGCGTTATACGTTATGCGTTATGCGTTATACGTTGTACGTTATGCTTTATACGTTATGTTTTATGCGATATGCGTTATGCGTTATGCGTGATGCGTTATGCGTAATGCGTTATGCGTTATGTGTTATACTTTATGCGTTATGCGTTATGTGTTATACTTTATGCGTTATGCGTAATGCGTTATGCGTTATGCGTTATGCGTTATGCGTTATGGGTTATGCGTTATGCGTTATGCGTTATGCGTTATGCGTTATGCGTTATGCGTTATGCGTTATGAGTTATGCGTTATGCGTTATGCGATATGCGTCATGCATCAAGCCTTATGCGGTAACGTTATGCGTTATGCGTTTTGCGTTATACGTTATGCAATATGCGTAATGCGTTATGCGTTATGTGTTATACTTTATGCGTTATGCGTTATGCGTTATGCGTTATGCGTTATGCGTTATTCGATATGCGTTATGCGTTATGCGTTATGCGTTATGCGTTGTGCGTTATAAGTTTGCGTTATGCGTTATGCGTTATGCTTTATGCGTTATGCGTTATGCGTAATGCGTTATGCGTTATGCGTTATGCGTTATGCGTTATGCATTATGCGTTATGCGTTATGCGTTATGCGTTATGCGTTATACGTTATGAGTTATGAGTTATGCGTTATGCGTTATGCGATATGCGTCATGCATCAAGCCTTATGCGGTAACGTTATGCGTTATGCGTTTTGCGTTATACGTTATGCAATATGCGTAATGCGTTATGCGTTATGTGTTATACTTTATGCGTTATGCGTTATGTGTTATACTTTATGCGTTATGCGTAATGCGTTATGCGTTATGCGTTATGCGTTATGCGTTATGCGTTATGCGTTATGCGTTATGCGTTATGCGTTATGCGTTATGCGTTATGCGTTATGCGTTGTGCGTTATAAGTTTGCGTTATGCGTTATGCGTTATGCTTTATGCGTTATGCGTCATGCGTTATGCGTTATGCGTTATGCGTTATGCATTTTGCATTATGCGCCATGCGTTGTGCGTTATGCGTTATGCGTTATGCGTTATGCGTTATGCGTTATGCCTTATGCATTATGCGTTATGCGTTATGCGTTATGCGTTATACGGTATGCGTTATGCGTTATACGTTATGCGTTATGCGGTATGCGATATGCGTTATGCGTTATGCGTTATGCGTTATGCGTTATGCGTTATGCCTTATGCGTTATGCGTTATCCGTTATGCGTTATGCGTTATGCGTTGTGCGTTATACGTTTGCGTTATGCGTTATGCGTTATGCGTTATGCGTTATACGTTATGCGTTATGCGTTATGCGTTATGCGTTATGCGTTATGCGTTATGCGTTATGCGTTATGCGTTATGCGTTATACGGTATGCGTTATGCGTTATACGTTATGCGTTATGCGGTATGCGATATGCGTTATGCGTTATGCGTTATGCGTTATGCGTTATACGTTATGCGTTATGCGTTATGCGTGATCCGTTATGTGTTAGGCGATATACGTTTTGCGGTATTCGTTATGCGTTATGCGTTATGCGTTATCCGTTGTTCGTTATGCGTTATGCGTTGTGCGTTATACGTTTGCGTTATGCATTATGCGTTATGCGTTATACGGTATGCGTTATGCGTTATACGTTATGCGTTATGCGTTATGCGATATGCGTTATGCGTTATGCGTTATGCATTATGCTTTATGCGTTATGCGTTATGAGTTACACGTTATGCGTTATTCGATATGCGTTATGAGTTATGCGTTATGCGTTATGCGTTATGCGTGATCCGTTATGCGTTAAGCATTATGCGTTTTGCTGTATTCGTTATGCGTTATGCGTTATGCGTTATACGGTATGCGTTATGCGTTATACGTTATGCGTTATGCGTTATGCGATATGCGTTATGAGTTATGCGTTATGCGTTATGCTTTATGCGTTATGCGTTATGCGTTATGCGTTATGCTTTATGCGTTATGCTTTATGCGTTATGCGTGATCCGTTATGCGTTAGGCGTTATGCGTTATGCGTTAACGTTATGCGTTATGCCTTATGCGTTATGCGTTATGGGTTATGCGTTATGTGTTATGCGATATACGTTATGCGTTATGCGTTATGCGTTATACGTTATGCGTTATACGTTGTACGTTATGCTTTATGCGTTATGTTTTATGCGATATGCGTTATGCGTTATGCGTTATGCGTTATGCGTGATGCGTTATGCGTAATGCGTTATGCGTTATGTGTTATACGTTGTACGTTATGCTTTATGCGTTATGTTTTATGCGATATGCGTTATGCGTAATGCGTTATGCGTTATGCGTTATGCGTTATGCGTTATGCGTTATGTGTTATGCGTTATGTGTTATGTGTGATCCGTTATGCGTTAAGCATTATGCGTTTTGCTGTATTCGTTATGCGTTGTGCGTAATACGTTTGCGTTATGCGTTATGCGTTATGCGTTATACGGTATGCGTTATGCGTTATACGTTATGCGTTATGCGTTATGCGATATGCGTTATGCGTTATGCGGTATGCGTTATGCTTTATACGTTATGCGTTATGCGTTATGCGTTATGCTTTATGCGTTATGCTTTATGCGTTATGCGTGATCCGTTATGCGTTAGGCGTTATGCGTTCTGCGTTAACGTTATGCGTTATGCCTTATGCGTTATGCGTTATGGGATATGCGATATGTGTTATGCGATATACGTTATGCGTTATGCGTTATGCGTTATGCGTTATGCGTTATGCGTTATGCGTTATGCGTTATGCGTTATGTGTTATACGTTGTACGTTATGCTTTATGCGTTATGTTTTATGCGATATGCGTTATGCGTAATGCGTTATGCGTTATGCGTTATGCGTTATGCGTTATGCGTTATGTGTTATGCGTTATGTGTTATGTGTGATCCGTTATGCGTTAAGCATTATGCGTTTTGCTGTATTCGTTATGCGTTGTGCGTAATACGTTTGCGTTATGCGTTATGCGTTATGCGTTATACGGTATGCGTTATGCGTTATACGTTATGCGTTATGCGTTATGCGATATGCGTTATGCGTTATGCGGTATGCGTTATGCTTTATACGTTATGCGTTATGCGTTATGCGTTATGCTTTATGCGTTATGCTTTATGCGTTATGCGTGATCCGTTATGCATTATGCTTTATGCGTTATGCGTTATGAGTTACACGTTATGCGTTATTCGATATGCGTTATGCGTTATGTGTTATGCGTTATGCGTTATGTGTGATCCGTTATGCGTTAAGCATTATGCGTTTTGCTGTATTCGTTATGCGTTGTGCGTTATACGTTTGCGTTATGCGTTATGCGTTATACGGTATGCGTTATGCGTTATGCGTTATGCGTTATGCGTTATGCGTTATGCGTTATGCGTTATGCGTTATGCGTTATGCGTTATGCGTTATGCGTTATGCGTTATGCGTTATGCGTTATGCGTTATGCGTTATGCTTTATGCGTTATAAGTTTGCGTTATGCGTTATGCGTTATGCGTTATGCTTTATGCGTTATGCGTTATGCGTTATGCGTTATGCGTTATGCGTTATGCGTTATGCATTATGCGTTATGCGTTATGCGTTATGCGTTATGCGTTATGCGTTATACGTTATGAGTTATGCGTTATGAGTTATGCGATATGCGTCATGCATCAAGCCTTATGCGGTAACGTTATGCGTTATGCGTTTTGCGTTATACGTTATGCAATATGCGTAATGCGTTATGCGTTATGTGTTATACTTTATGCGTTATGCGTTATGTGTTATACTTTATGCGTTATGCGTAATGCGTTATGCGTTATGCGTTATGCGTTATGCGTTATGCGTTATGCGTTATGGGTTATGCGTTATGTGTTATGCGATATGCGTTATGCGTTATGCGTTATGCGTTATGCGTTATGCGTTATGCGTTATGCGTTATGCGTTATGCGTTATGCGTTATGCGTTATGCGTTATGCGTTATGCGTTATGCGTTATGCGTTATGCGTTATAAGTTTGCGTTATGCGTTATGCGTTATGCGTTATGCGGTATGCGTTATGCGTTATGCGTTATGCGTTATGCGTCATGCGTTATGCGTTATGCGTTATGCGTTATGCATTTTGCATTATGCGCCATGCGTTATGCGTTATGCGTTATGCGTTATGCGTTATGCGTTATGCGTTATACGTTATGCGTTATGCGTTATGCGTGATCCGTTATGTGTTAGGCGATATACGTTTTGCGGTATTCGTTATGCGTTATGCGTTATGCGTTATCCGTTGTTCGTTATGCGTTATGCGTTGTGCGTTATACGTTTGCGTTATGCATTATGCGTTATGCGTTATACGGTATGCGTTATGATTTATACGTTATGCGTTATGCGTTATGCGATATGCGTTATGCGTTATGCGTTATGCATTATGCTTTATGCGTTATGCGTTATGAGTTACACGTTATGCGTTATTCGATATGCGTTATGCGTTATGCGTTATGCGTTATGCGTTATGCGTGATCCGTTATGCGTTAAGCATTATGCGTTTTGCTGTATTCGTTATGCGTTGTGCGTTATACGTTTGCGTTATGCGTTATGCGTTATACGGTATGCGTTATGCGTTATACGTTATGCGTTATGCGTTATGCGATATGCGTTATGCGTTATGCGTTATGCGTTATGCTTTATGCGTTATGCGTTATGCGTTATGCGTTATGCTTTATGCGTTATGCTTTATGCGTTATGCGTGATCCGTTATGCGTTAGGCGTTATGCGTTATGCGTTAACGTTATGCGTTATGCCTTATGCGTTATGCGTTATGGGTTATGCGTTATGTGTTATGCGATATACGTTATGCGTTATGCGTTATGCGTTATACGTTATGCGTTATGCGTTATACGTTGTACGTTATGCTTTATGCGTTATGTTTTATGCGATATGCGTTATGCGTTATGCGTGATGCGTTATGCGTAATGCGTTATGCGTTATGTGTTATACTTTATGCGTTATGCGTTATGTGTTATACTTTATGCGTTATGCGTAATGCGTTATGCGTTATGCGTTATGCGTTATGCGTTATGCGTTATGCGTTATGCGTTATGCGTTATGCGTTATGCGTTATGCGTTATGCGTTATTCGATATGCGTTATGCGTTATGCGTTATGCGTTATGCGTTATGCGTGATCCGTTATGCGTTAAGCATTATGCGTTTTGCTGTATTCGTTATGCGTTGTGCGTTATACGTTTGCGTTATGCGTTATGCGTTATGCGTTATACGGTATGCGTTATGCGTTATACTTTATGCGTTATGCGTTATGCGATATGCGTTATGCGTTATGCGGTATGCGTTATGCGTTATGCGTTATGGGTTATGCGTTATGTGTTATGCGATATATGTTATGCGCGATGCGTTATGCGTAATGCGTTATGCGTTATGTGTTATACTTTATGCGTTATGCGTAATGCGTTATGCGTTATGCGTTATGCGTTATGCGTTATGCGTTATGCGTTATGCGTTATGCGTTATGCGTTATGCGTTATGCGTTATGCGTTATGCGTTATGCGTTATGCGTTATGCGTTATGCGTTATGCGTTATGCGTTATGCGTTATGCGTTATGCGTTATGCGTTATGCGTTATGCGTTATGCGTTATGGGTTATGCGTTATGCGTTATGCGTTATGCGTTATGCGTTATGCGTTATACGTTATGCGTTATGCGTTATGCGTTGTGCGTTATAAGTTTGCGTTATGCGTTATGCGTTATGCTTTATGCGTTATGCGTTATGCATTATGCGTTATGCGTTATGCGTTATGCGTTATGCGTTATACGTTATGAGTTATGAGTTATGCGTTATGCGTTATGCGATATGCGTCATGCATCAAGCCTTATGCGGTAACGTTATGCGTTATGCGTTTTGCGTTATACGGTATGCAATATGCGTAATGCGTTATGCGTTATGTGTTATACTTTATGCGTTATGCGTTATGTGTTATACTTTATGCGTTATGCGTATTGCGTTATGCGTTATGCGTTATGCGTTATGCGTTATGCGTTATGCGTTATGCGTTATGCGTTATGCGTTATGCGTTATGGGTTATGCGTTATGTGTTATGCGATATGCGTTATGCGTTATGCGTTATGCGTTATGCGTTATGCGTTATGCGTTATGCGTTATGCGTTCTGCGTTATGCGTTATGCGTTATGCGTTATGCGTTATGCGTTATGCGTTATGCCTTATGCGTTATGCGTTATCCGTTATGCGTTATGCGTTATGCGTTGTGCGTTATACGTTTGCGTTATGCCTTATGCGTTATGCGTTATGCGTTATACGTTATGCGTTATGCGTTATGCGTTATGCGTTATGCATTATGCGTTATGCGTTATGCGTTATGCGTTATGCGTTATGCGTTATGCGTTATGCGTTATGCCTTATGCATTATGCGTTATGCGTTATGCGTTATGCGTTATACGGTATGCGTTATGCGTTATACGTTATGCGTTATGCGGTATGCGATATGCGTTATGCGTTATGCGTTATGCGTTATGCGTTATGCGTTATGCCTTATGCGTTATGCGTTATCCGTTATGCGTTATGCGTTATGCGTTGTGCGTTATACGTTTGCGTTATGCGTTATGCGTTATGCGTTATGCGTTATACGTTATGCGTTATGCGTTATGCGTTATGCGTTATGCATTATGCGTTATGCGTTATGCGTTATGCGTTATGCGTTATACGGTATGCGTTATGCGTTATACGTTATGCGTTATGCGGTATGCGATATGCGTTATGCGTTATGCGTTATGCGTTATGCGTTATACGTTATGCGTTATGCGTTATGCGTGATCCGTTATGTGTTAGGCGATATACGTTTTGCGGTATTCGTTATGCGTTATGCGTTATGCGTTATCCGTTGTTCGTTATGCGTTATGCGTTGTGCGTTATACGTTTGCGTTATGCATTATGCGTTATGCGTTATACGGTATGCGTTATGCGTTATACGTTATGCGTTATGCGTTATGCGATATGCGTTATGCGTTATGCGTTATGCATTATGCTTTATGCGTTATGCGTTATGAGTTACACGTTATGCGTTATTCGATATGCGTTATGAGTTATGCGTTATGCGTTATGCGTTATGCGTGATCCGTTATGCGTTAAGCATTATGCGTTTTGCTGTATTCGTTATGCGTTATGCGTTATGCGTTATACGGTATGCGTTATGCGTTATACGTTATGCGTTATGCGTTATGCGATATGCGTTATGAGTTATGCGTTATGCGTTATGCTTTATGCGTTATGCGTTATGCGTTATGCGTTATGCTTTATGCGTTATGCTTTATGCGTTATGCGTGATCCGTTATGCGTTAGGCGTTATGCGTTATGCGTTAACGTTATGCGTTATGCCTTATGCGTTATGCGTTATGGGTTATGCGTTATGTGTTATGCGATATACGTTATGCGTTATGCGTTATGCGTTATACGTTATGCGTTATGCGTTATACGTTGTACGTTATGCTTTATGCGTTATGTTTTATGCGATATGCGTTATGCGTTATGCGTTATGCGTTATGCGTGATGCGTTATGCGTAATGCGTTATGCGTTATGTGTTATACGTTGTACGTTATGCTTTATGCGTTATGTTTTATGCGATATGCGTTATGCGTAATGCGTTATGCGTTATGCGTTATGCGTTATGCGTTATGCGTTATGCGTTATGCGTTATGCGTTATGTGTGATCCGTTATGCGTTAAGCATTATGCGTTTTGCTGTATTCGTTATGCGTTGTGCGTAATACGTTTGCGTTATGCGTTATGCGTTATGCGTTATACGGTATGCGTTATGCGTTATACGTTATGCGTTATGCGTTATGCGATATGCGTTATGCGTTATGCGGTATGCGTTATGCTTTATACGTTATGCGTTATGCGTTATGCGTTATGCTTTATGCGTTATGCTTTATGCGTTATGCGTGATCCGTTATGCGTTAGGCGTTATGCGTTCTGCGTTAACGTTATGCGTTATGCCTTATGCGTTATGCGTTATGGGATATGCGATATGTGTTATGCGATATACGTTATGCGTTATGCGTTATGCGTTATGCGTTATACGTTATGCGTTATGCGTTATGCGTTATGCGTTATGTGTTATACGTTGTACGTTATGCTTTATGCGTTATGTTTTATGCGATATGCGTTATGCGTAATGCGTTATGCGTTATGCGTTATGCGTTATGCGTTATGCGTTATGCGTTATGCGTTATGCGTTATGTGTGATCCGTTATGCGTTAAGCATTATGCGTTTTGCTGTATTCGTTATGCGTTGTGCGTAATACGTTTGCGTTATGCGTTATGCGTTATGCGTTATACGGTATGCGTTATGCGTTATACGTTATGCGTTATGCGTTATGCGATATGCGTTATGCGTTATGCGGTATGCGTTATGCTTTATACGTTATGCGTTATGCGTTATGCGTTATGCTTTATGCGTTATGCTTTATGCGTTATGCGTGATCCGTTATGCATTATGCTTTATGCGTTATGCGTTATGAGTTACACGTTATGCGTTATTCGATATGCGTTATGCGTTATGTGTTATGCGTTATGCGTTATGTGTGATCCGTTATGCGTTAAGCATTATGCGTTTTGCTGTATTCGTTATGCGTTGTGCGTTATACGTTTGCGTTATGCGTTATGCGTTATACGGTATGCGTTATGCGTTATGCGTTATGCGTTATGCGTTATGCGTTATGCGTTATGCGTTATGCGTTATGCGTTATGCGTTATGCGTTATGCGCTATGCGTTATGCGTTATGCGTTATGCGTTATGCGTTATGCTTTATGCGTTATAAGTTTGCGTTATGCGTTATGCGTTATGCGTTATGCTTTATGCGTTATGCGTTATGCGTTATGCGTTATGCGTTATGCGTTATGCGTTATGCATTATGCGTTATGCGTTATGCGTTATGCGTTATGCGTTATGCGTTATACGTTATGAGTTATGCGTTATGAGTTATGCGATATGCGTCATGCATCAAGCCTTATGCGGTAACGTTATGCGTTATGCGTTTTGCGTTATACGTTATGCAATATGCGTAATGCGTTATGCGTTATGTGTTATACTTTATGCGTTATGCGTTATGTGTTATACTTTATGCGTTATGCGTAATGCGTTATGCGTTATGCGTTATGCGTTATGCGTTATGCGTTATGCGTTATGGGTTATGCGTTATGTGTTATGCGATATGCGTTATGCGTTATGCGTTATGCGTTATGCGTTATGCGTTATGCGTTATGCGTTATGCGTTATGCGTTATGCGTTATGCGTTATGCGTTATGCGTTATGCGTTATGCGTTATAAGTTTGCGTTATGCGTTATGCGTTATGCGTTATGCGGTATGCGTTATGCGTTATGCGTTATGCGTTATGCGTCATGCGTTATGCGTTATGCGTTATGCGTTATGCATTTTGCATTATGCGCCATGCGTTGTGCGTTATGCGTTATGCGTTATGCGTTATGCGTTATGCGTTATACGTTATGCGTTATGCGTTATGCGTGATCCGTTATGTGTTAGGCGATATACGTTTTGCGGTATTCGTTATGCGTTATGCGTTATGCGTTATCCGTTGTTCGTTATGCGTTATGCGTTGTGCGTTATACGTTTGCGTTATGCATTATGCGTTATGCGTTATACGGTATGCGTTATGATTTATACGTTATGCGTTATGCGTTATGCGATATGCGTTATGCGTTATGCGTTATGCATTATGCTTTATGCGTTATGCGTTATGAGTTACACGTTATGCGTTATTCGATATGCGTTATGCGTTATGCGTTATGCGTTATGCGTTATGCGTGATCCGTTATGCGTTAAGCATTATGCGTTTTGCTGTATTCGTTATGCGTTGTGCGTTATACGTTTGCGTTATGCGTTATGCGTTATACGGTATGCGTTATGCGTTATACGTTATGCGTTATGCGTTATGCGATATGCGTTATGCGTTATGCGTTATGCGTTATGCTTTATGCGTTATGCGTTATGCGTTATGCGTTATGCTTTATGCGTTATGCTTTATGCGTTATGCGTGATCCGTTATGCGTTAGGCGTTATGCGTTATGCGTTAACGTTATGCGTTATGCCTTATGCGTTATGCGTTATGGGTTATGCGTTATGTGTTATGCGATATACGTTATGCGTTATGCGTTATGCGTTATACGTTATGCGTTATGCGTTATACGTTGTACGTTATGCTTTATGCGTTATGTTTTATGCGATATGCGTTATGCGTTATGCGTGATGCGTTATGCGTAATGCGTTATGCGTTATGTGTTATACTTTATGCGTTATGCGTTATGTGTTATACTTTATGCGTTATGCGTAATGCGTTATGCGTTATGCGTTATGCGTTATGCGTTATGCGTTATGCGTTATGCGTTATGCGTTATGCGTTATGCGTTATGCGTTATGCGTTATTCGATATGCGTTATGCGTTATGCGTTATGCGTTATGCGTTATGCGTGATCCGTTATGCGTTAAGCATTATGCGTTTTGCTGTATTCGTTATGCGTTGTGCGTTATACGTTTGCGTTATGCGTTATGCGTTATGCGTTATACGGTATGCGTTATGCGTTATACTTTATGCGTTATGCGTTATGCGATATGCGTTATGCGTTATGCGGTATGCGTTATGCGTTATGCGTTATGGGTTATGCGTTATGTGTTATGCGATATATGTTATGCGCGATGCGTTATGCGTAATGCGTTATGCGTTATGTGTTATACTTTATGCGTTATGCGTAATGCGTTATGCGTTATGCGTTATGCGTTATGCGTTATGCGTTATGCGTTATGCGTTATGCGTTATGCGTTATGCGTTATGCGTTATGCGTTATGCGTTATGCGTTATGCGTTATGCGTTATGCGTTATGCGTTATGCGTTATGCGTTATGCGTTATGCGTTATGCGTTATGCGTTATGCGTTATGCGTTATGGGTTATGCGTTATGCGTTATGCGTTATGCGTTATGCGTTATGCGTTATACGTTATGCGTTATGCGTTATGCGTTGTGCGTTATAAGTTTGCGTTATGCGTTATGCGTTATGCTTTATGCGTTATGCGTTATGCGTTATGCGTTATGCGTTATGCGTTATGCGTTATGCGTTATACGTTATGAGTTATGAGTTATGCGTTATGCGTTATGCGATATGCGTCATGCATCAAGCCTTATGCGGTAACGTTATGCGTTATGCGTTTTGCGTTATACGGTATGCAATATGCGTAATGCGTTATGCGTTATGTGTTATACTTTATGCGTTATGCGTTATGTGTTATACTTTATGCGTTATGCGTATTGCGTTATGCGTTATGCGTTATGCGTTATGCGTTATGCGTTATGCGTTATGCGTTATGCGTTATGCGTTATGGGTTATGCGTTATGTGTTATGCGATATGCGTTATGCGTTATGCGTTATGCGTTATGCGTTATGCGTTATGCGTTATGCGTTATGCGTTCTGCGTTATGCGTTATGCGTTATGCGTTATGCGTTATGCGTTATGCGTTATGCGTTATGCGTTATGCGTTATGCGTTATGCGTTATGCGTTATGCGTTATGCGTTATGCGTTATGCGTTATGCGTGATCCGTTATGCGTTAAGCATTATGCGTTATGCGTTAACGTTATGAGTTATGCCTTATGCGTTATGCGTTATGGGTTATGCGTTATGTGTTATGCGATATACGTTATGCGTTATGCGTTATGCGTTATGCGTTATGCGTTATGCGTTATACGTTGTACGTTATGCGTGATGCGTTATGCATTATGCGATATGCGTTATGCGTTATGCGTTATGCGTTATGCGTTATGCGTGATGCGTTATGCTTAATGCGGTATGCGTTATGCGTTATGCATTATGCGTTGTGCGTTATACGTTTGCGTTATGCGTTATGCGTTATGCGTTATGCGTTATACGTTATGCGTTATGCGTTATGCGTTATGCGTTATGCATTATGCGTTATGCGTTATGCGTTATGCGTCATACGGTATGCGTTATGCGTTATACGTTATGCGTTATGCGGTATGCGATATGCGTTATGCGTTATGCGTTATGCGTTATGCGTTATGCGTTATGCGTTATACGTTATGCGTTATGCGTTATGCGTGATCCGTTATGTGTTAGGCGATATACGTTTTGCGGTATTCGTTATGCGTTATGCGTTATGCGTTATCCGTTGTTCGTTATGCGTTATGCGTTGTGCGTTATACGTTTGCGTTATGCATTATGCGTTATGCGTTATACGGTATGCGTTATGATTTATACGTTATGCGTTATGCGTTATGCGATATGCGTTATGCGTTATGCGTTATGCATTATGCTTTATGCGTTATGCGTTATGAGTTACACGTTATGCGTTATTCGATATGCGTTATGCGTTATGCGTTATGCGTTATGCGTGATCCGTTATGCGCTAAGCATTATGCGTTTTGCTGTATTCGTTATGCGTTGTGCGTTATACGTTTGCGTTATGCGTTATGCGTTATACGGTATGCGTTATGCGTTATACGTTATGCGTTATGCGTTATGCGATATGCGTTATGCGTTATGCGTTATGCGTTATGCTTTATGCGTTATGCGTTATGCGTTATGCGTTATGCTTTATGCGTTATGCTTTATGCGTTATGCGTGATCCGTTATGCGTGATCCGTTATGCGTTAGGCGTTATGCGTTATGCGTTAACGTTATGCGTTATGCCTTATGCGTTATGCGTTATGGGTTATGCGTTATGTGTTATGCGATATACGTTATGCGTTATGCGTTATGCGTTATACGTTATGCGTTATGCGTTATACGTTGTACGTTATGCTTTATGCGTTATGTTTTATGCGTTATGTTTTATGCGATATGCGTTATGCGTAATGCGTTATGCGTTATGCGTTATGCGTTATGCGTTATGCGTTATGCGTTATGCGTGATCCGTTATGCGTTAAGCATTATGCGTTATGCGTTAACGTTATGAGTTATGCCTTATGCGTTATGCGTTATGGGTTATGCGTTATGTGTTATGCGATATACGTTATGCGTTATGCGTTATGCGTTATGCGTTATGCGTTATGCGTTATACGTTGTACGTTATGCGTGATGCGTTATGTTTTATGCGATATGCGTTATGCGTTATGCGTTATGCGTTATGCGTGATGCGTTATGCTTAATGCGTTATGCGTTATGTGTTATACTTTATGCGTTATGCGTTATGCGTTATGCGTGATCCGTTATGTGTTAGGCGATATACGTTTTGCGGTATTCGTTATGCGTTATGCGTTATGCGTTATCCGTTGTTCGTTATGCGTTATGCGTTGTGCGTTATACGTTTGCGTTATGCATTATGCGTTATGCGTTATACGGTATGCGTTATGCGTTATGCGTTATGCGTTATGCGTTATGCGATATGCGTTATGCGTTATGCGTTATGCATTATGCGTTATGAGTTATGCGTTATGCGTTATGCATTTTGCATTATGCGCCATGCGTTATGCGTTATGCGTTATGCGTTATGCATTATGCGTTGTGCGTTATACGTTTGCGTTATGCGTTATGCGTTATGCGTTATGCGTTATACGTTATGCGTTATGCGTTATGCGTTATGCGTTATGCATTATGCGTTATGCGTTATGCGTTATGCGTCATACGGTATGCGTTATGCGTTATACGTTATGCGTTATGCGGTATGCGATATGCGTTATGCGTTATGCGTTATGCGTTATGCGTTATGCGTTATGCGTTATACGTTATGCGTTATGCGTTATGCGTGATCCGTTATGTGTTAGGCGATATACGTTTTGCGGTATTCGTTATGCGTTATGCGTTATGCGTTATCCGTTGTTCGTTATGCGTTATGCGTTGTGCGTTATACGTTTGCGTTATGCATTATGCGTTATGCGTTATACGGTATGCGTTATGATTTATACGTTATGCGTTATGCGTTATGCGATATGCGTTATGCGTTATGCGTTATGCATTATGCTTTATGCGTTATGCGTTATGAGTTACACGTTATGCGTTATTCGATATGCGTTATGCGTTATGCGTTATGCGTTATGCGTGATCCGTTATGCGTTAAGCATTATGCGTTTTGCTGTATTCGTTATGAGTTGTGCGTTATACGTTTACGTTATGCGTTATGCGTTATACGGTATGCGTTATGCGTTATACGTTATGCGTTATGCGTTATGCGATATGCGTTATGCGTTATGCGTTATGCTTTATGCGTTATGCGTTATGCGTTATGCGTTATGCTTTATGCGTTATGCTTTATGCGTTATGCGTGATCTGTTATGCGTTAGGCGTTATGCGTTATGCGTTAACGTTATGCGTTATGCCTTATGCGTTATGCGTTATGGGTTATGCGTTATGTGTTATGCGATATACGTTATGCGTTATGCGTTATGCGTTATACGTTATGCGTTATGCGTTATACGTTGTACGTTATGCTTTATGCGTTATGTTTTATGCGATATGCGTAATGCGTTATGCGTTATGTGTTATACTTTATGCGTTATGCGTTATGTGTTATACTTTATGCGTTATGCGTAATGCGTTATGCGTTATGCGTTATGCGTTATGCGTTATGCGTTATGCGTTATGTGTTATGCGTTATGCGTTATGCGTTATGCGTTATGCTTTATTCGATATGCGTTATGCGTTATGCGTTATGCGTTATGCGTTATGCGTGATCCGTTATGCGTTAAGCATTATGCGTTTTGCTGTATTCGTTATGCGTTGTGCGTTATACGTTTGCGTTATGCGTTATGCGTTATGCGTTATACGGTATGCGTTATGCGTTATACGTTATGCGTTATGCGTTATGCGATATGCGTTATGCGTTATGCGGTATGCGTTATGCGTTATGCGTTATGGGTTATGCGTTATGTGTTATGCGATATATGTTATGCGTGATGCGTTATGCGTAATGCGTTATGCGTTATGTGTTATACTTTATGCGTTATGCGTAATGCGTTATGCGTTATGCGTTATGCGTTATGCGTTATGCGTTATGCGTTATGCGTTATGCGTTATGCGTTATGCGTTATGCGTTATGCGTTATGCGTTATGCGTTATGGGTTATGCGTTATGCGTTATGCGTTATGCGTTATTCGTTATGCGTTATGCGTTATGCGTTATGCGTTGTGCGTTATAAGTTTGCGTTATGCGTTATGCGTTATGCGATATGCGTCATGCATCAAGCCTTATGCGGTAACGTTATGCGTTATGCGTTTTGCGTTATACGGTATGCAATATGCGTAATGCGTTATGCGTTATGTGTTATACTTTATGCGTTATGCGTTATGTGTTATACTTTATGCGTTATGCGTAATGCGTTATGCGTTATGCGTTATGCGTTATGCGTTATGCGTTATGCGTTATGCGTTATGCGTTATGGGTTATGCGTTATGTGTTATGCGATATGCGTTATGCGTTATGCGTTATGCGTTATGCGTTATGCGTTATGCGTTATGCGTTATGCGTTATGCGTTATGCGTTATGCGTTATGCGTTATGCGTTATGCGTTATGCGTTATGCGTTATGCGTTATGCGTTATGCGTTATGCGTTATGCGTTATGCGTTATGCGTTATGCGTTATGCGTTATGCGTTATGCGTTATGCGTTATGCGTTATGCGTTATGCGTTATGCGTTATGCGTTATGCGTTATGCGTTATGCGTTATGCGTTATGCGTGATCCGTTATGCGTTAAGCATTATGCGTTATGCGTTAACGTTATGAGATATGCCTTATGCGTTATGCGTTATGGGTTATGCATTATGTGTTATGCAATATACGTTATGCGTTATGCGTTATGCGTTATGCGTTATGCGTTATGCGTTATACGTTGTACGTTATGCGTGATGCGTTATGTTTTATGCGATATGCGTTATGCGTTATGCGTTATGCGTTATGCGTGATGCGTTATGCGTAATGCGTTATGCGTTATGTGTTATACTTTATGCGTTATGCGTTATGCGTTATGCGTGATCCGTTATGTGTTAGGCGATATACGTTTTGCGGTATTCGTTATGCGTTATGCGTTATGCGTTATCCGTTGTTCGTTATGCGTTATGCGTTGTGCGTTATACGTTTGCGTTATGCATTATGCGTTATGCGTTATACGGTATGCGTTATGCGTTATACGTTATGCGTTATGCGTTATGCGATATGCGTTATGCGTTATGCGTTATGCGTTATGCATTATGCGTTATGAGTTATGCGTTATGCGTTATGCATTTTGCATTATGCGCCATGCGTTATGCGTTATGCGTTATGCGTTATGCATTATGCGTTGTGCGTTATACGTTTGCGTTATGCGTTATGCGTTATGCGTTATACGTTATGCGTTATGCGTTATGCGTTATGCGTTATGCATTATGCGTTATGCGTTATGCGTTATGCGTCATACGGTATGCGTTATGCGTTATACGTTATGCGTTATGCGGTATGCGATATGCGTTATGCGTTATGCGTTATGCGTTATGCGTTATGCGTTATACGTTATGCGTTATGCGTTATGCGTGATCCGTTATGTGTTAGGCGATATACGTTTTGCGGTATTCGTTATGCGTTAAGCGTTATGCGTTATCCGTTGTTCGTTATGCGTTATGCGTTGTGCGTTATACGTTTGCGTTATGCATTATGCGTTATGCGTTATACGGTATGCGTTATGATTTATACGTTATGCGTTATGCGTTATGCGATATGCGTTATGCGTTATGCGTTATGCATTATGCTTTATGCGTTATGCGTTATGAGTTACACGTTATGCGTTATTCAATATGCGTTATGCGTTATGCGTTATGCGTTATGCGTTATGCGTGATCCGTTATGCGTTTTGCTGTATTCGTTATGCGTTGTGCGTTATACGTTTGCGTTATGCGTTATGCGTTATACGGTATGCGTTATGCGTTATACGTTATGCGTTATGCGATATGCGTTATGCGTTATGCGTTATGCGTTATGCTTTATGCGTTATGCGTTATGCGTTATGCGTTATGCTTTATGCGTTATGCTTTATGCGTTATGCGTGATCCGTTATGCGTTAGGCGTTATGCGTTATGCGTTAACGTTATGCGTTATGCCTTATGCATTTTGCATTATGCGCCATGCGTTATGCGTTATGCGTTATGCGTTATGCATTATGCGTTGTGCGTTATACGTTTGCGTTATGCGTTATGCGTTATGCGTTATACGTTATGCGTTATGCGTTATGCGTTATGCGTTATGCATTATGCGTTATGCGTTATGCGTTATGCGTCATACGGTATGCGTTATGCGTTATACGTTATGCGTTATGCGGTATGCGATATGCGTTATGCGTTATGCGTTATGCGTTATGCGTTATACGTTATGCGTTATGCGTTATGCGTGATCCGTTATGTGTTAGGCGATATACGTTTTGCGGTATTCGTTATGCGTTAAGCGTTATGCGTTATCCGTTGTTCGTTATGCGTTATGCGTTGTGCGTTATACGTTTGCGTTATGCATTATGCGTTATGCGTTATACGGTATGCGTTATGATTTATACGTTATGCGTTATGCGTTATGCGATATGCGTTATGCGTTATGCGTTATGCATTATGCTTTATGCGTTATGCGTTATGAGTTACACGTTATGCGTTATTCAATATGCGTTATGCGTTATGCGTTATGCGTTATGCGTTATGCGTGATCCGTTATGCGTTTTGCTGTATTCGTTATGCGTTGTGCGTTATACGTTTGCGTTATGCGTTATGCGTTATACGGTATGCGTTATGCGTTATACGTTATGCGTTATGCGTTATGCGATATGCGTTATGCGTTATGCGTTATGCGTTATGCTTTATGCGTTATGCGTTATGCGTTATGCGTTATGCTTTATGCGTTATGCTTTATGCGTTATGCGTGATCCGTTATGCGTTAGGCGTTATGCGTTATGCGTTAACGTTATGCGTTATGCCTTATGCGTTATGCGTTATGGGTTATGCGTTATGTGTTATGCGATATACGTTATGCGTTATGCGTTATGCGTTATACGTTATGCGTTATGCGTTATACGTTGTACGTTATGCTTTATACGTTATGTTTTATGCGATATGCGTTATGCGTTATGCGTGATGCGTTATGCGTAATGCGTTATGCGTTATGTGTTATACTTTATGCGTTATGCGTTATGTGCTATACTTTATGCGTTATGCGTAATGCGTTATGCGTTATGCGTTATGCGTTATGCGTTATGGGTTATGCGTTATGCGTTATGCGTTATGCGTTATGCGTTATGCGTTATGCGTTATGAGTTATGCGTTATGCGTTATGCGATATGCGTCATGCATCAAGCCTTATGCGGTAACGTTATGCGTTATGCGTTTTGCGTTATACGTTATGCAATATGCGTAATGCGTTATGCGTTATGTGTTATACTTTATGCGTTATGCGTTATGCGTTATGCGTTATGCGTTATGCGTTATTCGATATGCGTTATGCGTTATGCGTTATGCGTTATGCGTTATGCGTGATCCGTTATGCGTTACGCATTATGCGTTTTGCTGTATTCGTTATGCGTTGTGCGTTATACGTTTGCGTTATGCGTTATGCGTTATGCGTTATGCGTTATGCGTTGTGCGTTATAAGTTTGCGTTATGCGTTATGCGTTATGCTTTATGCGTTATGCGTTATGCGTTATGCGTTATGCGTTATGCGTTATGCGTTATGCGTTATGCGTTATGCATTATGCGTTATGCGTTATGCGTTATGCGTTATGCGTTATACGTTATGAGTAATGAGTTATGCGTTATGCGTTATGCGTTATGCGTTATGCGTTATGCGTTATGCGTTATGCGTTATGCGTTATGCGTTATGCGTTATGCGTTATGCGTTGTGCGTTATGCGTTATGGGTTATGCGTTATGTGTTATGCGATATGCGTTATGCGTTATGCGTTATGCGTTATGCGTTATGCGTTATGCGTTATGCGTTATGCGTTATGCGTTATGCGTTATGCGTTATGCGTTATGCGTTATGCGTTATGCGTTATGCGTTATGCGTTATGCGTTATGCGTTATGCGTTATGCGTTATGCGTTATGCGTTGTGCGTTATAAGTTTGCCTTATGCGTTATGCGTTATGCGGTATGCGTTATGCTTTATGCGTTATGCGTTATGCGTTATGCGTTATGCGTTATGCTTTATGCGTTATGCTTTATGCGTTATGCGTGATCCATTATGCGTTAGGCGTTATGCGTTATGCGTTAACGTTATGAGTTATGCCTTATGCGTTATGCGTTATGGGTTATGCGTTATGCGTTATGCGATATACGTTATGCGTTATGCGTTATGCGTTATGCGTTATGCGTTATGCGTTATGCGTGATGCGTTATGCGTAATGCGTTATGCGTTATGTGTTATACTTTATGCGTTATGCGTAATGCGTTATGCGTTATGCGTTATGCGTTATGCGTTATGCGTTATGCGTTATGCGTTATGTGTTATGCGTTATGCGTTATGCGTTATGCGTTATGCGTTATGCGTTATGCGTTATGCGTTATGCGTTATGCGTTATGAGTTATGCGTTATGCGTTATGCGTTATGCGTTATGCGTTGTGCGTTATAAGTTTGCGTTATGCGTTATGCGTTATGCTTTATGCGTTATGCGTTATGCGTTATGCGTTATGCGTTATGCGTTATGCGTTATGCGTTATGCGTTATGCGTTATGCGTTATGCGTTATGCGTTATGCGTTATGCGTTATGCGTTATGCGTTATGCGTTATGCGTCATGCGTTATGCGTTATGCGTTATGCGTTATGCATTTTGCATTATGCGCCATGCGTTGTGCGTTATGCGTTATGCGTTATGCGTTATGCGTTATGCGTTATGCCTTATGCATTATGCGTTATGCGTTATGCGTTATGCGTTATACGGTATGCGTTATGCGTTATACGTTATGCGTTATGCGGTATGCGGTATGCGATATGCGTTATGCGTTATGCGTTATGCGTTATGCGTTATGCGTTATGCGTTATGCGTTATGCGTTATCCGTTATGCGTTATGCGTTATGCGTTGTGCGTTATACGTTTGCGTTATGCGTTATGCGTTATGCGTTATACGTTATGCGTTATGCGTTATGCGTTATGCGTTATGCATTATGCGTTATGCGTTATGCGTTATGCGTTATGCGTTATGCGTTATACGGTATGCGTTATGCGTTATACGTTATGCGTTATGCGGTATGCGATATGCGTTATGCGTTATGCGTTATGCGTTATACGTTATGCGTTATGCGTTATGCGTGATCCGTTATGTGTTAGGCGATATACGTTTTGCGGTATTCGTTATGCGTTATGCGTTATGCGTTATCCGTTGTTCGTTATGCGTTATGCGTTGTGCGTTATACGTTTGCGTTATGCATTATGCGTTATGCGTTATACGGTATGCGTTATGCGTTATACGTTATGCGTTATGCGTTATGCGATATGCGTTATGCGTTATGCGTTATGCATTATGCTTTATGCGTTATGCGTTATGAGTTACACGTTATGCGTTATTCGATATGCGTTATGAGTTATGCGATATGCGTTATGCGTTATGCGTGATCCGTTATGCGTTAAGCATTATGCGTTTTGCTGTATTCGTTATGCGTTATGCGTTATGCGTTATACGGTATGCGTTATGCGTTATACGTTATGCGTTATGCGTTATGCGATATGCGTTATGCGTTATGCGTTATGCGTTATGCTTTATGCGTTATGCGTTATGCGTTATGCGTTATGCTTTATGCGTTATGCTTTATGCGTTATGCGTGATCCGTTATGCGTTAGGCGTTATGCGTTATGCGTTAACGTTATGCGTTATGCCTTATGCGTTATGCGTTATGGGTTATGCGTTATGTGTTATGCGATATACGTTATGCGTTATGCGTTATGCGTTATACGTTATGCGTTATACGTTGTACGTTATGCTTTATGCGTTATGTTTTATGCGATATGCGTTATGCGTTATGCGTTATGCGTGATGCGTTATGCGTAATGCGTTATGCGTTATGTGTTATACGTTGTACGTTATGCTTTATGCGTTATGTTTTATGCGATATGCGTTATGCGTTATGCGTTATGCGTGATGCGTTATGCGTAATGCGTTATGCGTTATGTGTTATACTTTATGCGTTATGCGTTATGTGTTATACTTTATGCGTTATGCGTAATGCGTTATGCGTTATGCGTTATGCGTTATGCGTTATGCGTTATGCGTTATGCGTTATGCGTTATGCGTTATGCGTTATCCGTTGTTCGTTATGCGTTATGCATTATGCTTTATGCGTTATGCGTTATGAGTTACACGTTATGCGTTATTCAATATGCGTTATGCGTTATGTGTTATGCGTTATGTGTGATCCGTTATGCGTTAAGCATTATGCGTTTTGCTGTATTCGTTATGCGTTGTGCGTTATACGTTTGCGTTATGCGTTATGCGTTATGCGTTATACGGTATGCGTTATGCGTTATACGTTATGCGTTATGCGTTATGCGATATGCGTTATGCGTTATGCGGTATGCGTTATGCTTTATACGTTATGCGTTATGCGTTATGCGTTATGCTTTATGCGTTATGCTTTATGCGTTATGCGTGATCCGTTATGCTTTAGGCGTTATGCGTTCTGCGTTAACGTTATGCGTTATGCCTTATGCGTTATGCGTTATGGGATATGCGATATGTGTTATGCGATATACGTTATGCGTTATGCGTTATGCGTTATGCGTTATACGTTATGCGTTATGCGTTATGCGTTATGCGTTATGCGTTATACGTTGTACGTTATGCGTGATGCGTTATGTTTTATGCGATATGCGTTATGCGTTATGCGTTATGCATTATGCTTTATGCGTTATGCGTTATGAGTTACACGTTATGCGTTATTCGATATGCGTTATGCGTTATGTGTTATGCGTTATGCGTTATGTGTGATCCGTTATGCGTTAAGCATTATGCGTTTTGCTGTATTCGTTATGCGTTGTGCGTTATACGTTTGCGTTATGCGTTATGCGTTATGCGTTATACGGTATGCGTTATGCGTTATACGTTATGCGTTATGCGTTATGCGTTATGCGTGATGCGTTATGCGTAATGCGTTATGCGTTATGTGTTATACTTTATGCGTTATGCGTAATGCGTTATGCGTTATGCGTTATGCGTTATGCGTTATGCGTTATGCGTTATGCGTTATGCGTTATGCGTTATGCGTTATGCGTTATGCGTTATGCGTTATGCGTTATGCGTTATGCGTTATGCGTTATGCGTTATGCGTTATGCGTTATGCGTTATGCGTTATGCGTTATGCGTTATGCGTTATGCGTTATGCTTTATGCGTAATGCATTATGCGTTTTTCGTGATCCGTTATGCGTTAGGCGTTATGGGTTTTCCGGTGTTCGTTATGCGTTGTGCATTATGCGTTATGCGTTATGAAGTAAGGGTTATGGTTTATGCATTATGCGTTGTGCGCTATACGTTTGCGTTATGCGTTATGCGTTATGCGTTATACGGTATGCGTTATGAGTTATACGTTATGCGTTATGCGTTATGCGTTATGCGTTATACATTATGCGTTATACGGTATGCGTTATGCGTTATACGTTATGCGTTATGCGTTATGTGTTATGGGTTATGCGTTATGCGTTATGGTTATGCGTTATGCGTTATGCGTTATGCATTATGCGTTATGCGTTATGCGTTATACGTTATGCGTTATGCGTTATGCGTTATGCGTTATGCGTTGTGCGTTATACGTTTGCGTTATGCGTTTTGCTTTATGCGTTATGCGTTATGCGTTATGCGTTATGCGTCATGCGTTATGCGTTATGCGTTATGCGTTATGCGTTATGCGTTATGCGTTATGCGTTATGCGTTATGCGTTATGCGTTATGCGTTATGCGTTATGCGTTATGCGTTATGCGTTATGCGTTATGCGTTGTGCGTTATGCGTTATGCGTTATGCGTTATGCGTTATGCGCTATGCGTCATGCGTTATGCGTTATGCGTTATGCGTTATGCGTTATGCGTTATGCGTTATGCGTTATGCGTTATGCGTTATGCGTTATGCGTTATGCGTTATGCGTTATGCGTTATGCTTTATGCGTTATGCGTTATGCGTTATGGTTATGCGTTATGCGTTATGCGTTATGCGTTATGCGTTATGCGTTATGCGTTATGCGTTATGCGTTATGCGTTATGCGTTATGCGTTATGCGTTATGCGTTATGCGTTATGCGTTATGCGTTATGCGTTATGCTTTATGCATTATGCATTATGCGTTATACGGTATGCGTTATGCGTTATACGTTATGCGTTATGCGTTATGCGTTATGGGTTATGCGTTATGCGTTATGGTTATGCGTTATGCGTTATGCGTTATGCGTTATGCGTTATGCGTTATGCGTTATGCGTTTTGCGTTATGCGTTATGCGTCATGCGTTGTGCGTTATACGTTTGCGTTATGCGTTATGCGTTATGCTTTATGCGTTATGCGTTATGCGTTATGCGTTATGCGTTATGCGTTATGCGTTATGCGTTATGCGTTATGCGTTATGCGTTATGCGTTATGCGTTATGCGTTATGCGTTATGCGTTATGCGTTATGCGTTATGCGTTATGCGTTATGCGTTATGCGTTATGCGTTATGCGTTATGCGTTATGCGTTATGCGTTATGCGTTATGCGTTATGCGTTATGCGTTATGCGTTATGCGTTATGCGTTATGCGTTATGCGTTATGCGTTATGCGTTATGCGTTATGCGTTATGCGTTATGCGTTATGCGTTATGCGTTATACGGTAAGCGTTATGCGTTATGCGTTAAGCGTTATGCGTTATGATTTATGCGTTATGCGTTACGCTTTATGCGTTATGCATTATGCGTTATGCATTATGCGTTATGCGTTATGCGATATGCGTTATGCGTTATGCGTTATTCGTTATGAGTAATGAGTTATAAGTTATGCGTTATGCTTTATGCATTATGCGTTATGCGTTACACCTTATGAGTTATGAGTTACGCGTTATGCGTGATCCGTTATGCTTTAAGCGTTATGCGTTATGCGTTATGCGTTATGCGTTATGCGTTATGCGTTATGCGTTATGCGTTATGCGTTATGCGTTATGCGCTATACGGTATGCGTTATGCGTTATACGTTATGCGTTATGCGTTATGCGATATGCGTTATGCGTTATGCGTTATGCGTTATGCTTTATGCGTTATGCGTTATGAGTTACACGTTATGCGTTATGCGTTATGCGTTATGCGTTATGCGTTATGCGTTATGCGTTATGCGTTATGCGTTATGCTTTATGCGTTATGCGTTATGCGTTATGCGTTATGCGTTATGCGTTATGCGTTATGCGTTATGCTTTATGCGTTATGCATTATGCGTTATTCGTGATCCGTTATGCGTTAGGCGTTATGGGTTTTCCGGTGTTCGTTATGCGTTGTGCATTATGCGTTATGCGTTATGAAGTAAGGGTTATGGTTTACGCATTATGCGTTGTGCGCTATACGTTTGCGTTATGCGTTATGCGTTATGCGTTATACGGTATGCGTTATGCGTTATACGTTATGCGTTATGCGTTATGCGTTATGCGTTTTGCGTTATGCATTATGCGTTATACGGTATGCGTTATGCGTTATACGTTATGCGTTATGCGTTATGCGTTATGGGTTATGCGTTATGCGTTATGGTTATGCGTTATGCGTTATGCGTTATGCATTATGCGTTATGCGTTATGCGTTATACGTTATGCGTTATGCGTTATGCGTTATGCGTTATGCGTTATGCGTTATGCGTTATGCGTTGTGCGTTATACGTTTGCGTTATGCGTTTTGCTTTATGCGTTATACGTTATGCGTTATGCGTTATGCGTCATGCGTTATGCGTTATGCGTTATGCGTTATGCGTTATGCGTTATGCGTTATGCGTTATGCGTAATGCGTTATGCGTGATGCGTTATGCGTTATGCATTATGCGTTATGCGTTATGCGTTATGCTTTATTTGTTATGCGTTATGCGTTATGGTTATGCGTTATGCGTTATGCGTTATGCGTTATGCGTTATGCGTTATGCGTTATGCGTTATGCGTTATGCGTTATGCGTTATGCGTTAGGCGTTATGCGTTATGCGTTATACGTTATGCGTTATGCGTTATGTGTTTTGCGTTATGCGTTATGCGTTATGCGTTGTGCGTTATACGTTTGCGTTATGCGTTATGCGTTATGCTTTATGCGTTATGCGTTATGCGTTATGCGTTATGCGTTATGCGTTATGCGTTATGCGTTATGCGCTATACGTTATGCGTTATGCGTTATGCGTTATGCGTTATGCGTTATGCGTTGTGCGTTATACGTTTGCGTTATGCGTTATGCGTTATACGGTATGCGTTATGCTGTATGCGTTATGCGTTATGAGTTATACGTTATGCGTTATGCGTTATGCGTTATGCGTTATGCGTTATGCGTTATGCGTTATAAGCTATGCGTTATACGTTATGCGTTATGCGTTATGCGTTATGCGTTGTGCGTTATACGTTTGCGTTATGCGTTATGCGTTATGCGTTATGCGTTATGCTGTATGCGTTATGCGTTATGAGTTATACGTTATGCGTTATGCGTTATGCGTTATGCGTTATGCGTTATGCGTTATAAGCTATGCGTTATGCGTTATGCGTTATGCGTTATGCGTTATGCGTTATACGTTATGCGTTATGCGTTATGCGTTATGGGTTATGCGTTATGCCTTATGGTTATGCGTTATGCGTTATCCGTTATGCGTTATGCGTTATGCGTTATACGGTAAGCGTTATGCGTTATGCGTTATGATTTATGCGTTATGCGTTACGCTTTATGCGTTATGCATTATGCGTTATGCGTTATGCGTTATGCGTTATGCGTTATGCGTTATGCGTTATGCGTTATGCGTTATGCGTTATGCGTTATGCGATATGCGTTATGCGTTATGCGTTATGCGTTATACGGTATGCGTTATGCGTTATGCGTGATCCGTTATGCGTTAAGCGTTATGCGTTATGCGTTATGCGTTATGCGTTATGCGTTATGCGTTATGCGTTATGCGTTATGCGTTATGCGTTATACGGTATGCGTTATGCGTTATACGTTATGCGTTATGCGTTATGCGTTATGCGTTATGCGTTATGCGTTATGCGTTATGCGTTATTCGTGATCCGTTATGCGTTAGGCGTTATGGGTTTTCCGGTGTTCGTTATGCGTTGTGCATTATGCGTTATGCGTTATGAAGTAAGGGTTATGGTTTATGCATTATGCGTTGTGCGCTATACGTTTGCGTTATGCGTTATGCGTTATGCGTTATACGGTATGCGTTATGCGTTATACGTTATGCGTTATGCGTTATGCGTTATGTGTTATGCATTATGCGTTATACGGTATGCGTTATGCGTTATACGTTATGCGTTATGCGTTATGCGTTATGGGTTATGCGTTATGCGTTATGGTTATGCGTTATGCGTTATGCATTATGCGTTATGCGTTATGCGTTATACGTTATGCGTTATGCGTTATGCGTTATGCGTTATGCGTTATGCGTTGTGCGTTATACGTTGCGTTATGCGTTTTGCTTTATGCGTTATGCGTTATGCGTTATGCGTTATGCGTCATGCGTTATGCGTTATGCGTTATGCGTTATGCGTTATGCGTTATGCGTTATGCGTTATGCGTCATGCGTTATGCGTTATGCGTTATGCGTTATGCGTTATGCGTTATGCGTTATGCGTTATGCGTTATGCGTTATGCGTTATGCGTTATGCGTTATGCGTTATGCGTTATGCGTGATCCGTTATGCGTTAAGCATTATGCGTTATGCGTTAACGTTATGAGTTATGCCTTATGCGTTATGCGTTATGGGTTATGCGTTATGTGTTATGCGATATACGTTATGCGTTATGCGTTATGCGTTATGCGTTATGCGTTATGCGTTATACGTTGTACGTTATGCGTGATGCGTTATGCATTATGCGATATGCGTTATGCGTTATGCGTTATGCGTTATGCGTGATGCGTTATGCTTAATGCGTTATGCGTTATGCGTTATGCATTATGCGTTGTGCGTTATACGTTTGCGTTATGCGTTATGCGTTATGCGTTATGCGTTATACGTTATGCGTTATGCGTTATGCGTTATGCGTTATGCATTATGCGTTATGCGTTATGCGTTATGCGTCATACGGTATGCGTTATGCGTTATACGTTATGCGTTATGCGGTATGCGATATGCGTTATGCGTTATGCGTTATGCGTTATGCGTTATGCGTTATGCGTTATACGTTATGCGTTATGCGTTATGCGTGATCCGTTATGTGTTAGGCGATATACGTTTTGCGGTATTCGTTATGCGTTATGCGTTATGCGTTATCCGTTGTTCGTTATGCGTTATGCGTTGTGCGTTATACGTTTGCGTTATGCATTATGCGTTATGCGTTATACGGTATGCGTTATGATTTATACGTTATGCGTTATGCGTTATGCGATATGCGTTATGCGTTATGCGTTATGCATTATGCTTTATGCGTTATGCGTTATGAGTTACACGTTATGCGTTATTCGATATGCGTTATGCGTTATGCGTTATGCGTTATGCGTGATCCGTTATGCGCTAAGCATTATGCGTTTTGCTGTATTCGTTATGCGTTGTGCGTCATACGTTTGCGTTATGCGTTATGCGTTATACGGTATGCGTTATGCGTTATACGTTATGCGTTATGCGTTATGCGGTATGCGTTATGCGTTATGCGTTATGCGTTATGCTTTATGCGTTATGCGTTATGCGTTATGCGTTATGCTTTATGCGTTATGCTTTATGCGTTATGCGTGATCCGTTATGCGTTAGGCGTTATGCGTTATGCGTTAACGTTATGCGTTATGCCTTATGCGTTATGCGTTATGGGTTATGCGTTATGTGTTATGCGATATACGTTATGCGTTATGCGTTATGCGTTATACGTTATGCGTTATGCGTTATACGTTGTACGTTATGCTTTATGCGTTATGTTTTATGCGTTATGTTTTATGCGATATGCGTTATGCGTAATGCGTTATGCGTTATGCGTTATGCGTAATGCGTTATGCGTGATCCGTTATGCGTTAAGCATTATGCGTTATGCGTTAACGTTATGAGTTATGCCTTATGCGTTATGCGTTATGGGTTATGCGTTGTGTGTTATGCGATATACGTTATGCGTTATGCGTTATGCGTTATGCGTTATGCGTTATGCGTTATGCGTTATACGTTGTACGTTATGCGTGATGCGTTATGTTTTATGCGATATGCGTTATGCGTTATGCGTTATGCGTTATGCGTGATGCGTTATGCTTTATGCGTTATGCGTTATGTGTTATACTTTATGCGTTATGCGTTATGCGTTATGCGTGATCCGTTATGTGTTAGGCGATATACGTTTTGCGGTATTCGTTATGCGTTATGCGTTATGCGTTATCCGTTGTTCGTTATGCGTTATGCGTTGTGCGTTATACGTTTGCGTTATGCATTATGCGTTATGCGTTATACGGTATGCGTTATGCGTTATACGTTATTCGTTATGCGTTATGCGATATGCGTTATGCGTTATGCGTTATGCATTATGCGTTATGAGTTATGCGTTATGCGTTATGCATTTTGCATTATGCGCCATGCGTTATGCGTTATGCGTTATGCGTTATGCATTATGCGTTGTGCGTTATACGTTTGCGTTATGCGTTATGCGTTATGCGTTATACGTTATGCGTTATGCGTTATGCGTTATGCGTTATGCGTTATGCGTTATGCGTTATGCGTTATGCGTCATACGGTATGCGTTATGCGTTATACGTTATGCGTTATGCGGTATGCGATATGCGTTATGCGTTATGCGTTATGCGTTATGCGTTATGCGTTATGCGTTATACGTTATGCGTTATGCGTTATGCGTGATCCGTTATGTGTTAGGCGATATACGTTTTGCGGTATTCGTTATGCGTTATGCGTTATGCGTTATCCGTTGTTCGTTATGCGTTATGCGTTGTGCGTTATACGTTTGCGATATGCATTATGCGTTATGCGTTATACGGTATGCGTTATGATTTATACGTTATGCGTTATGCGTTATGCGATATGCGTTATGCGTTATGCGTTATGCATTATGCTTTATGCGTTATGCGTTATGAGTTACACGTTATGCGTTATTCGATATGCGTTATGCGTTATGCGTTATGCGTTATGCGTGATCCGTTATGCGTTAAGCATTATGCGTTTTGCTGTATTCGTTATGCGTTGTGCGTTATACGTTTGCGTTATGCGTTATGCGTTATACGGTATGCGTTATGCGTTATACGTTATGCGTTATGCGTTATGCGATATGCGTTATGCGTTATGCGTTATGCTTTATGCGTTATGCGTTATGCGTTATGCGTTATGCGTTATGCGTTATGCTTTATGCGTTATGCGTGATCCGTTATGCGTTAGGCGTTATGCGTTATGCGTTAACGTTATGCGTTATGCCTTATGCGTTATGCGTTATGGGTTATGCGTTATGTGTTATGCGATATACGTTATGCGTTATGCGTTATGCGTTATACGTTATGCGTTATGCGTTATACGTTGTACGTTATGCTTTATGCGTTATGTTTTATGCGATATGCGTTATGCGTTATGCGTGATGCGTTATGCGTAATGCGTTATGCGTTATGTGTTATACTTTATGCGTTATGCGTTATGTGTTATACTTTATGCGTTATGCGTAATGCGTTATGCGTTATGCGTTATGCGTTATGCGTTATGCGTTATGCGTTATGCGTTATGCGTTATGCGTTATGCGTTATGCGTTATTCGATATGCGTTATGCGTTATGCGTTATGCGTTATGCGTTATGCGTTATGCGTGATCCGTTATGCGTTAAGCATTATGCGTTTTGCTGTATTCGTTATGCGTTGTGCGTTATACGTTTGCGTTATGCGTTATGCGTTATGCGTTATACGGTATGCGTTATGCGTTATACGTTATGCGTTATGCGTTATGCGTTATGGGTTATGCGTTGTGTGTTATGCGATATACGTTATGCGTTATACGTTATGCTTTATGCTTTATGCGTTAGGCGTTATGCGTTATGCGTTAACGTTATGCGTTATGCCTTATGCGTTATGCGTTATGGGTTATGCGTTATGTGTTATGCGATATACGTTATGCGTTATGCGTTATGCGTTATACGTTATGCGTTATGCGTTATACGTTGTACGTTATGCTTTATGCGTTATGTTTTATGCGTTATGTTTTATGCGATATGCGTTATGCGTAATGCGTTATGCGTTATGCGTTATGCGTAATGCGTTATGCGTGATCCGTTATGCGTTAAGCATTATGCGTTATGCGTTAACGTTATGAGTTATGCCTTATGCGTTATGCGTTATGGGTTATGCGTTGTGTGTTATGCGATATACGTTATGCGTTATGCGTTATGCGTTATGCGTTATGCGTTATGCGTTATGCGTTATACGTTGTACGTTATGCGTGATGCGTTATGTTTTATGCGATATGCGTTATGCGTTATGCGTTATGCGTTATGCGTGATGCGTTATGCTTAATGCGTTATGCGTTATGTGTTATACTTTATGCGTTATGCGTTATGCGTTATGCGTGATCCGTTATGTGTTAGGCGATATACGTTTTGCGGTATTCGTTATGCGTTATGCGTTATGCGTTATCCGTTGTTCGTTATGCGTTATGCGTTGTGCGTTATACGTTTGCGTTATGCATTATGCGTTATGCGTTATACGGTATGCGTTATGCGTTATACGTTATGCGTTATGCGTTATGCGATATGCGTTATGCGTTATGCGTTATGCATTATGCGTTATGAGTTATGCGTTATGCGTTATGCATTTTGCATTATGCGCCATGCGTTATGCGTTATGCGTTATGCGTTATGCATTATGCGTTGTGCGTTATACGTTTGCGTTATGCGTTATGCGTTATGCGTTATACGTTATGCGTTATGCGTTATGCGTTATGCGTTATGCGTTATGCGTTATGCGTTATGCGTTATGCGTCATACGGTATGCGTTATGCGTTATACGTTATGCGTTATGCGGTATGCGATATGCGTTATGCGTTATGCGTTATGCGTTATGCGTTATGCGTTATGCGTTATACGTTATGCGTTATGCGTTATGCGTGATCCGTTATGTGTTAGGCGATATACGTTTTGCGGTATTCGTTATGCGTTATGCGTTATGCGTTATCCGTTGTTCGTTATGCGTTATGCGTTGTGCGTTATACGTTTGCGATATGCATTATGCGTTATGCGTTATACGGTATGCGTTATGATTTATACGTTATGCGTTATGCGTTATGCGATATGCGTTATGCGTTATGCGTTATGCATTATGCTTTATGCGTTATGCGTTATGAGTTACACGTTATGCGTTATTCGATATGCGTTATGCGTTATGCGTTATGCGTTATGCGTGATCCGTTATGCGTTAAGCATTATGCGTTTTGCTGTATTCGTTATGCGTTGTGCGTTATACGTTTGCGTTATGCGTTATGCGTTATACGGTATGCGTTATGCGTTATACGTTATGCGTTATGCGTTATGCGATATGCGTTATGCGTTATGCGTTATGCTTTATGCGTTATGCGTTATGCGTTATGCGTTATGCTTTATGCGTTATGCTTTATGCGTTATGCGTGATCCGTTATGCGTTAGGCGTTATGCGTTATGCGTTAACGTTATGCGTTATGCCTTATGCGTTATGCGTTATGGGTTATGCGTTATGTGTTATGCGATATACGTTATGCGTTATGCGTTATGCGTTATACGTTATGCGTTATGCGTTATACGTTGTACGTTATGCTTTATGCGTTATGTTTTATGCGATATGCGTTATGCGTTATGCGTGATGCGTTATGCGTAATGCGTTATGCGTTATGTGTTATACTTTATGCGTTATGCGTTATGTGTTATACTTTATGCGTTATGCGTAATGCGTTATGCGTTATGCGTTATGCGTTATGCGTTATGCGTTATGCGTTATGCGTTATGCGTTATGCGTTATGCGTTATGCGTTATTCGATATGCGTTATGCGTTATGCGTTATGCGTTATGCGTTATGCGTTATGCGTGATCCGTTATGCGTTAAGCATTATGCGTTTTGCTGTATTCGTTATGCGTTGTGCGTTATACGTTTGCGTTATGCGTTATGCGTTATGCGTTATACGGTATGCGTTATGCGTTATACGTTATGCGTTATGCGTTATGCGATATGCGTTATGCGTTATGCGGTATGCGTTATGCGTTATGCGTTATGGGTTATGCGTTATGTGTTATGCAATATATGTTATGCGTGATGCGTTATGCGTAATGCGTTATGCGTTATGTGTTATACTTTATGCGTTATGCGTAATGCGTTATGCGTTATGCGTTATGCGTTATGCGTTATGCGTTATGCGTTATGCGTTATGCGTTATGCGTTATGCGTTATGCGTTATGCGTTATGCGTTATGCGTTATGGGTTATGCGTTATGCGTTATGCGTTATGCGTTATTCGTTATGCGTTATGCGTTATGCGTTATGCGTTGTGCGTTATAAGTTTGCGTTATGCGTTATGCGATATGCGTCATGCATCAAGCCTTATGCGGTAACGTTATGCGTTATGCGTTTTGCGTTATACGGTATGCAATATGCTTAATGCGTTATGCGTTATGTGTTATACTTTATGCGTTATGCGTTATGTGTTATACTTTATGCGTTATGCGTAATGCGTTATGCGTTATGCGTTATGCGTTATGCGTTATGCGTTATGCGTTATGCGTTATGCGTTATGGGTTATGCGTTATGTGTTATGCGATATGCGTTATGCGTTATGCGTTATGCGTTATGCGTTATGCGTTATGCGTTATGCGTTATGCGTTATGCGTTATGCGTTATGCGTTATGCGTTATGCGTTATGCGTTATGCGTTATGCGTTATGCGTTATGCGTTATGCGTTATGCGTTATGCGTTATGCGTTATGCGTTATGCGTTATGCGTTATGCGTTATGCGTTATGCGTTATGCGTTATGCGTTATGCGTTATGCGTTATGCGTTATGCGTTATGCGTTATGCGTTATGCGTTATGCGTTATGCGTTATGCGTTATGCGTTATGCGTTATGCGTTATGCGTGATCCGTTATGCGTTAAGCATTATGCGTTATGCGTTAACGTTATGAGATATGCCTTATGCGTTATGCGTTATGGGTTATGCATTATGTTTTATGCAATATACGTTATGCGTTATGCGTTATGCGTTATGCGTTATGCGTTATGCGTTATACGTTGTACGTTATGCGTGATGCGTTATGTTTTATGCGATATGCGTTATGCGTTATGCGTTATGCGTTATGCGTGATGCGTTATGCGTAATGCGTTATGCGTTATGTGTTATACTTTATGCGTTATGCGTTATGCGTTATGCGTTATGCGTGATCCGTTATGTGTTAGGCGATATACGTTTTGCGGTATTCGTTATGCGTTATGCGTTATGCGTTATCCGTTGTTCGTTATGCGTTATGCGTTGTGCGTTATACGTTTGCGTTATGCATTATGCGTTATGCGTTATACGGTATGCGTTATGCGTTATACGTTATGCGTTATGCGTTATGCGATATGCGTTATGCGTTATGCGTTATGCGTTATGCATTATGCGTTATGAGTTATGCGTTATGCGTTATGCATTTTGCATTATGCGCCATGCGTTATGCGTTATGCGTTATGCGTTATGCATTATGCGTTGTGCGTTATACGTTTGCGTTATGCGTTATGCGTTATGCGTTATACGTTATGCGTTATGCGTTATGCGTTATGCGTTATGCATTATGCGTTATGCGTTATGCGTTATGCGTCATACGGTATGCGTTATGCGTTATACGTTATGCGTTATGCGGTATGCGATATGCGTTATGCGTTATGCGTTATGCGTTATGCGTTATGCGTTATGCGTTATACGTTATGCGTTATGCGTTATGCGTGATCCGTTATGTGTTAGGCGATATACGTTTTGCGGTATTCGTTATGCGTTAAGCGTTATGCGTTATCCGTTGTTCGTTATGCGTTATGCGTTGTGCGTTATACGTTTGCGTTATGCATTATGCGTTATGCGTTATACGGTATGCGTTATGATTTATACGTTATGCGTTATGCGTTATGCGATATGCGTTATGCGTTATGCGTTATGCATTATGCTTTATGCGTTATGCGTTATGAGTTACACGTTATGCGTTATTCGATATGCGTTATGCGTTATGCGTTATGCGTTATGCGTTATGCGTGATCCGTTATGCGTTAAGCATTATGCGTTTTGCTGTATTCGTTATGCGTTGTGCGTTATACGTTTGCGTTATGCGTTATGCGTTATACGGTATGCGTTATGCGTTATACGTTATGCGTTATGCGTTATGCGATATGCGTTATGCGTTATGCGTTATGCGTTATGCTTTATGCGTTATGCGTTATGCGTTATGCGTTATGCTTTATGCGTTATGCTTTATGCGTTATGCGTGATCCGTTATGCGTTAGGCGTTATGCGTTATGCGTTAACGTTATGCGTTATGCCTTATGCGTTATGCGTTATGGGTTATGCGTTATGTGTTATGCGATATACGTTATGCGTTATGCGTTATGCGTTATACGTTATGCGTTATGCGTTATACGTTGTACGTTATGCTTTATACGTTATGTTTTATGCGATATGCGTTATGCGTTATGCGTGATGCGTTATGCGTAATGCGTTATGCGTTATGTGTTATACTTTATGCGTTATGCGTTATGTGCTATACTTTATGCGTTATGCGTAATGCGTTATGCGTTATGCGTTATGCGTTATGCGTTATGGGTTATGCGTTATGCGTTATGCGTTATGCGTTATGCGTTATGCGTTATGCGTTATGAGTTATGCGTTATGCGTTATGCGATATGCGTCATGCATCAAGCCTTATGCGGTAACGTTATGCGTTATGCGTTTTGCGTTATACGTTATGCAATATGCGTAATGCGTTATGCGTTATGTGTTATACTTTATGCGTTATGCGTTATGCGTTATGCGTTATGCGTTATTCGATATGCGTTATGCGTTATGCGTTATGCGTTATGCGTTATGCGTTATGCGTGATCCGTTATGCGTTACGCATTATGCGTTTTGCTGTATTCGTTATGCGTTGTGCGTTATACGTTTGCGTTATGCGTTATGCGTTATGCGTTATGCGTTATGCGTTGTGCGTTATAAGTTTGCGTTATGCGTTATGCGTTATGCTTTATGCGTTATGCGTTATGCGTTATGCGTTATGCGTTATGCGTTATGCGTTATGCGTTATGCGTTATGCATTATGCGTTATGCGTTATGCGTTATGCGTTATGCGTTATACGTTATGAGTTATGAGTTATGCGTTATGCGTTATGCGATATGCGTCATGCATCAAGCCTTATGCGGTAACGTTATGCGTTAAGCGTTTTGCGTTATACGTTATGCAATATGCGTAATGCGTTATGCGTTATGTGTTATACTTTATGCGTTATGCGTTATGTGTTATACTTTATGCGTTATGCGTAATGCGTTATGCGTTATGCGTTATGCGTTATGCGTTATGCGTTATGCGTTATGCGTTATGCGTTATGGGTTATGCGTTATGTGTTATGCGATATGCGTTATGCGTTATGCGTTATGCGTTATGCGTTATGCCTTATGCGTTATGCGTTATGCGTTATGCGTTATGCGTTATGCGTTATGCGTTATGCGTTATGCGTTATGCGTTATGCGTTATGCGTTATGCGTTATGCGTTATGCGTTATGCGTTATGCGTTGTGCGTTATAAGTTTGCGTTATGCGTTATGCGTTATGCGGTATGCGTTCTGCTTTATGCGTTATGCGTTATGCGTTATGCGTTATGCTTTATGCGTTATGCTTTATGCGTTATGCGTGATCCGTTATGCGTTAGGCGTTATGCGTTATGCGTTAACGTTATGAGTTATGCCTTATGCGTTATGCGTTATGGGTTATGCGTTATGTGTTATGCGATATACGTTATGCGTTATGCGTTATGCGTTATGCGTTATGCGTTATGCGTTATACGTTGTACGTTATGCGTGATGCGTTATGTTTTATGCGATATGCGTTATGCGTTATGCGTTATGCGTTATGCGTTATGCGTGATGCGTTATGCGTAATGCGTTATGCGTTATGTGTTATACTTTATGCGTTATGCGTAATGCGTTATGCGTTATGCGTTATGCGTTATGCGTTATGCGTTATGCGTTATGTGTTATGCGTTATGCGTTATGCGTTATGCGTTATGCGTTATGCGTTATGCGTTATGCGTTATGCGTTATGCGTTATGCGTTATGCGTTATGCGTTATGCGTTATGCGTTATGCGTTATGCGTTATGCGTTATGCGTTATGCGTTATGCGTTATGCGTTGTGCGTTATAAGTTTGCGTTATGCGTTATGCGTTATGCTTTATGCGTTATGCGTTATGCGTTATGCGTTATGCGTTATGCGTTATGCGTTATGCGTTATGCGTTATGCGTTATGCGTTATGCGTTATGCGTTATGCGTTATGCGTTATGCGTTATGCGTTATGCGTTATGCGTTATGCGTTATGCGTTATGCGTCATGCGTTATGCGTTATGCGTTATGCGTTATGCGTTATGCGTTATGCGTTATACGGTATGCGTTATGCGTTATACGTTATGCGTTATGCGGTATGCGATATGCGTTATGCGTTATGCGTTATGCGTTATGCGTTATGCGTTATGCGTTATGCATTTTGCATTATGCGCCATGCGTTGTGCGTTATGCGTTATGCGTTATGCGTTATGCGTTATGCGTTATGCCTTATGCATTATGCGTTATGCGTTATGCGTTATGCGTTATACGGTATGCGTTATGCGTTATACGTTATGCGTTATGCGGTATGCGATATGCGTTATGCGTTATGCGTTATGCGTTATGCGTTATGCGTTATGCGTTATGCGTTATCCGTTATGCGTTATGCGTTATGCGTTGTGCGTTATACGTTTGCGTTATGCGTTATGCGTTATGCGTTATGCGTTATACGTTATGCGTTATGCGTTATGCGTTATGCGTTATGCATTATGCGTTATGCGTTATGCGTTATGCGTTATGCGTTATACGGTATGCGTTATGCGTTATACGTTATGCGTTATGCGGTATGCGATATGCGTTATGCGTTATGCGTTATGCGTTATGCGTTATACGTTATGCGTTATGCGTTATGCGTGATCCGTTATGTGTTAGGCGATATACGTTTTGCGGTATTCGTTATGCGTTATGCGTTATGCGTTATCCGTTGTTCGTTATGCGTTATGCGTTGTGCGTTATACGTTTGCGTTATGCATTATGCGTTATGCGTTATACGGTATGCGTTATGCGTTATGCGTTATGCGTTATGCGTTATGCGATATGCGTTATGCGTTATGCGTTATGCATTATGCTTTATGCGTTATGCGTTATGAGTTACACGTTATGCGTTATTCGATATGCGTTATGAGTTATGCGATATGCGTTATGCGTTATGCGTGATCCGTTATGCGTTAAGCATTATGCGTTTTGCTGTATTCGTTATGCGTTATGCGTTATGC